>CM053624.1:89527455-89556641 GCA_028646595.1 Phalanger gymnotis
TGATCTGCCACTTAATTCCTTCCACCAGGTGGGTCTGGGGCCAGAAGCAACTGCAGCTGTAGTTCTGTAGCTGCCCCACCTCCACTGCCCTGGGGCGGTGGCCGAACCGTGAACTCCTTTCACTCCCCACAGCTTTTCCCACTAACCTTCTCTGTTGTCTTTGGTATTTGTGGGTTGAGAAGTCTGGTAACTGCTGCAGCTCACTGATTCAGGGAGCAAGGACCTGTCCCACCTGGCTCCTGGTCTGGTTGGTCCATGCCGCCCATGCTGGGCTCTGCTCCGCTCCCCTGCGCTCCCAGCTCCGTGCGCGATAGACCTCACCCAGTGACCATCCAGGCTTTCCTGGGCTGGATTCCTGCTTCCCTCTGCTATTTTGTGGGTTCTGCAGTTCTAGAATTTGTTCAGAGCCATTTTTTATAGGTTTTTGGAGGGACCTGGCGGGGAGCTCACAGAAGTCCCTGCTTTCCAGCCGCCATCTTGGCTCCGCCCCCCCCCCCAAGAGCAACTGTTAATTTTATTTAACACTAACATAGTAATATCAAGAAAGACAGAAAGGAGGGAGGTATATGTTCAGGAGAGGAGTTTATAGTATCATGAAGAATGACGTAAGCATATGAAAGATTCCTTTTAGATAGTCAGTTTTTCAGTATTCTCTTATTTGTCTTCAGATGATTTGCCAATGTTCTAAAACACTATAATGCCTCCTTAATGAGGTCCATGGCTACTCAAAAGAGTTTATCCTAGTCATCCATATAGAAAGTCCAAGTGGATAAATGATATGCTTTGTTTAAATTATGGTGTGTAGTTGGATGGGCCTCACATTGAGTTAGTCCATCAGCACACGTATCTTGGATTGGCACTACAAGGAAAATGTGTTAGACTGAGCATTAAATTGGAGGAAAGTGGCCTGGATGGCATCTGAGAACCTGATCTGCACTTTCTAAGACTCCAAAGTTCTAACAATCAAAAGTCTATCTTTTTTGTGTAACACCAATATTATCCCAGTAAAATTCTTTTTGAAAATCATGGAATACAAATCAAAAGAATAATCAGTACAGGTGACTCATAAGTCACTGGAAAGATGTATTATGGGTATAAGTAGGCTACAGCATGTTGCTGACAACTTTCCCGTGAGAGGTGGTACCACAGGGTAGATACTCTCTGGAGGATTTATGTAAACACATAAAAAAGGCTCTCATGAGATGAGACAACACACATGAATTATGATCTGCTGTGGTGGAGGGATAGATTCAAGAAAGAATGGATCCATCAAACTATTGAAGTAGGAGAAAATCATGTTTCTTTAACTTACTGGAACTCTTAATTATCCTTTATCATAAAATGCTTCAAAGTAAAGTCATTTTATCCATTGTGGTTTCTGACTGTAACACATCTCATGTGTCAATCATTAAAACATATTCTCTTAAAAGAAAAAAAAATCAGTAAGCCAAGAGCTTCATCATATTTATATAATCACTGGAATCTATTCAAGCACTTTCCAGAAATTGCCTTTGAAAGGGAAAAAGACAAACTTCAGATTTTTTTTACTCAGTCTAATTACAAGAGTAAGTATAGTGGGTGATTTGAAGTGAGGCAATACCACCCTGAAACTCCAGCTCATTTCCTGCCTAAGCATAAATAAATACATCCATTTCACTGTTAATAAAAGCAATGCAGGCATAATAAAAAGGCCTAGCTGACATGAATAAAGATGAAGTTGAATGCTTATGGCCCAAATATGCCAGGAAAGAGTCACAGAGCATGAATGGCTGAGTTTTTGATGCATATAAATTTCCATGGGGGACTTCTGAATGAGGAGGGGCTTGAATATTTTATATGGGGGTGTGAGTTTCACATGAGTGAGTAATGAAAAGTTATTCAAAACCTGTGTCATTAAGGTGGTCCTGCTTGTAACTGAAATGCATGAAGATCAAATATTGCTGTTATGAAGGTGTAAGAATTGGGCCTCAGGTATTAAAGCATCTGGAAGATGTCCTTGTTTCCTGGGTGTCAATGTCAATATCAGGATTGGGTCCTATGTTTATATGGTACTTTAAAGTTTGCAAAGCACTGCATATATATCATCTCAATTGAGCATCAAGACAAACTTTTGATGTGGGCAATAGAGATTTTATTCCTCCCATGTTACAGATGAGAATACTGAAGCTTAGTGAGGGTAAATAACTTTCCACAGACTTATAGTGTTGGAAGCAGGATTTGGACTCATGTCTTCCTTACATCAAATCTAGTATTTTATTCATAGTGCCACAATGAGATAGATACTAACAATTGCAATAGCAATTGAGGAATTTCCCAGAGTGGTGAGACATAAGAATACAAAGACTGCTATTTAAACAGTCCCAGTAAAATTTATACTGTCTCAGTAAAATTGTTTCTGAGAATCACTGGAAGAATCATAAGTGCAGATGACACACAGGTCATTGTAAAAGTGTACGTTGGATATAAGTAGACTATAGCATATCACTGACAACTTTCACATGTGAAATGTATATATATATGTGTATATATATATATATGTATGGTAAATATTTTTTGGAAGATTTATGGAAAGACATGAAAAAAGATCTTGTAGGATGAGACAACATGTCTCATGAGGTTCAGGATTTTGAGATGGGGTTATACTATGAAAATCTACATAAAGACCAAGAAATGTTCAGGAGAGAGCATCATTATATTGCAATAATAATAATAATAATAATAATAATAATAATAAACAATGAAATATCTAGCATTTATATAGCTCTTACTATGTACTATATAGCACAGGCACAGTGCCTGTGCAAAGTGCCTTAACAACATTATTTCATTTGATCCTCACACCAACAGTGGGAGATAATTATGCAACTGGAGCTTCCCTTCTTTGACATGTGTTTTCATAGAATAGATAGCATTCACGTAGAGTTGGAAGGTTTACAAAGCACTTTATAACATGTTATCTGTAAAACGAAGGATTTGGATCACATGGTCTCTAAGGTCCTTTCAATTTGGGGCAGTTGTAGCTCTATGAGATTAGTAGGGCACATATTATTCCCATTTTATAGATGAGGAAATGGAGGATTAGGGAGAATAAGTGACTTTTCCAGAGAGAAGAGAAAGTACTAGAACCGAAGCCTTGTGAACCCTAATTCAATGCTCTTTATTATCCCTCTTTTTCCCCTCTTCCCTAGGTCACAGGTTCTCTCCCTCAACCAAGGGGGAGAAAGGATGCAGCATGTACCAGGGAAGTCAAACCACTACTGCTACCACTTCCGCAATGGACCCTGAATCCAAGAGCCTTGGAAGAGCAGCTCCCCACCAGAGGTGCCATCTTGCTTCTAGATCAAGCCCCACAGTTATCATTGAGTAGAAATTTCACTGTGGAGAAAGGTTGCACTTTTCTTGCCACAATGCCAAATGTTGACCAACTGCCCCAAAATGCCCAAGTGACAGCACTTCCCCCATCTTCCTCTAGCCCCTGAAGTCATCATTCAGGGAAGCAAGGCTTATGAAGAAGGGCCCAGCCTTCCAGGCAAGCTGGTCTAGCTGAAACAGCAAGATAGCTTGAGGGAAAGTAGTGTATGGTAAGCAAGTCAGATCACCATCACTGCTTCAGCCACCACTGCCTTCCAGATACTTATAGAGATAGCCCAGGACCCTCAACCTAGAACTTTGGAAATAAGACTGTCTTCAAGGTCTCTGGTCCTCATTTCCTCATAGACATCATCCTGGGTGGGGTGCAGCTCAGGTGAAGATATGGCCTGTCTACTGCTTTGTTGCGTGCTGCAACCATAGCTGCTGAAGATCAAGATTCTTGCCCCACAGATCCTTGGCACGGTCAAATGGCTCATCATCAAAAATTGATATGATTTTGTTAGAGGCAATGATTACTAAAGTTACTGCATTATCATATGCTTTATTACTACCCTCTAAGGACCATGGGGCATTACCATCTGCCTTGCAGCTGAAACCTTTTATATGACTTGTCCTCCTTATTTGAACGGGAGCTCCTTGAGAACAGGGACTGTCTTACTTTTCTATTGGTATATATAGTACTTCGCCCAGTGCTTTACACATAATAAGTACTCGATAAATATTTTTTCTCTTAATTTTTCATTCATTCGTTCATAGGATCAAAGAACCCAGAGCTGTAACAGACAATCTCCTGTTGCGTCTTTGCTAGCCAACCTACTTTTAAGAGAGTTGTAGAAACTAATCACTTAATTTCTTTTGTCAGCTACCTAAATTCAGGCACACTAAATACATATCTGATTATGAAATGCAAATTTAGGCAAAAAAAGGATGGCATAATCTCCTTTATTTGTGGTGGTGGTGGTGGTGGAAGACAGGAGGCTACGAGTATGCACTATTGTAAATGCTGTTGGTTTGGTTGAAACGCTGGTTATTTTTACTGAACTGCTTCTTATCTTTTTTTTTATTCTTGGTTATGAGGGATGGTTTCTGCGCAGGGTGGGGAGGGATATATTTGGAGATAAAGATGATAGAAGAACAAAACATAATAATACCTTTTTGAAAAATATAGAGTAGCCTTTGAACCAAAAATTTGGCAACAGCTTCCATCTTTTCCAACAAGGGAGGGCATGAAATTAGGCTTAGTCTTAACCATGGCTGGTTTATTGGTTGTTTTCCTTTAGTCCCGAAGATGTCTTAAAATGACATCACTATGTTGAGATTAAGGTACAATGTGCCTGACTGTGGCTGATCAGACCACTATGAGTTTGAAAGGCTCTATTTACCACAGGCTGGGTAAAATAGTCCATGCGAACATTTGGAGTGGAGATGTCTAAATTTGTACATCTCACATTTCTTTTGAGCTACTGCAATTCCACTTTGTTCATAGAGCACAATGCCTTCCTTGATGTAGGCACGCCATGCTAGGTGGTGTTGTCCCATTGTCTCCTATGTCTCACAATCGATTCTGAAGTTCTTCAGAGAAACCTTGAAAGTGCCTTTCTATTGTTTCTTCTGATCTCCTCTGTGAGTGCTTACCATGTGTGAGTTTTCCATAAAATAGGCTTTTAGGCAAATATTCTTTTGCCTTTCAAACAATGTGGCCAGCCCATCGGACTTAGGCTCTCTTCAGTAGAGTTTGAGTACTTGGCAGTTCAGCTTGAGAAAGGACCTCAGTGCCCAGTTCCTTATCTCGCGAGGCAATCTTCAGAATCTTTCAAAGACAATTCAAATGGAAGTGATTCAGTTCCCTGGCATGGTGCTGGTAGACTGTCCAGGTTTCACAGGCATACAACAATGACTCTGTAGACCTTTGTTTTGGTAGGCAGCCTAACACCTCTTCTCTCACACTTTTCTCTGGACTCTCTCAAACACTGAGCTAGTTCTGGCAATGCACATTTACCATACTTTTGTTATATATGTGATTACATGAATTTGGGTGCTCCTTTCACTGATTCAGACTGTGACTGAGTTTAGTGTTTCATGAGCTATTTTGGCCAAGAAAACTCATTATCTGGTGTCCAGTTCTCTGGTGATGAGCCTGATGTAAGCTGTTTAGATTAGATCTTTTCTGCCAGAATGGGGACACCTGATATGTTGCTAGGTTAAGCTAAGTGAATATCCATGAATGTAGTTTCTTATTCTCAGGGAATTCTACCAACCCTTATTTTTATCCTTATCTGACCTACACATACTTGGAGTATTCCAGTGTACCTCACCCCAAAATTGGTGCATTTATAAGAGGCTCCAGTTCCTTTGTCTTACTTAGAATAAAATTAAACAAACTCTAATAGCTTTGGGGCATTTGGGAGATGGGCCTGGGTTATGTTTAACCTGACACTTGAACTCCATGCTGGGACCCCAGCTTCTTATTGGCAAGTGCTCCCCATAACTAGCCCAGTTCAGACCTACCATGCTGCTACTCCTTGTCCATCTTGATGCCATGCCACCACATGCACACCTCCTCCTCTTCAACTTCCCTCTCCTATGGAAAAAATTAATCAATGAAACTATCATTCCCAAAAATGACATGTCAATCAATTATCCTATGGCTCCACTCACCATCTCTGTGACTTCCCCTTCCCAAAACATCCCTCCTATATATGTTGTCTTCCTCTATCGGAATGTGAGTTCCTTGAAGGCAAGGGTGGTAACATCTTGTTTTTGTATTTGTATACCTAGTATTTTATATAGTGCCTGACATGTAGTAAGTCCTTAATGAGTTCTTTTCATCCATTCATTCTAAATAGATTTGATATCCTGGGACCAGTAATGTGGGTAGCTTCATTTCTCTAAACTTGCCAAAAGCAGGGACCCAGCATGTGATAGTGAGACAGAATGTTATCATTTCCTGTATCTTTCCTATGTGGATACGCTCAGGAGAGGTTTGCATCCTACCAATCTGCTAATCTATCAATTCACAAGTATTTATTAAGCACCTACTATGTTCTAGGCATTCTGCAAGTTGCTGGGTACAAAGCAGATAAAGAAACAGTCCCTGATGCCCAGGACCTTACATTCTACCAGGGAAGATAATCTGTACAAAAGCTCTCATAGGCCATTGCAGGACCACTTTCTCTTACTGTGGTCTAGACACCACTATGCCTGAGGTTCTGGTGGCCTCCCTGGGTATATATTTTCATTGTTATCTTTACTCTTATCTTGTCCCTGGAGAATCTCATGTTAGGCTCTGGGCCTTCTATTTTGTGAATTAAAATACAATATTATAAAAACTCATTGCTCTATGCATTACATGACCCCCAACTATGTTAGTGCCTTCTCTCTCTTGATTATTTCCATCTTATCTGATCTCTATCTTGTTTGTACATAACTGTTTTCATGTTGATTCCCCCATGAGGGTGGGGACTACCCTTTGCCTTTTTTTTTTGGTATCCCCTCTCCTTAACATAGTGCCTGGCACATGTTAGATGCTTAATAAATGCTTATTCCCTGACTGACTACTGGCCTGTTTGACTCTTTTGGGACAATCTCTTCTAAGTCTCCAAACTGTTGGACTGGACTGGGATATTTGGGAAGTGTGAGCTTGTCTATGGACAGCCACTACATTAAGTACTTTGGGAAATCCATCAGAGAGAAAGGAAGGGATTGCTATGTAGTAATGAGTTGAACCTAAATAACATAAAATAATACTTGTAATTCTTTTGAGTAAACATTTGTTGGATGTCTACCATATAAAAGGTACTGGGTTGAAAACAAAGTTAGCTGTGGTATAGTGCCAGGAGCACTGGATTTCAAATCAGAAAACCTGGGCTTATCTCCTTGCGTCCAGGGCATGGTGCCAGCGTGTCTGTGGGCAGGCCACCACCTCCCAGGGCCTTAGTTCCTTCATCTGTAATTAAGATAATACTGCCTTATTGCCTGGTTATTGTGAGGACTATACTTGGTACACCTTGGAGAGTAAGGTTACTGTGAGCTATTTTTGTTATTGTTTTCTTGGTGCTTTTTTCCTTTCTCCATCTTCCAAGAACTATTTCTGTATTTTCTAATTGTATTAAAAACAATATATTTCAGTTTAAGTAAATTCCAAGGACTTGGGTATATTTAACAAGTAGACCTAAGCCAAAGGGTGTTAGAGGGTTCAACTGCAGGAGATGCTTCTGGGCAAGGGTGAGGGTCCCAAGATGGTAAATGCAGCATCTGGCATTCATACCCTAGGGGTAGAGATTCACTGACTGTGTTGGGGTTGGGAGAAGGGATGCAACTTTGCCACCTCATGGAACACTGATTAAAATAGCCTCTTCATTCCCTGTTGTAGTTAGAAGTATTTCCCCACACGAGTAGATACTTAGAATAGATGTACCTTTATCTGAACTAGCACCCACCAGCGGGTCTTCAACAGAAATTTATTTATTGTGGAATGCCAAAGAGGAGTGCCTTTGGGGAACTAGATTTTCTACCCTAGGTTCTGCAAGACCAAACCCATAGCCTGGGCATTAGTTGGGAAATATCACATTCTCTTTCACCCAGAAGTAGCAGGCTTCAGAAGGGTGAGATAAGATTTTGAGTTTTTGACTGATGCCTTCCATCTCTCTAAAAGGCTGACACACACTGAGGGGTGTGGTGGTAAATGTTTAACAACCAAGTCTCTGAAAAAAAAATGTGCCCATGATAACATTTTAAAGTTTCATTGGCATTATTAATATTTTCCCCATCACTTTCTTAAGTACAATCTACAAATGAGTAAATCAAACTCTAATTTATAGGGTTTAGCTATAAATACTCACACTAAAAATTTAACAACAGGCTTTCCCAAGCTAGCATGCACCAGCACCAGCACGTCTTTGTACCCACTGAACCAAAGCATTCTAACAATTGAACAGCTAGCCTCTAACCCTCACTATAGATCCATGTGGTGTAAGTGGATGAGTGAATGAGGAGATAGGGAAAAATGAGGACCATGATCTGTTAATGTGATTTTCTGAAACCTTCACCTACTGTGGGAATTGATCTAGAATTAGGAATAGAAAAATTGTAGAAGAGACTCCTAAGATCAAGGGAATGCTCTCAAATAAGCACCAGATGAGCACTGACTACAGATTAAGAGAAGCCCTGGCCTAGTAGCCTAAGGAAAAATCACTGGTGTCAGCTAACCAGGTACCTTAGGCAATCCAAGTGTAGTTTTGGGGTCACTGGGACTGGTTTGTGTGTATTTTTCCAAGTTGAAGAGACAAGACAGGGACTGCCATGTTTGTGAAGACTTAGCAGATCTCCCATAAAAGGCCAGCAAAGATCTGGACGTAGAGAGGAAGCAAAGGAACAGACAGCCTCAATGATCACGAAGCCTTCAAAGACTAGCCGGGGGTGGGGAATAGGTGGCCTGGAGGCCACATATGGCCCTCTAGGTCCTCAAGTGCAGCCCTTTGGCTGAATCCAAACTTCACAAAACAAAAAGGGGATTTGTTCTGTAAAACTTGGACTCATTCAAAAGGTTGTACCATAAGACCTAGAAGGCCATATGTGGTCAGGAGGCTGCATATTCCCCACCCTTGGATTGGGCAAAGGATCTGGCAAAGTACCTACAGCAAAAGGATCTATGATACCCATGGTGCCTTATTCTCGGGTCTACCTCCTGGAATTTGCTTTTACAAAATGTAACAGTATATTGTACCCAGAATCATAACTAGAGTGGGGTAACTGGGACTCGATGCAGGCTTTGATGCCACTGACAACTTTTGAAATCCTTCAGCAGCATAGAAACAGCTGAACAGCCAATTAGCAAGAATAATTAATTAAAGGAAGCTACCCAGTGGTGGTCTGGATCAAGCATTCTGGGGTTGCCACAGGGCAATTTCACACCACATCAACTGAGAAAGGTACTTCATGCCACTTAGCTGAAACAAGATTTGTGGCATAAAATTTTTTTAGTTATGATTCTAGCTAAACCATGGGTTTCTTATGGTACTCACATCGAAGACAAAGCTTAATACTAAGAATTGTTTGATGGTCACTGTGACTTTTCATTTAGATTCTGGGCTCTCCTCTGGATACTCTAGGATAGGAAACAATTTGAAATTATTACTCTTTTGGGGACAGAAGTAGGGACCAACAACTGCTTTATTTGTTACCCACAGAGCAACAGTACACATAGTGGAATGAAAAGATCTGGGTACCAGTATCTTTGAGGATTTTCTCCACCCTTATTCCTTCTTACCTAGCAGTGAGTATGTCCCCAGAAGGGAACGTAAGTGCAGACTAGAAAACTATAGCCCTCATTGTAGGGAGATTTAATAGGCTCTGTCCTCTGAGCAATAGTACTGTTTGTTGGTGTTTCTTGACCAGGGAGCTAGCTGCCCAACTTGTCACTGACTCTATCATTGGGCTGGATTTTCCCCTACCTTGTGAAGAGAGGAAGTAGATTTTTTTTTTGCTTAGAACCCAAATTAATAAAAACACTGAGTGAGTAGACACCCATAGACCCTTCTCTGCTGAAGTGGCCTATGATGCATCCCTTTGTTTTGTATGACATCAACCCTCACCTAGAGACAACATTCTATCTGTAAGTGGCAGAAAAGGAGGGGTGTGATCAGCAAGACTACATAACAATCCTTGTTGAACTCTTGACCCTGGTGGGAATTCAGGAGATAAAGACCCTACCTCCACTATACTTCCAGTTGATTGTCAATGCCATCATAATTTAAAAAGAAATTCCTATGTTGGGATAGTGTTAAGCTTATCTGCAGGTGTGGATTGCTTGTATTAGAACCAATGGACCTCTACCTACAAGGAATCTTCACGTAGGTTGATCATACAAGGTTGGAATAATACATGCTGGTTAGAAGTGGACCTTTCTCCTAGAAGGAAAAGAGAATATAAAGTGATAAGCCCCACATACAAGTGACTGATGAATATTCCTGAGGAGAGCCCCTCATAGGAAAGTAATTCTGCCAAAACCTGTGCCTAGTCTCATCTGACCTACTTGTGAATGGGATATTCATAGTTCCTAAGACAGGTACATATGTAAGAAGGTATACCTCCCTTTCTCTGGGTTAGTATAAAACCACACTGCACCTAACAGCTTTGGTTCTCTGAAGGTCTGGTTATAGATGGATAGAAATTATTTCCTGTGGACTATTTTCATGTCAAGGGTGGTGATGGGGCTTCCTTTCCCCAAGTCAGGTCAAGAGGGGGATCTTTCAGAGAGCAGTGGGACAGAAAGCATACGCCTTCTTATAAACTTCCTATATGAATTAGTATCTTTGTATATCAATAAATTTTATAGTTCAATCAACTGAGCGTGAAACTCTGTTTCTTGAAATCCTGATCCTGTCCTAGCAAATAATATGGGACTGTTTATACTTAGCCGTGTTAGATTTCAAGTAACACAATCTTTTACTGGGCAGGTTCAGATTCCTAGTAAGGACTCAGATCTTCTGACTCCTAGCCTAGTGCTCTTTCTATAGCACCAAAGACTTCTCAAAGAGTTTATCTCTCTCTCTCTCTCTCTCTCTCTCTCTCTCTCTCTCTCTCTCTCTCTCTCTATATATATATATATATATACATATATATATATATCTCCTAAATAGCTTAATAATTGGGAATGATAAAAACACAGACATAGTTTCTTAAAAACAATAATGTGGCTAAAGTTTCTCTTTACCATTAGTGGCTTCCTATTAACTTTAGGAAAAAATATGAACATAGGGCAGGTAGGTGGTACAGTGGACAGAGTGCTAGGCCTGGAGTCAGGAAGACCTGAATTCAAATCTGGCTTCAGATACCTATTGGCTGTGGCTCCTGGGCAAGTCGCTTATACCCTGTTTGCCTCAATTTCATTGTCTGAAAAATGAGCTGGAGAAGAAAGTGGCAAATCATCTTTGCCAAGAAAACCCCAAATGAGATCACAAAGAGTTGGACATGACTGAAATGACTGAACAAAACAAAATGTGAGCTCTTTGGCCTAGTGTATAACAATTCCAACATACCTTTCCAGCCTTTTTTTATTCCCCATATTTCTCTCAAACCGGATTACTAGTGTTCCCTGCATTTGGCATTTCCTATCCTCTTTTAACACTTTCATGCGGGCCACATATCCTCCACGCCCAGAATATGTGTCTGCCTCATCTCCACCTCTCAGAATCCTTATCTTCCTTCAGGGCTCATCTCAAGGGCCACATCCTTCATGAAGCCTTCCCTGTTTCCCACAGCTGTTAATCCTCTTCCCCCAAATGACTTTGTATTTACGATCTGTATATGTGTCATTTTCCTCAGGAGAACCTAAGCTCGATGAGGACAGGGACAATCTCCCTTTTGTCTCTGCACCCCAGCACCCAAGGAAGTGTCTTACACATAGTAGATGCTAAATAAATGGTTGTTGAATTGGATTGCGCTTATTGCGTTTCCCCCCAAGCGTTAGATGGGTGTTATAAGAAAGAAGACAGTGAACAATATTGTTTAAAAAAGATTTACTGGTATTTTTTTTAATGTGTATGTGTTCTTCTTCACAGCCATTTATTAAATTTGCTATAAGCTTTATTTTGTTTCAGTTATTAAAAATATGGACATAGTAAGGGGTTTGGTAAACATTAATAAGGGGTTATTGTTTTCTCCATGGTGAAATATTTCTCCTTTCTTGATTGATGTGCCCTCTGGTTGGAGAAAGGAAAATAGAATTTGCCTACAGGAAGCCAGCTCATCAGCCTGGCTAAACCCAAATGAGAAAGAATGTTGTGAGGGACTTTAGAAACCAAAGTCATTCAATACCCTCACTTTAGGTATGAATAACTGAGACCCACTGAAAAGAAGTGACTTGCCCAGGGTCATATAACAAGAGGCTATGGTGAAATACAACTCAGCACTGGGTCCCTGGTTATTCTGGTGTCTAGAGTGAGGCACTACCATTGAGAGGATAGAAAAAAAAGGCCAGACTATCTTTCTGTGCCCCAGAGATCTGGCCCTTTCCCTAGGGGGCATGCCACTAAGATTTTACCTTTGAACTACATACCACAGTTTGTCATTTCTTATTCTCCAGATTCTTTCTTTTGTCTTTCATAGATTTTAGTCTATTAATGTTACTCAGTACTTTTACAGGAAGGATTGTAGTTTCTAAAAGCTAGACAATACCTGGGGTGGTGTCTAGCACACAGGAGAATACTTTTTTGTTGGTTTCATTATTGTGTAGAACCCCATACTGTGGAATTCCCTCCCCCAATTCATTGTTCAAGGTAGTTGCCTGGAGCATTGAGAGGTGAATGACTTGCCTGTAGCCACTTGGCAAGTATGGATTTGAACCCAGGTCTTTCTTTCTTCCTAAATCCAAGAGCTTGCTCTTAATCTACTAGACCACACTTTTCTCAGTTGAATCATCTGATTTTAGAGTTTGGGAAGAGTTTAGATGTCTTTCAGCAGATGCTCAAAAATTGTTATTTTGTGACTAAATCGGTAAAGACTGGATTCTATTCATTCATTGAACAAATATTTCTTGAGGTTCTAAATGTGTAATATGTGTCCTTCAACATTCTGAGGTGTGCAAAAATGTATAAGAAAAGATACCTATTTTCAAGGCATTTATTTTCTTGAACCTTAGAGAAGAAAATATGGGTAGCCTATAGTAGCCTTGCAAATGTTTCCCAGAGCTTCCTCTTGGGCCAGAGTAATTTTTGCAAAGGCCACAGCCCAGATTTTATTCATTTAACTACCAGCGTCCCCATAAAGGGTAGAGCAGGTCAGTAAAAAAAATGTTTAGTCTAGTCAATTTTTATTGGTTATTTCCAAGGTTCATACTACAGGTTAGTAGAGATGAAGAAAAAGAGTTGCAGCTGGCCCCAGTTAGCAGGAGAGAAAGTAAAGTTGCTGGGAAGTTGGCTTATCATTCTTTTTCTGATATTGGTCTGGTGAAGACGTTCTCAAATTTTTTGCTGTGGCAGAAAACTTTAAAGAAAATTTTGAATACATCTCACACACAATCCTTTAAAAATAATTTCAAAAAAGGCTTTTATTAGTGGAAACAATTTTTTTCAGGAGTACCTGTGGTTTCATTAGTGGAGGCAACTTTTTTTTTGAGACAGTCAGGATTAAGTGACTTGCCCAGGGTCACGCAGCTAATATGAGTCTGAGACCACATTTGAACTCAGATCCTCCTGACTCCAGGGCTGGTGCTTTATCCACCACATCACCTAGCGGTCCCGTCTATTGTGCCACCTAGCTGCCCCTAGTGGACAACTCTTGATATTAAAACTCCCCATAGTCTTAGAAAATTGCCTGGGAATTATGGGGAAGGTGGCTGGAATGCAGAGTTTAAGTGACTAGCCCACAGTCACTAAATATCAGAGCCACTAGTAGGTAGGGCTTGCATTCAAGTCTTCCTGTCCCTCTATCTACTATACCATTCTGCTCTCACTCTTAGTGTCGGCTTTTTTTAAAAAAAATTCTTATTAATTTTATTCAGACAAACTTATTAAAAACAGCTAACATTGAAGATGGTATGATTACTCACTAATTAAGGTGCAGACCAGGTAGATCAGTCCCCATAATCCAAAGAAGACTCATAGAGATGAATACTCATAGATGCAGATGAACACCCTTAGATTCACAGCAATTCGACCAAGCCCACATATGACTTACTCAATTAATTGTAAGAGGCTTCAGGTAACTTTGTTTACTCCAGTATCAAACTGCACGGTCCCAAGAATCTAGGGACCATCTGGTGGTCAGGCTATTCTTCTCTGGATAGAGCTGACCTTCTGGTAGCAATTACAGGTGCTACCTCATTTTCCTAGTCCAGATAAAAGTGGAAACTCTGTGGTAGTGTGGTGGACCGAGGAATATGTCTTTTTGTTCCCTTTGTCCTTGGGTACATGGTCCATATTTTTATAACCCAAACAAAATAAAGCTTGCACAAAATTTAATAAATGGCTGTAGGAAGAACACACTAAAAATATCAATAAATCTTATTTAAACAGAATTGCTTACTGTCTTCATTCTCATAACATCCATCCATCTTGTACTCTCCGTCCATATGGTCTGTACATTATTCAATAAACCCTGATGTTAGATAGACCCCATGGAAGGTTTGTCTCTGTCCCTTGATATTCCAAATCTGACCACGGCAAAGTGCTTTTTAATTGGGAATTGCACCAGAAATGATCATTTATCTTGTAATCTTCCTCACCATAGCTTTTCCCCCCTCCTTACTAATATCATCCAATAACTTTTTGGGGGGGGGATTCTTTCATTTTATCACACTTAAAATATTTTAAGTACCAAATATTTTTTTAAATTAATTCATCCCTGCCACTACTTCCCTCTATGAGCAAATTAAAAAAATAACCAACCCTCCCCAAACCAAATTCCTCAATACATATCTATGTAGTCTGACAAAACAAATTCCAGCATTAGACATGACCAAATGGCTCTTTTTGCATTTTAAGTTCATCATGTCCCTGTCAGAAGCTGGGTGGTGTATTTCATCTTCATTCTTTTGGAACTGGAATTTACCATGGTGTTGATCAGAGCTTCAAAGTCTTCCAAAGTTGTTTTTCTCTATAAAGTTGTTATCATCATATAAATGGTTCTCCTAATTCTACCTACTCTTTGCAAAGTTCGCAAAGACCTTTTCAGCTTCCTCTAAAGACGTCTAGTTGATCATTTCTCATGGCATAATAAGAGTCACATATATTCACATATAATTTGTTCAGCCATTCTTCAACAGGAGGACAGTCCTTTAGTTTCCAGTTTTGGGGTACCATGAAAAGAGCTGCTAAAAATATTTTCATACATATAGATCCTCTTTCTCCGTTTTTGATTTCTTGGGGAACATAGACCTAGTAGTGGTATCCTGGGCAAAAAGGTTTTAGTTTATCATAGTTTCATTATATTTATGATATTAATTTAATAACTATTTGGGTATAGTTTCAAATTGCTTTCCCAAATGGGTGGACCAATTGATAGCTCTACCAACAGTGGATAAGTAGGTGTACTTATTTTCTCTCATCCTCTCCAACATTTGTTATTTCCCCCTTTTGTCATTTTTGCTATCCTAATATGTAGAAACTTGAAGTTGTTTTAATATTAATTTCTCTCATTATTAGAGATTTAGTGCACTTTTTCATATCATTCTTGATAGTTTGGATAATTTTCTTTGGAAACTTTCTTTTCATAGATTTTGATCATTTATTTATTCTTATGAATTTGAATCAGTTCCTTATATATATTAAAAATGAGACCCTTTTCATAGAAACTCACTGCAGGGATTTTTTCCCCCTAGTTACACGCTTCATTTCTGGTTGTCATATTAGGTTTGTTTGTATAAAATCATTTTAATTTTATATAATAAAAATGTCCATTTTATGTTGTGTGGTACTCTCTATCAATTGTTTAGTAATAAATCTCCTGTCCTATAAATCTGAAAGGTATTTTTTTTTCTTTGCTTCCCTCATTTGTTTGATGTAACTTTTTGTGTCTAAGAAATATATACCCATTTGGATTTTATCTTGGCATATGGTGTGAGATATTGGTCTAAACTGTCCTCCCAGCAATTGGAGTCCTAGGATTTATCAAGCACTAGTACTGCTGTGGTTTTTTTTTCTTGCCTTCTATATGCTGGGTACCTATTCTGTTTCACTGCTTGATCTCTCCCTTAGTTTTAGTCAATACCAAATCAAGACCAAAACTACTGTTTGTAGTACCGTTTGAGATCTGGTACTGATAGACCCCTTTCCTTCTTACTTTTTTCATTACTACCTTTGAGATTTTTGGCCTTTTGTTCTTTTATGTGAATTTTGTTATTTTTTCTAGTTCTATAAAATATTCTTTTGGATATTTGATGGGCACAGCATAGAATAAATTAATTTAAGAGCATCGTCGTTTGGTTATATTAGCTTGACCTACCCATGAGGAATTAATGTTTCTTCATGTATCTATGCCTATCTTTTTTTTCTGCAAAGAGTGCTTTCTAGTTAGATTCACTAAATATTGAAAGATACACTCCTAAATATTTCTGACCTTTGTAGTTTTTTGAATGAAATTTCCCTTTTTAGCTCTTCTTGTTGGATTTTGTTGGTTTTATGGGAATACTAATTATTTGTGTGGATTTATCTTATATCCTGAAACTTTGCTCAAGGTATCAATTATTTCAATTAATTTCTTAGTTGACTCTCTAAGGTTTCCCTAAGGATACATCATATCATCTGCAATACCTGATAATTTTATTTTCTTTTTGCCTACACGTTTTCTCTCAATTTATTTTCTTATCTTATTGCTACAGCCAGCATTTTTAGGACTATATTATATAATAGCAGTGATAATGTGCAACATTGCTTTACCCCTAATCTTATTGGAAAGACCTCTAACTTATCTTCATTACATTTAATATTTTTTTCCTTAGATATAGATAAACACAATTTGTTACATTAATGAAATGTCCATTTATTCATATGATTCCTAGGGTTTGTAATAGAAATGATTAGGTTTTGTTAAAGCTTTTCACAATTTATTGATATAATTATGTGTTTTCATTATTTAAATGATTGACATGGCTTGTATTTTCAGTCTTCCACATATTAAATGAATCCTGAATTCCTGGCTAATCCCAATGCAGTAATTTTATTTAACATTTTTGTATTAATCTTTATTCATTAGAAATATTGGTCTGTAGTTTTCTTTCTCTGCTTTGTTTCTGCCTTGTTTGGGTAGCAAGATCATATTTGTATCATAGAAAGAGAATGGAGAGGCAGAGCCAGGATGGTAGAATTAGACAAAAGAAGCATAACCGAACTCTACTCCATAACTCCTCCAAACAAATCTAGGAATTTCACCAGATGGAGTTCTGATTAGGAAATCCAAGAAAAAAATACCATGAGTCCTTTTTCTAGTTCAAGTTATCATGGGAAGACAGACATAGAGGCCCATGGGCAGTGAGTATAAGGTCTAATCAGGAATGACTATGTAGAGTATTCCAGTATAAGGAGAAGCTGTGTATCAGGTCAGGAAGATTTTCCAAATCCAGTACATAGGAACTTGATTTGTATAGAGTGATAGGTGCCACCTGGCAGCTTTGTTGCTTTTTATATATCAAAATTCCAGGGCTGACTGAGGCAGGACCTATACCTAGGGATGGCATTGTAGAATAAAAAGTGGTGACAGGCTTGAGACTGTGTAGTGAGCAAGAAACAAGTAAAAACTGTATGGCTTTGACTTTAGGAGCAGAATGGACTTTTAGTTCCAGCCTTTGGCTTAGTCTGAAGACTACAGTAGAATAACCTGGGCAGGAATCTCAGAATAAGGGGGAGCTTGTAGTTGTATCCCTCTGAACCAGCACAGATATCCAGGATGGCTGCTGGTGGCTAAGTCTAGCAGCAGTCTACTAGAACTCCAACCAGGAGCAAGGATACAGTGTGTTGCTTGGATTCAAATCCAGGCCAGAGACCTGCAGTTCTTGGACCAAGAGGCCAGTCTTGAACCATACTGGGAGAACTGAGTGCTTGTAGGTTCTTAGCCTCTCTGTCCTGAATATCTTTTTATAACACAACACTCAAAATCCTAGAAAGAAGCAGTAGAACCAGCTAAGACATTCCCTCAAAAAGCTCACAGATCCCAGGCCCAACATAAAGTCTGAAGTCAGCAAGCAGACGGGAATAATGAGCAAACAAACAAACAAAAAAAGAATCCCATCATCAAAAGCTATAATGGTGACAGGAACACTTGAGACACAAATCTGGAAGAGAATGGCTCCAAAACATATACAAGAAAAAAAAAACAGCTTGGACACAAATTCAATTAGAATCCTAGAAAAGATAAAGCAAGAACTTGAAATAAAGTTAAAAAAAATTTCTAAATGAAATGAGAACAGTAGAGGAAAAAAATGGGAAAAAAAATGAAACCTATGAAAGAAGAAATTGGAAAGAGAATTAGCAGCAGAGAATAAAAGCTTGCACAATCAATATTCTCTCTGAAAATTAGAATGGAACAATTAGAAGATAATGATTCCATGAGACAAAAATTAAAACAAAGCAGAAAGATTGAAAAAAAAAAAGAAGAAAACATGAGATATTTCATAGAGAAAACAATTGACCTGGAAAACAGAATGAGAAGAGATAATTTAAGAACTACTGGACTATCTGAAAACTACAATGAAAAAAAGCCTTTATGATTTCAAGAAATCATAAAAAAAATTGTTTAGATCTCTTAGAACTGGAAATAAAAATGTCACCTCCAGAAAGCATTCTCCAAATGAAAATGGTCAGCAGCATGATAGCCAAAATACAGAGGTTTGAGTTCAAGTAATGCAATATATGCATCCAGAAAGAAATGATTCATGTACCGAGGAGTCAGTCAGGATCACACAGGAATAAGCAGTCACCACTCCAAAAGTGGAGAGCTTGGAATATGTTTCAGAAGACAAAGAATGTAAACTTCTAACCAAGATTTACTTACCTAGAAAAACTGAGTATAATCTTACAGGGTAGAAATGATTTCTAATAAAATAGAGGACTTTTGAGCATTCCTGATGAGAAGACAGAGCTGTGCTGATACTTTGAAGTTCAAACATAGGAGTCAAGAGAAACATAAAAAGATGAACATGAGCAAACAACCGTAAGGCGATAATCAACAACAAGTTGTTTACATTCCAATCTAGGGAGATGATACATGTATTTCCAGAAACCTATTATCATCAGAGGTCACAGAAGAAGTCTAATTAGACAGAGAGCCTTGGAGTGGTTGTTATATTTTGATGATCTTAAAAAAAATGGAAAGGGTGGGGGAGAGGAATACACTAGGACATGGGAAGAACAAGAAGGATGGAGAAAATAATCTCACATAATTGAGGTGTACAAGCAGAAGTCTATAGAAACACAAAGGTGGGAGGAGAGTGTCTGACACCCCTAATTTCATCTAAACTGGTCGAAAGAAGGAAGAATATGTACTCTGTCTCTGTCTCTGTCTCTGTCTCTGTCTCTCTCTCTCTCTCTTTCTCTCAGAAGCACACACTCACAAATATATGTCATCCAACAAGAAAACAGGAAGGAAAGAGGAGAAGGGAGAGGAGGAAGTAAGAGAGAGTTCAGTTTAAGGGAGATAATAGTTTTAAGCAAAACAAACTTTAATAAGATGCCCCAAAGTATTTATAACAGATCTCTTTGTGGTGGCAAAGAACTGGAAACTGAGGGGTGCTCATCAATTGGGGAATGGTTAAACAAGTTATAAATGTAATAGAATGCTATGAAGCGAATGATTTCAGAGAAACCTGGGAAGGTTTTCATGAACTGAAGCAGACTGTAGTGAGCAGAACTGGAAGAACAACTTATTCAGTTATAACAATACTGTTAAGAGAAATAACTTTGAAAGACTTAGAAACTCTAATCAATGATATGGCCAACCATGATTCCAGAGGAGTCATGATGAAACATACCACCCACATCCTAATAAAGAAGTGATGGACTCAGAATAAAGATGAAAACTTTTTTTTTTGGACAAGCCAATTGGGGAGTTTGTTTTGCTTTGTTATATGTATAGTTAATAAAGATTTTCTTTTTTTCTTTCTTAATGTGGGTGGAGGAAGTAGGAGGAAAAGAAGGCTTATTTCTATTTATTGAAAATAAAATTTAATTTAGAAAAGAGGTTAGAAGAGTATTTTGTTTTTTATTATTTAAATAATTTATGTAATATTGGAATTAATTGTTTTTTTAAATGTCTAATAGGATTCACTTGTGAATCCTGGAGATTTGTTTTTCTTTGACAGTTTATTTATGGCTTGTTCAATTTTTTTTTTCTGATATTGGGTTATCTAAATAGCCTATTTCTTCCTTTGTCAATCTAGGTAAATAGTCATTTATTTTCTCTAAGTTGTCAGTTTTGTTAGAATATATCTGGGTAAAAGTTTATAATAATTTCCTTTATTTCTTCCTCAGTTGTAAGTTCCTCTTTCATTTTTATATAAACAATTTAGTTATTCTGTCCCTCAAAAATCATGTCAGCTAACTTTTTATCATATTTATTAGATTTTTTTTTGAAAAATCAGCTCCTAGCTTTGTTTATTGATTCAATGGTCTTTTTATTTCAATTTTATTAATCTCTTCTTTAATTTTCAGAATTTCTACTTATTTGGTTTGGAGATTTTGATATATTGTTGCTCAAGTTGTTCTTAAATTGCATGCCCAATTCATTGATTTGTTCTTGCTTTCTTTTGTGGTTGAAAGTGCTTAGAAATACAAAATTTCCATATAGTACATCTCTAAGTCCCAGTCAAGTGTTTTAGAAGGAATCTGGGATTCTCTGCACCCTGGCACACTGCCTTCTTCCCATAATCCTCTTCCCCCCAAATTTGTACAAAGTTGAAGTTATTTTAAAAATTCTTTGTATTTTTTGGTTAATTTTTTAAAAATAATTTTCATAGAGCCACTCGTGTAATATTTGTTAACACAGAATACATCTTTTATGTTGTAACGTAAAGTGCCACAATGGAGTCACAAGATGTAGATTTGAGTGCCAATTCTGCTCCTTAGTAATTGTGTAACTTTAGGCCAATTACTTTGTATCTCTGGCCTCAGTTTTTATCATTTGTAAAATGAAGGTTGAACTAGATGATCCCTTTCAGCTCTCAGTCTTTGAGCTCATGATCATTAACCATGAGATGGAAATGGAGATGGCCATGGTCGTATTTATGTTTCTTTTGTCTTTATGATGTAGTGCTTCAATTAGATTTGTGGGTCTCCATTTTAATTTGGGGCAGCTAAGTGGTGCAATGGATAGAGCACCAAGCCTGGAATCAAGAAGACTTATCTTCATGAGTTCAAATCTGACCTTGGACACTTACTAGCTGTGTGACCTTGGGCAAGTCACTTAACCCTGTTTGCCTCAGTTTCCTCACCCGTAAAATGAGCTGAAAAAGGAATTGCTAAACCACTCTAGTACCTTTGCCAAGAAAACTCCAAAAGGGGTCATGAAGAGTCAGACATGACTGCAAAATGATCAAAAAACCTAAAAATTTTAATGTTAGAACTTTGTTAACACGTCCACTTTCTTATCTCTTCAAACTTCCCAATTATTCATGGACATTGGTATAAAACACACACAGACACACACACACATTTGTGAATTATAATTTAAAATAACCCCAGTGAATATAAATGGATGGTTATTTTTATACTTTTTTCTGCTATGATATGCCAGAAGTCAACTAATTTTAACCAACAACTGAATATAACATACACATTATGGGTGTCTTCTATGGGCAGCAAAACTGATGAGTATGCGTATTTGTCCTTCCATCCCACATTTTTCTATTAGAGCCCCCTGAATTACTTCTGTACCAAAACACAGTTTGAAAAATACTCTTCTGTTGTCCTGCATTGAAATATCCCAAAGTGTAAAATGGTATAGGGAAATAGCAGTGTCCATGGTTTTGTTTGTTTTTTTTCCTTGGATCTCTAATTTCGTGAGGGTGGGGAACCCCTTCTGCTAGAACTTTCCATCTTAGAGAGCCTCTTGGGCCACTAAGAAGTTAAGTGGTATGCCAGAAGTAGGCCTTAAACACCCAGGTCATTTGGATTCTGGGGCCAGATCCCCTGTCTCTTACAGACAGCACTATGAAATCTCTGTTTAATTCAATTCCATTCAATGAAAACTTGCTAACCACTATGTATGGAAGACTAGGGGCTGGAGGAGAAGCAAAGATTAGATAGGGCACAGTCCCTGCCCTGATGGAGCCCTCATTCTGGAGGATGGGGAGAAGTGTGGTATATACAGGAATAACGATACATGTAAGTACATATATAAGTACAAATCACATATAAATATACATATGTATATTTGTGTATTTACATGCACATATGTATATACACATCTACATGCATACACATATACATACATACATACATACATGGAGACCTACATGTACACAAACACATGAGACACAAAGTCTTATAGACCTCTGTGAGGTCCAGGATAGAAAGGCCATATGTCTGTCCACCATTTTGTCTTTTTTTTTTTTCAGATCTCTTTGTAAGGTAATACAGAAACTTATCCAACCCAATCCAGGGTCACTCTCTTCACTTGAGCTGTGCCACTCCAAACACTAACTTGGACTGTATACATGTAGCCCAGCCAGGTTCAGCTAAAGGTGAAGAAACACACTAAATTAGGTCAGATCTCTCTCCTTTCCCAGACTAATCAATGCTACATTTCCCAACTCCCTGCTCTGTGTTCAGCAAAGGATGAAACCTGATTCAAGATCCAGCCCTGTTCAGTCCCACTCTGTCCTTGCAGATTGCTTAAAGGAAATTCCGTTGGTGATCTAGGTCTTCGGCTCACTAGCTGGGTCATCAGGGTCTAGTGACTTCACCTCTGGGCTTCCTTTTCTTCACCTGCCAAATGAGAAGTATAGACTGGATCATGTCCAAAGACCTCCCTTTTTGCTTAACCTCCAATGAAGAGAACGCCTCCTGTTTCTAGTTCTAAGAACACCCTTGAAAAGGTTCCTCCATGCCAGTAATTACCATGCTTCCCGGCTGCAAACATGCTGTGTAGCTTTGTTATTCACACACTAACAACAGTGAGTGCCTCACAGTGCTGGGAATCTTTTTAATACATAAAGAATTTTCTGGGGCTTAATGCCGCCAGAATGTCAGAAGAGTTAATGGCAGATGTGGTTGGGGGAAAAGTTCTGTATTTTTAGACAACCTTTAATTAAAACACTTTGTATGTAGCAGGGACCAAATCATATGCTGCCACTTGAAAGCTGTCAGAAGGGGAAAAAGTGTACAAAGCTTCTAAAACCAGCCTCGCTTATTTTTATCTGAAATGGAGTTAGGGAGCCTTCACAGTGACAGGAGCTCTCTTTTGCTTGGAAATTATATGAATTTAAGACACAGCACAAATATGCAAATTTATAAACACTTTCTGTTAACTTGTTACAATTAATGCAGCCTTGTAGATAAGCATAGACACAAAACTTACCCCGCAAGATCACTGTGATGCTTTGCTAGCTTCTTCTTCTCTAAGGCCACATGATAGTCTAGTCGACTATGATTATCAAGTAAATATAATCTGTTGTAGACCCCGGACAGTGGAACCCAAGGTGGGGAGAGAGTCAGAGAATGTTTGGTTTGTTAGGGACCTTAGAAATAATCTTTGTCAACTTTATCATTTTCCAAGTTCCAGGGAGGCATTCATGAGATTACGTATTTTTCATTCCATTTTAGAAGCTGATCTTTTGAGAAAGAGAGTATGATTAATTTTCCAAGGTCCATAGGATTTTGATTTGAGGGCTTTAGAGCTATATAGCGTAATCCTTTCAATTTTTATTCCGCCCCCCCAATCTTATCCCTTAGATGAAAAAACTTAAGCCTCAAAAAGTTAAGGGTCAGTTAAGTGGCACAGTGGAGAAAGTACCAGGCCTGGAATCAGGAAGACTCTTCCTGTGTTCAAATGCGACACCAGGCACTAGCTGGGTGACCCTGGGTAAGTCACTTAACCCTATTTGCCTCAGTTTCCTCATACATAAAAAGAGCTGGAGAAGGAAATGTCAAAACACTCCAGTACCTTTGCCAAGAAAACCCTAAATAGGGTCACAGAGAGTTAGCTGCGACCCAAACAATTGAACAACCACAACAAAAGAAGTTAAAGGCCCCGCCCCAAATCACAAAGCTAGTGGGTTGCAGAGCTAGGATTTGAATCCAGGTTATTTGACTCCAAGTGCTGTGTTCAGCAATCTCTGGTTGCTGTTTCTGCTTTTGTCCTTACTCTGTCCTGCCCCCACCCCCAGTCCTTTTTTCTCTTAGGCTCTCAGTTATCCTTTCTCTTTTCCATTTGTTTTACACTTGGTTTGGGGCTAATTTCCTTCTTAATATTTTTTAAAGGCTGATTCCTTGTTTTTTAAAATACTTATTTCCTGATATAAATATTCCCATTGAATTTTCCTCTTCTAATGAAGAAAAATAGATGATTGAACCAAGAGCAAACTGCATTTGATAGTACACGCAGCATTCTGCTCTCTCTCTCCCTCTCTCTCTCTTTCTCTCTCTCTCTCTCTCTCTCTCTCTCTCTCTCTCTCTCTCTCTCTCCCCTAAGCACATCATTGTACTTTGGAATACCTGTGATCACATCACACTGTTGTTTTGGGGGCAGCTACATGCCCAGTAGATTAGACTTTGGGCCTGGATTCAGGAAGACTCATTTTTGTGAGTTCAAATCCAGTCTCAGACACTTGCTGGTTGTGTGACCCTGGGCAAGTCACCTAACCCTGTTTGCCCCAGTTCCTCATCTGTAAAATGAGCTAGAGAAGGACATGGCAAATCACTCTAGTATCTCTGCCAAGAAAACCCCAAATGGGGTCACAAATAGTCAGACACTGTTGAAAAATGATCACTTCATAGGAGTCATTATTTGCACTAATTGGGACTTAATTGTATTAATCATCTAATAGATGAATTATGGAATCATGATTCAAAGCTAGGTTCTCTGTCCAAGGTTATTTTTATTTTTATTTTTTTTTGGGGGGGGGGTGCTGTAACAACAATGTTACTTGCAGCTGCTGTGGAGCCGTAAGACCAACAACACCAGCACACAGGAGGGCTGCTAGCACAGATTCATTGATCTGATTTTCTAAGGAAAGCAACTTTAAGGAGTTTATAATCTCACTTTAATTAAACATATATGCATCATTCACTTAGTTTAGGAGAAAAAGTCAGCACCCTGAAATTCAGACAAAACACAAACAGAAATTACAAGCAGAAATTATATAAACAGAGCAAATAACACATATCAGCAGACAGGGCTTCTAACTGTCTGTCCATAGTAATACATACATAGTTACCAGAGAGAGAAGCACCAACATCTGGGTTTTCAAAGCTGGGGTGGGGGGGTGTTCCTTAATGGCTACCCAGAGTCTTATCTGGTCAAATCACACGAACATTCTTCCAGTGAGTGAGCCCCAAAGCAAAATGCTAACCTCAGAGTATATATATATACTTCTTCAGGGTCAGAGGGTGTCACAACCACGTGACTCGAACTCGCGTGACTTAGGTTTTCTTGTGACTTAAGCAGGTCATCAAAGACTCTTGATTCAAACAAAGGCAAGTCTCAATCAAAGGCCCTTGATTACCTTAGTGCTGAGAAGAGCTAGAACTCCAAAAGGAAAAAAAAGAGCAAAACAAAAAGTCCAACTTTGCTTGCTTTTACAGGGGCACCACACCAGGCATTTTTAGCAACCAGCAGAAGTGAGAATGATAACCATAGGAAGCAATTCTAATTGGGGTAGATGCAAAACTGACCTCAGAAAGGATTGTTGACTCCCTTCCTCTAAAGAAGGCAGGAAGAAGGCAAGTCATGCTGTTACATAGATCACTAAACTTGGAGTAAATAGAATTTTTCTGTAAGTCATCCTGGTGCTTACTGTGCATCCAGTCTTTTGTCCTTGCTCATCGTTGGCAAGAGGGTACATTCTACATTGGAGGCAAGGGTACACAATCTGAACTGGTTAGCATTTCCATGTTTTTCCTTGATTGGGACAGGGGTGGTGGGGAAACTTAGTCAGAGAGAGGTTAAATAGGAATGTGGAGTGGAATATACCAAGTTGACCATGCACTCATAGAATCAGAGATTTAGATTTGGAGGAGACTTTAGAAATCAGATAGCCATTTCCTTCTCCACTGGATTAAGGCAAACAGAAGTTAAGTGATTAGTTCAGGGTCACACAACTAGTAAGTGACTGGGACTGGATTTGAACTCTGGTCTTTCTGACTCTAGGCTCAGTGCTTTATACACCGAGCCACCCCCAACATACATATATACAAATATGTGTGTAAATATCACATACATATATAATGCACACACATACACACATATGTAAATGTGTGTACCCACAACATATATGTATATGTATATGTATATGTATATGTATATGTATATGTATATGTATATGTATATGTATATGTATATGTGCATGTATATGTAGATATATATGAGTTTTGTTGACTTTCCCAAAGGCAGACCCAGGATTTTAACCCTGGTTTTCTGATTTCATATCTGGTATGTTGTTCCATGATGCTTTAGAAGAATTCTGATTGGCTTATTGCTCCTGGGATTATAGACTTGATCAGCATTTATTAACTGTTTATTATGTGCCAGCACTGTGCTAAGTGCTGGGCATACAGAGAAAAAATGAAAACGGTTTCTGCCCTTTGAAGAGATGACATTCTCATAAGAGGGGAGAGAATAGGCACATAAATAAGGGGGGGGGTACAAGATGCAGACAGAGGAGACAGTAGATAGCTTTACAGGGCAAGATGTGAGCAGCTGAGCTCTCACTAGCAGGTGGTGAGGTGGGGTCGGGGGAGCAAGGAAAGGCTCCTTCAGAAGGTGACATCTGAGTTGAGTTTTGAAAGAATCCAAAGATTCTAAGAGATAGAGGAAGGAGGGAGAGCATTGTGGGAATGGGGGTGGAAGGGTCTAGAAGAAAGACATGGAGATGGGAGATGTTCTAAGGAAGCTCAAGTGGGCCAGTATGAGTGGATTGCAGAATACAGGTTGTGGAGCTATGTATAGATTGGAAAGATAGGTAGGGTGCAGGCCAAAGAGAGGTAAATTACCTTAATCCCTGGGATTCAAATGAATGAATTTCAAATCTGTGTTAGGGTAGACAAGTACAGAAAAGTCTATTCTCTTCTGCAGCAAGGAGAGGGGTGGAGTGGTCATGATATGTGTTCTTGGGTTGGAGAGGATAATGGCCAAGTGAGGTTTGGGAAAATTAGGTTCAAGTGTAGATTAGAGAGGTTAGATCTCTCTGTAGGGGACTGGATAATTTCCTTTTACATATACTTCTAATTACCTAACCCTAGTGTATTATTTTTGAATTTGTACTTTCTCCTTTCCCTTGAAAATAAAATCTAGAACATGTAGTCTTCTCGTTTGGAGTATGGGAGCAGGGGAAAGCAGAGAAAGAGGTAGTGAATGGCAGCATTAGGTATGTAGTTATGGTGGCAGGGCTGAAGTAGAGGGAAAAGGTAATTAGCAACCAGGTATCTATGATGCTATAAACTTGACTAGTTAGCCATGGAATATACAAGTGTGTACATACAAATGTATGTAACCCTAAATATTCTGATGAGAATCATTTGAGAATCAAGTCTTTTCTGTGTGTTGGGGTTATTAAGAATAATAATAACCTCCCTGTGTTTTTTTTTTATTTTGTATTTTCTCTTTTTTGTTTTTGAATCTTGTTATTATAGTACAGAAAATGTACCTTTCTTATGTGTAACTGGTTGTGAGCTGGGGTAGGGGGAAGTGTTATTTCTCCATATCCTGGATTCCCCACCTTGACCTGCTGCAGACCTGGAGATCTACCCTTCTACTGCCATCACCCAGAAAACCCAAGAGAGTTCATCAGTACCTTCTTTTGCTTGGGCTTCTGGGAAAATCACTTCTAAACACTGTATCTCCCCATCTTCCCATCCCCCCTCCACTAACCAGACTCTGCCCATGAAGTTAATTTTGGTGTTTTAAGACTTTTTACTGTTTTTAAGGGGAGATGAAGCAAAGTGAAGACGCATTATAAAGTTACAAATTTCCCACACAAGTCTACTTTTCTGACACCATGTATCAGGTGTTCAACCCTACATATTACCTTATGAGACTGTCACAGTCTTCTCTTAACTCTTATTGAGAGAGTTAGGAGAGAGAGAGAGAAACAGAGACAGAGAGAGAAACGGAGATGGAGATAGATAGAGAGACAGAGAGACAGACACATACACACAGAGACAGAGAGATAGAAACACAGAGAAACAGAGAAATACAGAGAAATACAGAAAGACAGATAGAAAGAGATAGAGATAGGGGGTGGAGCCAAGATGGCAGCTGGAAAGCAGGGACTAGTGTGAGCTCCCTGCCAAGTCCCTCCAAAAACCTATAAAAATGGCTCTGAACCAATTCTAGAACTGCAGAACCCACAAAATAGCATAGGGAAGCAGGGCTCCAGCCCAGGACAGCCTGGATGGTTGCTGGGTGAGATCTTTCGCATAGGAGCTGAGAGCAGAGCGGAGCCCAGCGTGGGCAGCGCGGACCAACCAGACCAGGAGCTGGGCAGAGTGGACTCTAGCGCCCTGAATCAGTGAGCTGTGGCAGTTGCCAGGTTTCTCAACCCACAAACACCAAAGAAAACAGAGAAGGTTAGTGGGAAAAGCTGCTGGGGACAGGATGATAGAGTTCTCCATTCAGCGATCATCCTGGGGGCAGTGGAGATGGGGCAGCTACAGAACTATAGCTGCAGTTGCTTCTGCCCCCTGTCCCACCTGGTGGGAGGAATTAAGTGGCAAATCAGAGCAGGAGTGCAGAGCCTGCTGAAGATCTGAATCTGGTCCGGGTTGGGGGTTCTTGGGGAAGAAGGAGTGCTGGTGAGGCAGAGCTGGCACATCCCCCACAAGCTTGGAACATAGTTCTCTTTACTCTACAAGCAGTCATACCCCGCTGAAAAACTCAAGGGTTAAGTAAGTTGTCTGGGAACATGGCCAGGCAGTGAAAACCCACCCAGATTCAGTCTCACACTTTAGAATCTTTCTTTGGTGACAAAGAAGACCAAAACACACAGCCAGAAGAAGTCAGCAAAGTCAAAGAGCCTACATCAAAAGCCTCCAAGAAAAACATGAACTGGTCTCAGGCCATGGAAGAGCTCAAAAAGGATTTGGAAAAGCAAGTTAGAAAAGTAGAGGAAAAATTGGGAAGAGAAATGAGAAGGATGAGAGAAAACCATGAAAAACAAGTCAATGACT
>CM053624.1:89557141-89574639 GCA_028646595.1 Phalanger gymnotis
TTGTCACCAAAGAAGGATTCCAGAGTCTGAGACTGAATCTGGGTGGGTTTTCACTGCCTGGCCATGTTCCCAGCCAACTCACTTGACCCTTGACTTTTTCATTGGGGTATGACTGCTTGTAGAGTAAAGAGAACTATGTTCCAAGCTTGGGGGGGATGTGCCAGCTCTGCCACACCAGCACTCCTCCTTCCACAAGAACCTCCAACCTGGACTGGACTTAGATCTTCAGCAGGCTCTTCAGTCCTGCTCTGATTTGCCACTTAATTCCTCCCACCAGGTGGGACAGGGGCCAGAAGCAACTGCAGCTATAGTTCTGTAGCTGCCCCCTCCGCTGCCCCTGGGGCAGTGGCCAAACCTCAAACTCTATCCCAGTCCCCAGCTGCTTCTCCCACTAACCTACTCTGTTGTCCTTGGTGTTTGTGAGTTGATAAGTCTGGTAACTGCTGCAACTCACTGATTCAGGGCGCTAGGGCACACTCCACCCGGCTCCTGGTCTGGTTGGTCTGCGCCACCCACGCTGGACTCTACTCCGCTCAGCTCCGCTCCCCTCTGCTCCCAGCTCCATGAGGGATAGACCTTATTCAGAGACCATCCAGGCTTTCCTGGGCTAAAGCTGTGCTTCCCTATCCTACTTTGTGGGTTCTGCAGTTCCAGAATTGGTTCAGAGCCATTTTTCATAGGATTTTTGGAGGGACTTGGCGGGGAGCTCATACTTTCCAGCCACCATCTTGGTTCCACCCCCAAACTCAAAGTTTTAAAAGCAGATGTTCAAAAACAAAACAAAACAAAATTTGCCTGCAACTAGAATGTAAGATACACAGACAATGGGACATAGAAATTTATCTTGCTCTACAAGAAAGGAAGGGAAAAGGGGATGGGAGGGGGGGTGGGGTGACAGAAGGGAGGACTGACTGGGGAACAGTGCAACCAGAATATACGCCATCTTGTAGTAGGAGGGAGGGTAGAAATGGGGAACAAATTTGTAATTCAAACTCTTGTGAAAATCAATGTTGAAAACTAAATATATTAAATAAGAAAATAAAGTTAAAAAAGAAAGAGATAGAGATAGAGACAAAGAGATACAGTGACAGAAACAGACACAGAGAGACAGACAGACAGACAGACACACACACACAGGACACAGAGAAGGAGAGAGACAGAGACAGATACCCATACGGAGACAGAGAGAAAGACAGAGACACACAGATGCAGAGATAGAGAGAGCTAGAGAGAGACAGAGAGAGAGAACAGAACAGAACTAGAATTCAAAAGTCTCGTTCTTGTTCTGTCTCGGACCCTAACTTTTACTGTGAGACTTTGGGCAAGTCATTTCACCTCTGTTTTTTCATCTTTAGAATCCAAGAGTTGGATTTGATGATTTAAGTTTCTTCCAGCCCTAACATGCTATGATCAGTTCTCTGTGATCTGTCTGTAATTTGCTCTATGGGAATCAATCACCCCTTAGGCTCTGGTTGTCCTTCTGTGTCTTTATTTCAATGATGCTAAAATGTGAGTGCTTCTACCTATTATCCTGGTCAGTTTTCCCTTTTAATATATCTTCCCCAGTCCTTTCTGCATGGCTCATGTCTGCATATACTGTAGTGAAATCAGCCTATGGCAAAGATTCTGCTCTGGTTTTCCACAAGCCAGAGAAGCCAGACCTCAGAGTCTGGCATGTTCAGATGCTAGGGTGATTATCCAGCTCTTTTCTACTTCAAACCTTCAGGGCTTTCATATTCCCCAGTCAGTAATTCTTACTTTAAATTCTATCTTCCTCAGGGGAGCTTAAGTAAGATTCTGAACCAGTCTTACCTGCCACTTCTTCGTGTCATGGGAGGAACCTGTAAGGGACCTTATAGACCAGAGAGGTTATTACAAGGGAAAATGCATTTTCCATTATTTATTTAGTGGAAGTGTCACCTAAGTGAAAAGAACAGGGCAGCTCCCAAAGTATGTAGTTCAGGCACAAACTAAAAGTTAGGCAAGGCCAAAAGGAACTTGATGGGCTTTGAAAAACTATCACAAAACCAATAAATAGAGGTTGATGCAGTGGAAAGTCGACACTAAAGCCAAGGAGACTTTGGTTTGAGTCTTGGTGCCACAATTTGCTACCTAAGTGACAGTGGACAAGACATTTCAACTTTCTGGCCCTCCAGTTTCTTCACCTGTAAAAAAAAGGAGACAGTTAGATTTGATGATTTCCTAAGTCCCTTTCAGGCCTAACACTTTTTTTTTGTTTTTGTTTTTAAAAAAGATATCTCAAGGGAGAAAACTAGCTGGAGAAGCAATTGAACCCACCTGATTAGGGCATAAGAGGTGAGTTCAGGGATGGAAAAGAGATGGCAGGGAGATTGAATACATCTTTTGCCTTTGCTATTCCCGAAGAAGATGTTAGTATGGAAATAGATCTCACCAATGTGAATGCTTCCTCTACCATTATGTATCATAACCCATCTATGCCTTCTTATCCAGTGAGATTTTTATACTTGTCCTTTTACTGGTTTTCCTTGGAGAATCAACCCAATGTACTGGGGTCCTATCTTTAGTTCTTTCAATATTTCATAGATACCAGTTGACACTCAGACTTTTTGTTGTCTCTTGCTATATGACTGTCCAAACTTTTTTTGTTATACATATTTGTAATGACATCTCAACATTCCCTTGCATCATCATTGGTAATATGCCATGGCATACTTACAACCAACTATATATTTATTTATTCATTGCCTTTTGAGTCACTCATAATTTTAATTCTTTGGAGATTGTGGTGTCTCATGATTTTCAGCCATATAGTATCATTAGAATATTATTAGGGAGGTTTGCCCTCTCAAATCAACCCTTAAAATTGATGGGTTGGGGCTCCTAGATCAAATAATGGCAATCACATAATGTTCCAGGACTAATTAACAAACTAGATGTAGATAAATCACCAGGACCAGATGGCATCCATCCAAGCATTTTGAAAGAACTCAAGGGTGAAATTTTGGAGCTCTTGGCCAAAATGTGCAACCTGTCATTACAAGCAGCCACTGGACTGGAGGACTGGCAAATTGCCAATGTGACATCCTTTCATAGGAATGAATCCAGAGAAGGCAGACCATTCAGTCTCACTCCCATAGTGCAGAAAGTGGTGTAACCTATAATAATAGGTAAGATCACCAAATAATGAAACAAAAATAACCATTTGGAGGAAAGACAACACTTTTCTGCTAGAGAAATCTTTCCGGATTAGCTAAACTCTTAGAATTTTTGGTAACTAATAAACATGTAAATAAAGAGGGATCAGTGTGGAATCAGTATGTATAGTCTATATAATTAAAAAAAAATCTTTGACAAGGTTAATTGCCAAAAGTTATATTTAAAAATTCAATTACCGTGGGGGTGAAATCACTGCTTACCACTCCCCACCATGGGTGTTCATGGATATATGAACAAAATAATGCCTTGCATAATCAGGGCTCACTAAATATTTCTTATTGTAGATGATGATATCATAAAAAGTAGTAATAAATGTATATGCTTCAGTATGGAGAAATGTACAGAAAGGTGTTTCCCAGGGATAGATGGTCAAATGATCTACAAAATGGTATAGAGGAGTGAATGTAGAGTAAATTTTAAAGGAGGAAAATATGTATACCCTGAAAAGGTTTTAGATAATATTAATCTTTTTTTTGTAGGGAAAGGTTAAGTTGATAGTGATAAACTTCAAGATCTTGGAAGTGGATTATTGGGTAATAATTTTAAGAGCAACAAACAGAAAATAAGTCTCACATAAAACTAGTGTTTTCAGAACTATATTCACGTGGAGGCATTTTGAGTATTACTCATTTGGAAATGTGGTTATCCCAGCTGGAAATCTCTTGTCCTGCTCTCACCCTCCTCCAAGCCAGAGATAGGAGGGAACTTAGAAATCATCTAACCTAATACTCTAATATTATTGATAAAGTAAAAGAAGCTCAGAGAGTTAAGCGTGCCCAAGGTTACAGAGGTAGCGAGTAGCAGAGTCAGTATACAAACCTAGACTTTCTCGAACTAAAGCCAATGTTCTTTCTATAACATCGTAAATTCCAAATCCATAACTTTTTACTACAGAGAATCACAGGTTCTGATTTGGAGGGGACCTCATGGGCTGCTTAGTCCAATTCATAACTGCATAGGAACCACCTATAACTCACATGTGGTCAGGGGCCATTCTGATCCCAAGTTCCACTCTCACAGAGCTTGGCTCTATCTCCTTTTCACAGGTCTAGGGGCACCCCTGAGGGATCGGGCATGATTCTTTAACTAAAATACCCACCAATGTGCTTCCCCCAAAACTGTCAGTTGAAAATCATTGATTCGCTCAGCCTTAAGTAAGGTCTTCTTTCTTTTTTTTTGAGAGTATTTATTAAGGTGGCACAGAAAGCACATTTGGTACAAAACCTCCCCCCACCTCAAATGTCCACGATGTACTCCTCCTCAAGTAAGGAGAAGAGAATAAGCATTTATCTAGTGCCTTCCATGTGCTAGGCACTGTACCGAGTGCTTCACAAATATTTTCCCATTTGATCCTCACAACAACCCTGGGTGGTAAGTGTTCTTACTATCTTCATTTTACAATTGAGGAAACAGACAAATGCAAGTTAAGTGACTTGGCTAGGGTCCAACAGCTAGTAAGTATCTGAAACTGGATCTGAATTCGTGCTCCTGATTCCAGGAGGAGCGCTCTATTCATTATACTGCCTAGCTGCTTCTCAAGTATACATCAAGTTCTGGGAAAGTAGATTTACACTTAGAAAGTAAAAGTGGCAAAAAGGTAACCCACAGCTGGAAGTCTTTCCCACCACCCCCCTCCCCATTCACAAGGTGCTCAGGAAATTTCCCCTAAACATGGTGAATCTGTATCTAATTTATCTTTAGTTTCCAATGTAGACACAACCACCAGCTGATCTGGGGATGAAAGTTAGGACACAGATAGAAAGATGAAAAGTTCACCATCTTCTAAAGCCAGAATGGTCAAAGAGAAGATGTGGAGAGAAGGAGATTGGGGTAAGATAGAAGTCAAGGCTTTCCCTCCTTCCTTCCAAGGTGATTGCTCCTCAGGGATGCGCTGGAAACCTGCAAATCCCATTTTCTGAAACTCCATCCTTTTCCAACTTGTTTGATGATTTATAGGCAACCCCTGAGTATGGTCAAGTTTTCTCAGCCTATTGGGACAAACTTCTTGTGTGGCATAATTTCACATTATCCAATAGCTTTCATTTGATTGAGAGTTGTTCTCAATTGATTAAGGTATTAGAGCTAAAATAGGGTGGGGTGGTTTAGAATCCATTCTTGCTCTCAGTAACACACCAAATAGGGTCCTTCCAGCTTTTCCAAGTCCATTCAGTGATTATCTACTACATCCTGAGGTGGCCCCTTCCATCTTTAGGTAGCTCTTATAAAGTTTTCCCTCACATTTTCCTCTCTGAATTTTCTATCATCTAGCCCTAGTTTTTTTTCCTCCAGGGCCAAGCAGAATAAGTCTAGACTCTCCTATACATGGACAGCTTTTTAATTACTTGAAGGCAGCTATCACACTTTCTTCCTCAAGTCTTCATGTATTATGAGATGGCATATTTTTTTTACAAGCCCAGATGTTTTGGGGTGGGAGTATGATCCAAATCAGCTCCAGGGATCCTTTCCTTACATTCCCTATTTATATGGGCTGCTGAAATGCTGTCCTGTAAAAGGATCAATTGTAGTATTGAAGAGCCACCTTCGATCTTTGTATTCCAAAGTACCCCTGCTACCATGAATTCCTCCATTTTTCTGGTCATTGGTCCCTATTTTTCTTTCCCTTGTCCCAAAACAATCATGACTCCTTATCCAGGGGTTTATTAATTACAAGATAAGTAATTTAAATCCATAATTTCATTCAAAAATTTGCTCAGATTTCCTCAAATGGCATTATGATCTATAGCTAGAATTCTTCAGATCTCTAAGCTTTTTAGCCAGCTTGACTAGTCCAGTCCTTTATAGGCTAAAGGTGCCTTTCTTTTATAGGGCATATTTGACCCTAGCATCTACATGGCATTTATCATGTTGGAATCGAAAACTCCCCTAAGCGTATTCTCCCTAGCCTAGAATCTTACTTCTCTTCAGGAAAATCCACAGAGAATTTGGCTTTGCTCTTCTGAGATCCATGTAATCAACTTAATAAAAATGATGTCATATTACATTATGTCTCTGCATTAGCATAGTTTCATCAAAAGGCTCTCTCCCTAAGGGTAACCATTCATTTCTATATTTCATAAGATTCATGGTCATTAGTAAGGATGTTCTTTCGAACAATGGAGGTCACAGCCTATTTAGACCTTGAAGTAGATGACCTTTGTGAGTGTAGGCGACCAAAGATATTTGTCACTCATTGGCCAAATTTCCAGTGATAAGTTTCCAAAAATTTAGCTTGGCTTATTGTTGGCCAACAGACACAAGTTTTGTTGCTAAACTCAAAGCCTTATCAAGTTGGGAGGACTTGTCAAAACTGATATTCTCTTGGGACAGCCTTTATGGACTTGTGGTTACTTCCATGTTGAGATGAGATACAAAGACCTAAACTTTTAGCATGTAGCTAGAGAGGGCAGCCAAACAAGGAGTAGATGAATTGTGTAGTTAGTTATTGCATGACTACTCCAAGCATGCAGGGGAAGCCATTCTAAGAAATTCTAAAAAGGTGTAAAGGAAGAGACTACTGCTAGTAGATTATTAAATTGTCAACAATACTATCGCTTTTGGGAAGACTTGACTAATTAAGTGTAAGCCCTGAGGAGGTTTTTGAGATTGAGGGAAGGAATGGTTATATTGCCTGGCTTTCTTCCAGCATAGTCTCTCTGGTAGACATCTTTTTGTATTTTCCTCCAACACATAGGCAGCAGCATTCTGGTAAATATTACATAATTGGCTTTCTGGAAAAAATGTATCTACAATACACCCCCCCCCACACACACACACTTAATAGATTTTATTTTTTTCCAGTTACAGGTGAAGATAGTTTTCAACATTCACTTTTATAGGATTTTGAATTCCAAAATTTTTTTTCTCCTTCCCTCCCCCTTTCCTCCTCAAGATGGCATGCAATCTGATATAGGCCATTGATGTACATTCCTATTAGACATATTTCCATGTTAGTCACGTTGGGAAGGAAGAATCAGAACAAAAAGGAAAAACCATGAGAAAGAAAAATGAAAGAAAATAGTCTGCTTTGATCTGCATTCAGACTTCATGGTTCTTTCTCCGGAGGTGGATAGCATTTTCCATCATGAGTCTTTTGGACTTTTTGTTAGATCATTGAATTGCTGAGAACAGCTAAATCTATCAAAGTTGGTCATTGCACAATGTTACTGTGTATAGTGTTCTGGTTCCACTTACTTCACTCAGCATCAGTTCATGCAAGTCTTTCCAGGTTTCTCTGAAATCTGCTTTCTCACAATTTCTTATAATATTAATTTCATGTTTTTGTAATTATAATTTTATCCATAATTATAATTTATATAATTAATAATATTCTTATGATAATATTCCATTATATTCATATACCACAATTTGTTCAGCCATTCCACAGTTGATGGGCATCACCTCAATTTCCAATTCTTTGCCAAAAGAGTTACTATAAATATTTTTGTACATGTGGGTCCTTTTCCCTTTTTTATGATCTCTTTGGGATACAGACTTAGTAGTGGTATTTCTGAGTCAAATGTTATGTACAGTTTTATAGGCCTGCGGGCATAATTCCAAATTGCTCTCCAGAATGGCTGGATCAGTTCACAACTTCACCAACAATGCTCTTGGTGGCCCAATTTCCCCACATCTTCTCCAACATTTATCATTGTCCTTTTTTGTGTGTCATATTAGCTAATCTGATAGGTGCAAAGTGGTACCTCTGAGTAGTTTTAATTTGCTTTTCTCTAATCAATAGTGATTTAGAGCATTTTTATATGACTACAGAGAGTTTTAATTTCTTCATCTGAAAACTGCCTGTTCATATCCTTTGACCATGTATCAATTGGGGAATGACTTGTACTTTTCTAAATTTGACTCAGATCTCTATGTATTTTAGAAATGAGGCCTTTATCAGAGACACTGGCTGTAAAAAGGGTTTCCCAGCTTTCTGCTTTTCTTCTAATCTTGGTTGCCACAATACACTTTTAAGTTTAATCTTCATCATTGCCATTTTCCCATCTCTTTCTTAAATCTAGAGGAACAATGAAACAGTAAGTCAAGCCCCAATTTGTCAAGTTTACTGATTTCTGAGATTTAAACGCTCACACTGAAAATTGAGCAATTTACTCTTTTAACAAATCACCAGTATGAGCTGTCTCCAGCACATTCCTGGGAAGAAGCCAGCCAGGGGATCGAGAGTAGCATATCTAGGTCCTTGTACGAAAGGTTTCTTGGGAGACGTGTAAATGTGGAGCAATCCTGGTGGTAGGGGGTTAGTTTACCAGTAAGGGAGAGAGCCTTGGTGCAGCTAGGTGGCACAGTGAATAGAGCACTGGCCCTGAAGTCAGGAGGACCTGAGTTCAAATCTGGCCTCAGGCACTTGACATACTTACTAGCTGTGTGACTTTGGGCAAGTCACTTAACCCCAATTGCCCTGCCTTCCCCCCCCCCCCCCGCAAAAAAACAAAAAAAAAAGAGAGTCTATATTGATAAGGGTATGCTTGGGTGCTGAGTCTTTGAACATCCCTGAAAAGCATTTTTGAGAGCCTCAGATATAACACAAAAGTTAAACATTTAGAGCTGAATCACTCTTCCAACTATATCGGAAAAATTCCATATTTCATTATATGCTTCATAACTTTCTTGGGTCTCTTTAGCACAAAAATTCCTTCATCTGGTCCTGATTCCCACCTGGCAAACTCTGAGCATATATCTGGTTGTGTTACTTTATAATGAGACATTGGGTTCACGGATAGTCCAGAGAATGCCATCTAAAGAGGTCAAGGCAATGGGGTTAGATGCATCAGAAAAGGATCATCATATTGCAACTTTTTAGCCTGGAAGAACAAAAATTAAAATGTGAAATGAATAATATGTAGCAGTTGGATACCCCTGTTCCTTTAAGAAAGGGATGGGAAATATTTTTTTCTACTTTAAGTCATTGACCCTCAGAAAATAAAATAGAGGGCCACATATAGGTAAAAGTTGTTTTATTTTTTTTCTTAATGACAGAATTTCCCTTACTTTTGCTCTTGCACACAAAATTTGTTTTATTAAGTACCAAAAACATAGTTCATTTTGGTATTGTAGCAAGTCAATGAAGAGAGATAGGAAGAGGACAGGAGGAAAAGGGAAAGGGGAAAGGAGTGGGGCAGGGAAGTAGAGGAGGAAGGAAGACATATGAAGGGGAGGGAGAGATAGAGAAAAAGAGACATGAGAGAGCTGAAGGAGGGAGGGAGGGAAGGGGAGAAAGGGAGAGGGAGAGAGAGATAGATAGATAGATAGATAGATAGATAGAGAGAGAGAGAGAGAGACAGACAGAGAGACAGACAGACAGACAGACAGAGAGACAGACAGAGAGACAGAGAAAGAGAGACAGAGAAAGAGAGACAGAGACAGAGAGACAGAGAGATAGAGAGAGAGACAGAGAGAGACACACACACACACACAGAGAAAGGCAGAGATAGAGAGACAGAGATAGAGAGACAAAGGCAGAATTGAAGGTGGGAAGGAGGAAGAGAGTGAAAGAGAGGCAGAGACAGAGACAGAGAGAGACAGAGAGACAGAAAGAGATTATCGAAGGAGAGAAAGAGAGGAAGAGAAGGAAAGAGAGATAATGAGAGATTTAAGAGAGGAGAGGGAGGGGGAGAAAGATAAGAGAATTGAAGGGGAGAAACAAAGAAGGAGAGGGAAAGAGAGATAAAGGAGGATTGAAGGGGAGAGCGAGAGAGACAGACAGAGAGGCACAGAGACAGACAGAGAAACAGAGACACAGATAATTACAGTAAATGTTTTTAAGAAGCAAGAGAAAGAGATCCTAGCAGGATCCAAAAGATGTAGAAGGAAGTCAGCCTTTCTTCTCACTCAGACCTTGTTCACTGATGTTCTAGGCTTCAGAGTAAGTTATCATCTGCCATCACCTCCTTTTGAACTGTTAGCTGTTTAGCTAGTGCCAGCTCTTGAATTATTCTTTATCCTTGTGCCTTCAGAGTCTCTTTTCTGATGAGTGTGGTCATCACATCCTGTCAAGGGAAATAATTTTCCAGACTGGAATACTAGAGCAATTAAGGGGCCCCACAGAAGGCACTATCTGCATCTGTAAAAAGGTCCAGCTATTAAAGAGTCTTAGATAAGTGGAATCAGGTGAGTTTGTTAAATGAGGTTAACCGAGAAGCAGGACTGTGTTTTCTTTATCAGAGCTGAGTGGCTTAATAGCAAAGTCTTGCTGACTAGAAAGAAAATGTTCATCTCCATCTCAGTCCCTAATTCCCTAACCCCTAATTAGTTCCTGAACCCATCCTTCTAACTTTTTTTGGTCTTAAGGGAAGAAATATTTCTTCTACCCATTTTCCTCTTTCCCCTACTGCCTCCTCTGGGATCTTACTCTATCAGCGGTCCAGTGTCTCCTATATCTTCACTCTCTCTCTCTGCACTGGTTTTTCTCTTTGCCTTTAAACATATACAGGATTCCCCGTCTGGACAAAACCAAGCCAAGCCAAACAAACAATCCCTCCCTCCCAACCACATCTACCAACTTCATTAAATGCTGCTGTTTCCAAACTACATCTCTCTTTTCATCTACTACCAAATTTCTAGAAAATGTCTCCATTTCTCCACATTTATTCACACAACTCGTTGCAGGTAGACTCCTGTCCCTACTACTCTACTGAAACTGAACTTTCCAAAGTCTCCTAATGGGAAAATTTAATGTCCTTTTATCAGTCTTCATTCTGCTCGATCTCTCTGCAGTATTTGTTACTGTTGGCTTGAAATTCCTCCTTAAGATTCCATCTACTAGGTTCTCCTTGTTCTCCTACTATTCTGAGTGTTCATTTTGTATCTCATTTCATGGTTCCTTTTTTTGATTCTTCCTAAATGTAACCATCTTTTAAAAGCAAAGGGTCCATATCTCTTATTTTTAGACATTTCTGCCCCTTCAGATAACTTAATCTTCTTCCAGGGATTCACCTTTTGTTGTTATGTAGATACCTTCCAGATTTCTGTTTCCAACCCCCTTTTCCAGGCTCTGGTTCTGTCTCTAACTGCCTCCTGGACATTTCTAGAGGGGGGTCCTGCTATCAGCTCTCACTCAACATGACTAAAATGGATCCCATTGTCTTCCTGTCCAAATGTCTCTCCTTTCCCACCCTCCCCCATCCCATGACATCCCTGTTTCTGGTAAGGGTAATATAATTTCCCCAGTCACTCAGGCTTGAAAACAATTTCCTTTGACCTCCCTCTTGCTGTTTCTCTCTCTTCCTGGTCCCCATACAACCAGTTACCTAAGGACTGGTTCTCCCTTAGAATGTGTCTTTCATATCCTTTACTTTCTTTCCATGCTCACTGTTACCAAGACCCTAATTAAGGTCTTTGAACACCACAATGTTAGAGCTCTAAGAGACCCTTCAGGCCATCTGATTCAACCTCTTTATTATACAAATGAAGCATGTGACACTCAGAGAGGTTCAGCATCTCACCTAAAGTAAGCATGGTTAGGCAGTAGCAAAGCAATTACCTGAATCTTGACTACCATTTTTAGTGTCCCTTCTACTGTATGCCAAGTTTCCCCCACTCTTTTCCCTTCACACTGTGATCATTTCAATATGTTTCTGTGTCTCTAAATTCTTCACCCTTCAAAAAATTTTGCACAACACAAGCCAGATTAATTTTCTGAAAATTAGAATTGAGTGTTTCACTCTCCCAGCCAAAGGGCTCATTCTTTCTTAATAATCACAATAACTAGCGTTTATATAATGGTTTGAAGTTTACAAAGCACTTTATAAATGTTATCTCATTTGATTCTAATATTACTGGGAGATATATATTATCGTTACCCCCATTTTACAGACAAGGAAACTAAGAATAAGAGATGTAAAGCGTCTTGCCAGGGGTCATTCAGCTAGTAAGCATCTGAGGCAGGATTTAAACTCAGGTCTTCCAGATTCCAAATCTAACAGTTTTACCCACTACACACCCTGGTTCATTCATTCATTCATGTATTAAGTGTGTATGAAGTATAAAGCGTTATACTAAGTGCCACTGGATAAAGCCTATAGTCCTTCACCTTGCTTTTTTAGATCTCTCCACAATCTGGCCTGACCTCTTTCTCAAGCCTTACACCCTGATTTTCCTTAACAGAGGACTGGATTGCTGTCTTCTGAACATGTTGTAATCACTTCTATTTCTCTACTTTCTCCCTTGCTGCTTCTCCAGCCTGAAACGCCTCTCTTCATCGTGTCTGTCTACCCAGTCCCATCTATCCTTCAAGGCCTGGCTTAAGTCTCGTATTTTCCATGAATCCTTCTTTGACAACTGCGATCGAGCCTCGTCTTGTCTCTTCTAAATTGTTTTAGCTCTTCTTGTCTGTATCACACGCTGGATCGTAGGTTTAGAATAAAAGGAATTGGCCCGACCTCCTCATTTAAAGGTAGGAATGAGGGGGCTTGGGAAAGTTAAAAGACTTACCCAAAGACCACATAGGTAGTAAGTAAAGACCATTTAGGCAGTGAGTAATAACTCATGTTTTCATGGTCCCTTAAAATTTGCAAAATGCTTTACAAATTGAAGAGGACGGAGGAGGAGAAACAACAGCAGCAGCTCATTTGACACTTAATCATGTTATGTGTGTTAAGTTGTTGTCCAGTTGAGTCTGACTCTTCCTGACCCCCTTTGGGGGGTTTCTTGGCAAGGATATTGGAGCAGTTTGCCATTTCCTTCTCTAGCTCCTTTTACAGATGAGGAAACTGAGGCAAACAGGGTTAAGCGACTTTCCCAGGGTCACCCAGCTAGTGTGTGAGGCCAGATTTGAAGTCATGAAGATGAGTCTTTCTGGTTCCAAGCCCAGTGCTCTATCCACTGAGCAATGTAGCTGCCTCTAATCATAAGTAATATATATGTAAATTTGGGCTCTTATACCCCCATCTTAAGACAGATGGATTGGGTTCAGCATTTAGGACTTCTCCTGAAAGTAGCGTTTGTGTTTGCCCCTACCCAGAGCTATCTTGCCCTAGGAACGTTTGAACTTACCTGCTTTCTAGCTCTTCCCTCTAAGTAACCAAAGCTCCCAATAGGCATTTGAATGAAGGGGAAGACAATAAGCATTCATATAGCATCTACTATGTGCCAGGCACCATGCTAAGTACTTTTAAAAGCACTGTTAATTTTCACAAGATTATCTTTCTTGATTATCACAATAACACTGTAAGACAGGTGGTGTTAATATCCCCACTTTGCAGTTAAGGAAATGGAGGCAAACACAGGTTAAGTGACTTGCCCAGGATCACACAGCCAGGAAGTATGTGAGACTGGATTTGAACTCAGGTCTTTTTGATTCCAGGCTAAGCTCTCCAGACCATTATGCCACCAGCTTCTTTAATACAGAGCAAATTTACTACAAAGCATATACAGAACAAAAGCTTGTTAGCAAGGGGGATACTGCCATTTTTCTTCTTCCCTCCTCTAAAGACTCAGTCCTGGTAGTCAAAAAACCAAAACTCACAGCACCAATATGGGAAATACCAGAAGTCTAATTGAAAATATAGACCTTATTAAAAGCGGTAGAGCATTGTGTACATCTCGATACTCGTCTACTTCCTCCTCTCCTTGGGGGAGAGGTTCTTAACCTAGGGTCCATGACCCCTCAAGGGGTCTGTGGATACATTTCAGGGGCCTTAGGGAGAAATTACATTGTTATGTTCACTAACCTCTGCCTGAAATTTAGCATTTCTTCCAATTATTTAAAATCACTGTTCTGAGAAGAGGTCCATAGGCTTCACTAGCCTGACGAAAGGATCCATGATACATAAAAATATTAAGAACCCCTATCTTTGAGTAGCAGTTCAGTTGCTTGCGCTGACATCTATGTGTCTAGCCTGCACCCATCTCTCAGATCCTAGAGTTCCATGCTCTCTACCACCAGATTTGTGTTCTTGGCTCCTACAGATACCTATTTGGCTCAAGGACTCCTCGTCATTTGGCCAGCAAAATGCTCCCATTTCCAACTGGCTTCCCATTTCTAATAACTGCTGACCCTACTGAAGACCCATCTGAGTCCTTAGGATTCTCTTTTCCCCACAAGCTGCCCTTTTCTTCTCCTTCATGCATGCGATTCAGGACTGCAGCATTATGGGAAAGAACTTCTTGGTTTTATTCATAGAGGATTGGCTCCCTTTGTAACTGCTAAGATAATTTCTATCACTGCATGCTTACCGTGTAAATATTGTCTTGAATAGTAAGTTTCCTTCTCACATGAATGTATATGCCTTGCCTGTTCAATTAGATCATTGACTCGTTAAAGGAGGTGGTTTTTTCTTACATATCTTTACTTCCCCAAAATACTTAGCCTTGGTGTTTTGCATATAGTAATTACTCAGTAAATATTTGTTGAATGAATGAAAATGGACTTGCTGATATGTGACAGTATCAGATAGTCTCTGCTTTATGGAAAATAAAGAAATATTTAGGATACTCCTTTTGGTGGAAGCACCACAATCCTGAATTCCTAGGTTCCTAGATCTTTTGACTTGAGAAGGTCTTTAAGAATCACCTGGCTCAAGATTCTTAACCTGGGATCCATGGGCCCTTCCCCACAAAAGGATGAGTAGATTGATTTCAGGGAGTTGATAAACTTAAAGAGAAAAAAAAATCCCCTCTTTATTTTCACTAACCTTTAACTGAAATGCAGAATTCCCTTCACTTATTAATTGTAGGCAATGAAACATTATTCTGAGTGGGGGGCCATATGCTCTACCAGACTGCCAAGAGCAGCCATGACATAGAAAGGGTTAAGCAGGGTCCTTCTAAACCTCTCATTTTACAAATAAAACTGCAGTCCAGAAAAGGTAGGTGACTACCCCAAATTGAAACGGGTGGCAGTGAAGCTGGGGCTAGAGCGCAAGTCTTTTTACCCCAAAACCAGTATTCTTTTGACTTCTGAAGGTAAAAATATGTTTGGGAAAGATAGCACCTGGGATGACAGCAATGGCAACAGAAAGAAAGCAGTAAGGGGACGTGGTTAGTAAACTGGTGCAAGAAAAGAATGCTTTCTCTGGAGAGGAAGTTTCATGACAAACCCTCCCAATCTTGGAAAAAAGAAAGTCATCTCCTTACAACTCCCTTTTATGGTGTTTTCCTGACTAGCTGCTGACCTCCCTTTACTCCTTGTATGCTTGGTCAAGTTATTTAATCTCTCTGAGCCTTGGTTTCTTTATCCATCAAATGAGGAACTAAATGGACTAAATGCACCTTAAATTTCTTTCTAGTACCAAATCTGTGATTTGATGATTTTTCCAATTCTAAACTATGTAAATTTCTCTGGCTTTATATCATTCCTATAAACTTGTTTTTCCTTTCTTCTGCCTAATTCTTGGATTTCGTATTCTGTGAACTCGGGCTAGGTTGGGATCAGCAACCCAGGGCATGATTTAGATCACACCCTTTCCCCCCCAAAAGATTCTCTCCTATCAGCTCCACCCCCTCTTTAGGTGGTGGGGGTGGGGGTGAACGCTGGTGAGTTTTGAGAGTTTTTTTAAAGGACCTCTTGATTTGATTTCCCCCTCCCCCGCTTGCCCCCGTGTGGTGCCAAACCTCACCCTTTTTATTATTTTGAAAAACACTGCAGAATAGAGTTGTTTCCTCTAACCTTGTCTGGTGTCATTTTCAAGATCACTCTCAATTTGTGGTAACAGAAGCCATTATAAAACCACTGTCACCATCGGCTGAATTACTTTGTGGTGGTGGCAAAGCTGTGGAGAATGTGTCATCCCAGAAAGCACTCAACAGTCTTAAGGGCTGTGTGCAAAGTCGCTACTGAGTACGGTTGTGGAGAGAGTTCCTGGGGTGAGTTATTTGCTGCATAGAATGCCCATGCATCTAGAGTCTATCAGTACAGGAAGAGAAAAGGGTGATTTAAGTTTATGGTTTACCATAATTTTCTGTCTGGAAAAGCAACTTGGATTTCTGATGTATTTGAAGGCTCAGCTATGACCAGATGCCAAGCTAGAGTTGCCTAATTCAAGAAATTCATTTCAGCAAATAATTATTGAGTGCTTGTTACATGCGAGGCATTGATTTTTACTACCTGCCACTTGCTGCCACAGTCTAAAAATATAGGGGTCTTATACTTGGGGCTAAGGGGATTGTAATCTTATTCCATTTCACTTGGTTTCTATTTGTTGGAACTGGTAAATTCAGAAATAGTGTAGCGTTGAAATGGTGAGAAGGAAGCAGAATATCTTTTTTGGTTTATGCGTGTAGTTGAAGCCACAAATTGAGAACAACTGGCACGGTGGGTATGGATTCAGAAATTCCTAGTGTCCCAGGAGAAGTTTCACACCTGCCAGGGTAATCTAAATTGGCCCTCGCCAAGGACCTTACTGAGTATCTTCCACTCTAGTTCCTTAGGATGACCAGGTTGTATGCTAACAAGTCCCTGCTTCCTGGTAAAATAATTAGGAAGGATTACAAAAAGTAGAGAGTGCAACTGCTCATTGGCATCTCCCTAAAGCCCACTGGACAGTCTTTAACCATCTGCCCCTCCATCTGAGGAAGGTTGTACTACATGATGTCAAATCAGGGGGTGGCTGGCAATTAAGTGTCTGTGGGACTTCATACCATTCTAGGTGCTAATATTAGAGCCAGAAGAGTGATGGATGTGTGATCTATCATTGCTATTAAGTGTAATGCTGTAACATCACCTTTTACTGGGGGTGTCTTTGGTGGAAGGTGGGGAAGGAGTTGGGATGGGCCAAATTCATCCAATCATGTTCCATTTAGATTATTCCAATTTTCCTACGTATTTCCTCCGACGTCAGTCCTTTTCCTTGGTTGTCAGGTAATAAGGACGCTATCACCAATTTGAGTTTCAGAGAGTAGTAACCATTCCATAACTAGTCTGCCCCATTATCGTCTTTCTCCAACTACCAAATGGATCGTCTATTCTAACACGAATGCGGTTGACCTCCTTGCCTCTTCTTATTCTCTTCTGCAGAGAAGACCTTGGGCAGGTCACTTAACTTCTGTTTGCCTCAGTTTCCTCAAGTATAAGACAGGGAAAACAATAGCACCTACCTCCAAGGGCGATTTGTGTGTGTGTGTAAATATATGTATGTATGTATACATACACACATATACACATACACGCATATATATCCCATTTGGGAAATGAGGAAAAGGAACTTTATGTAGCATTTATGTGTCAGGCATTGTGCTACTATCTCATTTTTTTTTAAAAAAATTTATTTAATAAACTTAGTTTTGAGCATTGATTTTCACAAGAGTTTGAACTACAACTTTTCTCCGCATTTCTACCCCCCCCCCCA
>CM053624.1:89575139-89593145 GCA_028646595.1 Phalanger gymnotis
CTGTTTCAATTCTGCTTTGCTCATAGAGAACAGCACCTTCTCTGATGTGGGAACGCCATGCTGAGTGGTCCTGTGCCAGTGTCTCCCATGTCACACAATCAGTTCCAAAGTCCTTGAGCGAGACCTTGGGGGTGTCCTTTTATTGCTTCTTCTGACCACCGTGTGAGCGCTTGCCCTGTGTGAGTTCTCCATAAAATAGTCTTTTTGGCAAGCGTACGTTTTTGCATTTGAACAATGTGGCGAGCCTATTCGAGTTGCGTTCTCTGAAGCAGAGTTATAATGCTTGGCAGTTTAGTTCAAGTAAGGACCTCAGCATCTGGTACCTTATCCTGCCAGGTGATCTTTAGAATCTCTCCAAGACAATTCAAATGGAAGCTATTCAGTTTTCTGGCATGGCACTGGTAGACTGTTGGGTTTCACAGGCATACAACAATGAGGTCAGCACAAAGGCTCTGTAGACCCTCAGTTTGGTAATCAGTCTAATACCCCTTCTCTCCCATACTTTCCTTCAGAGCCTCCCAAACACTGAGCTAGCTCTGGCGATTATTCTTTTTAAATATATAATAAAGTTATCCTGTAAATTTCTTTTTTTTTCCTCTTTTGTTCTAGTTGCGGTATATGATTGTGACAGAATACTACTGGGCCATGTTTTTTTTTTGTCATCTAACTCAGGCAGTGCTGAAAGCAGGATTTTTGAATGAATAGGGTCCCAGATATCATTATGTGGTTTATAAGGATGAGAGTAATTGGAAAGGGGGAGGTGGTTTTTAACCAGGGTCTTGTCACACCTCCATATGTCACACCCCCAGATGCTGCAGTGTGTGGTTATGTCTGAGCTTAAGATGATACTGGTGTGGATAAGCTGAGAAAGGGGTATTGAGGCTACACAGGGATGTCAGCACAAGGTAGAGGGTTGGATACAAGCAGCTACCATGAAAGATGGAAACTTTGGGGGGGGGGGTTGGATTAAACAAATTAGGCAGACCCTTCAGCTTGCTTCCTGACCCAGTTTTGACCACCTGACCAGAATCTCTTTTCCTCTGATTGGTTTTCTCTCATCTCAGCCCCTTGGATTTTGGCTCCCTAGTCCAATCTTGCCATCTCATTCCCCAGTTAAAGTCCACCCTTTCCTCTTCCTCCCACCTCCTGTTGGCTTAGTCACTATCACATGTGATTGTGCCTGCCCCTGGTGGTGAGGGCAAGATAGGGCAAGTTATAGCCCTGATCTCAGGAGAACAAAATGGAAGGGAAGGATTTTGGAGCTGGTCAAAGAAAGAAAGATGAAGGAAAAGTCACACAACATGCCATAGAAATAGAGAGAGAATATTTCATAAGCCTCATAGATGCCTGAAGACTTGTCTCTCTGGAAGAAGACCAGAAGCAGGCACAGCTGGTAGCATTCAGATAGGCTGTGTCAGACTGGCTCTGATCTCATGGCTTCATCACCACTTTTTCCTCATCTTGCCATGCCCTGTGGTAGGGAAGGATATAGCAGCAGCATAAGACATAGTCATGAGGCTTTTCCACCCCCTTGTTCACCACAAAGACAATAAAAGAGAAGGAGGCACCGAACACTCCAGATGTGGCCACTCCGAACACCACAATATCCATTTGTCTTCCTCCTGCCTCTGCCTTGTCCTGAGAGATAGTGGGTGGTGCAGTGGATGGAGTGCTGGGTCTGGAGTCAGGAAATTCAAAGTTCAAATCTAGTCTCAGATACTTACTAGTGTGTGACCCTGGGTATGTCACTTAACTTCTGTTTGCCTCAGTTTCCTCAACTATAAGATGGGGATAACAATAGCACCTACCTCCAAGGACTATTTGTAAAAATGCTTAGCAGAGTGCATGGCACATAATAGGCAGCGTATAAATGCCTTTGCCCTATAAAAAACCTGCAATAATTCACAACAAAAGGTCCATTCATGACTAAGATGTTTTGCTCTGCATACACTCCAGTGACACCCACCAGAAGACTCAGAGCTGAGCACCCTTTCTATTGCCTGATGCCTCTAAATGGCCCATAATCCTATGTAGTAGATTGCATGTTGGGGAGAATTGTGGAGAGAGCTCTCTCCTGGGATCACGCAGGCCAGTCTCTGTTCTGTTTTGGAGCTGCCTCCTTTCTCCACAATTTCCGGAATGGAAGTCAAAGAGAAAAGGGAAGGAGGTGTATAGACAGAAGAAAAGATAGGGATGAATTCCAGTAAACGTTGCTCCCATCACCCCATACCATTTGCCTTTAATAAAAGAAAGTGTGGGGGAAAAAAGATCATATACCCCTTTACAGTAATTTCTCTTTTAAAATACAGCAAAAGGGGGAGGGAGAGGGTGAAACCAACGGGTAAGGGCAAACTCTGGCCGTTACGCTATTTGAACTAAAGTCAGGGGAAGGAGGTTTGAGCGAAATAAGGAGAGTCAGCAAGACAGTCTCCTGTGAGCTGTCCTCAAAGCACTTCTCCTGTTCAGAGGCACCCAAAGTTCAGCGCACTCATTTGCCTGGCAGAATCCTCACTGTTCCAAGGGAGGAGAACATGAAGGGCAGGCAAAATACAGAAATGACAGCAAGAGCAATGAAGAGACATTGTGATCTGCAGGCGTTATTGAGATAATTATAGAGTTACAATGTAAGCTGGCAGGATCCTGGCTTGGAAGTGAATTTGCTTGTTTTGATAAATCTTTGAGTCTCTTGAGCTTCCTGCACATTGGAATAAATGGTGATTCTTCTTAGCACAGGCAAGAAAGCTTTCCTTCACGCTGCCCCTTTCTCCTCCAAAGAACATGATTTATTAGAACAAGAACTGTTCCTTTACTAAGCTGGCGCTTCAAACCAAACCTTTTATTTTTTAAAGTAGTTTTTCCCCTCATATTGCCACTCTCAAGGAAACATTTAAGGGCTGGACAACTTTAGTTGAGGGATTTATACCTTTAGCTCTTGAGTGGGATGGGAGGGTAAGTCCACAGTAAGAGTGCTAGCGTGTGTGTGCATGCGTGTGTGCGCGCGTGCCACTGGCTAAATCACCACGGTGATAAAATAATACTGCTTTGGGCAGATTCCTTGCCTGAAGCAAATTGTCATTAGTGAAAGCCAATGTTCTTCAGCCTTCATATTGTTCTCCTGTCCCTGCTTTATGAAAAACTCTCATTCCATGGCTGGGGACCCCTTCCTTCTAATCTTTGACTATCTTTCTCTACCTAACTTTATGGATCTGTCACCTTTATATTTCTGATTTACCAGTTGTTTATTTGATTGACACATTCATTGATTTAAAAATTATAACAACACCTGCCTTGTGCCAGAAATTGATTCAGGTGTCTGAGATGTGAAGACAAAAGTAACATCATTCTTGTCCTCAAAGATCTTATAGTCTAGGAAGAGGACCAGGGAATTCAACTTGGCTGGTGCTCCTCTGAAGACTTTCTGGGACTCTCTCCAGTCCAACTAACCAGGGGCTATCTTTTGTCATTGAGAAGCAGTCTGGTTTAGTGGACAGAGGGCTGGCTTCACAGACTTGGATTCAAGTGTTAACTCTGATTCACATTGTTTCTCTGACTCTGGACAAGTCAATTCACAGGCCTAGACTGTTGAGCGCTAAGAGGCTAGTACCCCAACCCAATTCTCTAGTTTTGTTTTGCATTGGTAAGTAGAATTTCCTCACCAAGAGCACCCTAAACCAAGGAAATAAAGGATATAGAATGCCCCTTCCCTCCCAAATGTCTGGAGCACACTGACCCCTTCCTGCTCCCAAAGAAGGTTGGGTTGAGGACATGATAGGTTGCCACCTCCCTACCCCAACCAGAAAATACATTATAGTAGCCTATTGTCATAAAACAAAAAAGAAAAAAATCTTGAAAGAACCTTGCTCCCTATTTTCCTCCATGACTATAATAAACATTTGGTAGTTAATTGATCACCGTTGTAGTGATGAGAGACAGTGAGGCATAAGACGTATACTGAGCATTGTAGGCTCAGTATTGTGGGTCCAACACTTGCTCAGTGCTGGGGAAGGGACATAAGAAACACAAGACATAGCAATTGATAATCTACTTGTGGAGTCAAGTAAAGATTAGATTAGAGAAAGAGTCAGGACAATATGATTATAAAAGTCATAATAACAATCATAATAGATTGTGTTTACCTAGTATTTTCTGGTTACTCATAGCAACTCTGTCAGGTAGATTATAATAATAAATGGCATTCATATAGTGCTTTATGTATTGTGAAGTGCTTTTCAAACATTGTCTCATTTGTATCTCACAACAACCCTGTGAGGCAGACGCCTCAGCTATTATTGACTCCGTTTTACAGATAAGGAAACAGATAAGGTCCAGTGAGGTGTCCATGATCATACAGCTAGTTAATTATAACAGGTTGGATTTGAATTCATGTCTTCCTGCCTCTAAGTCTAGTACTCTGTCAGGTATCGCACTCTGCCTCTGTGACAGTTGACATGACATTTTGGCCCAGTCATCAGTCAGGACCGCGGATGAAGGAGGTGGCTGTAAATCACTGAACATTCTGCTCCTTGTTTTTTATCTTGTTTCCTAGATCTAGGAGTATATACTAATCTTAATGGGATACTTATGGTCATAACCCTACTGGACATTCCCATTCCTTCCATGCCTAGTTTGTTGTCCTAGTCACTCATCTCGCGGTTAACAAACAGCTTAATTAGATTAAGTGAAAGCATAGTAAAAATCAATATTCAGTCACTTGTACATTGCATGATAGTCTACTCACTTCCTGGTTACAACCCTCCAAGGCAGGAAAACTCCATTCAGGTTGTCTAGTTCCTGCAATTATAGCTTCCTTAAGGGTCTGAGACAGAGGAATTCAGTATCTGATCATAAACATCCCTGCTTCCAGACATGGCATTATAGGGACACAGGAAGTCCAAACTTGTGATAATTGTTTCAGCTTGGAGTTTCCTTTTTTACTTTTGCTAGACAGAGTAGCGTAGGTCGGTTGATACCGGTTGAATCTCCGAGACATTTTTGTTCCTGCTAGCCCAAACCTCCTGGTTATGTTACCTGCCCCAAACTTCCATGGTTTGTGTCATATCCACTTTCTTATCTCCCCCTCTATAGGCTTAGGGAGTCAGGAGCTCAATATTATGCTGCTATAAACTTCCTTCAAGCTCTGAGCAGTTAGTCTTGTGTCTGACATGATATCAACATTCCATTTTTTTCACTAAGTCTTTTTCTACCCCCCTGTCCCCAAGTGGCATACATTTCCTAGAGGAAAAGGAGAAAATGAAACTATATGAGGGTGTTAAAATACTAATATGCGACTGGAAACCCTCTCCTTCCCCACTCCGCACCTTTTACATCATTCCTCAAAGAAAAAAATGTGAAGTCCCTGCAAACGACACAGGATTTCCTGACATACAACATAAGCAGCATAAATTAGTGGAATAATATAGTAACATCATAAAGTACACATACAGGTACCTGACATTTGACATTTATATAAAAATTGGGTGCAATAGGAATGAATACACTAAAAAAAAATCTATAACACATAAAGCAATACCTAGAATGTTCCCGCTCCTCTTCTCTGCCTCTTGGAGTCTCTAGTGTCTTTCAAGACTCAACTCAAGAATAGCCTTCTAGAAGAGGCATTTCTCCAGACCCTGTTACCTTCTCCTCTAAGATTACCCAATCTCTGTTTATTTTGCATACACTCATATATGTACATATTATCTACCTCTGTTAAAATGTAAACTCCTTGAGGGTCAGAATTATTTTCTCTTTTCTCTTTGTATCTCAGCACTTAGCACAGGGCTTGGAATAGAGTAAATTTATAACAAATTCTTATAATAAATTTTGTAATAAAAATTTATAATCAATAAATGTCCATTGATTGATTGGATGAGTAATGGCAGAACATGATCATAGCCTCATGGATTTAGAGCTGGATGGGACCTTAGAGATCATTGAGTCAACCTTCCTCATTTAATATATGAGGAAATTGAGGCTCAGAGAGGTTAATTTGCCCAAGTTCACACAAGCAGTAAGTATAAGACCTGGGATTTGAACCCAGGACATCTGACTCTAAATTGTATTCTCTTTCTACTCTATCATGCGTTGTGTCACATTTTAGGGTTACTTGTGGTAGCCAAAACATAGGTCACATGCAAAAGGTTAACAACTTCAGGGAACTGGCATATAAGGCAAAGAAGAATGTGCATAACTGATATCTGGCCCAGCTATAAAATATAATATTGCATGTTGGTAGTTGCATAGAAAACATACATCATATGCTCAAAATAATGGGTGTTGTCTGACTATATGGGTTATTACCCTCTCCATTATACCTTGAGTGTAAGAAATTAACTTGGCTGGCTCTGACTCGTGGAAGGATCAGTTCAGTCCTATCGTTTGCTCTGTTATCCCACTCCTAAGCTTGTGAACAGGTCAAGCTAACTTCTTGATTCACTGGCCTGCCATCCTGATCCTGAGCTTATGGACAGTCCAGGCTGGGCATTGCTGTTTCCAGGTAGTATGGGTTACCCAGAGGCATCCATGGCTGGAAGATTAGATGACAAAGAAGAAACCTTTGGATTCAGTCTTCTCCATCTGTTTGGACAATTTCTTTGTGGGCTAAGACTGGCTCAGTTGACTCTCCTGACTTTCTGGTATATACCCACACTTGGTTTTCTCCTTCTATGAATCAATTTGTACCAATCATTATCAAGCTTATGAGAGTCTTATCTCAAAGTAGTGGAGAGCCTGCTTTTCATAGTTCACTTAGTCAGCATTCTTGTCTTCCTTTTCCTCTTCGCTAGGGAGTTGGATCAATTCTCCACACTCTGTGTGTGTGTGTGTGTGTGGGGGGGTTGCAATGTATTATCTTTTCAGGGCCCCAATCATGCTTTGGGGCTATTCTATCAACTGGCAATTTGCCCAATTCTCAGTAAGGGGACACTAATACTCCAAGATGAGCTGTAACTTATCCATGATTCCACAACTAGTAACTGTCTGAGATGGGATTTGAACCCAAGTCTCTTAATTCCAAAACCATCATAAAACTCACTGGAAACAACTTGGGGATAGTGCCAATATTGCAGAGCCCACTCTACTTACCTTGGGCAGAGAGCAATTGGTTTATGGAATGAAGGGAGCCAAATGAATTGTGGAGTGTTAGCACCCACTGCATTTGAAACAGATACAGCCACAAAGCATTTGTTTCGGCCCCATCTGGCAGCTCCAAGGAAACAAAGGAAAACTGCGGAGAACATGGTTAATCGATTGGGGACCATTTAATTACAATGTGTACGGTGGGTTAGAAGGAAAATGTTAGAGTGCAAAATCTCTTAATTTATTTCTAACATTGTGCTGAAATCCATTGGCCAGTAAGTCAGAAGCTGAAGGAATTTTTGTTCTCGGCAAACAGGACAAACTGCTGGGGCCTTTCTTTTTATTGGTACTGCTGCAAAATTACTTGAGAGGTGGCTTGCTATAGTGGTTATGGGGTTGGCCTGGGAGAGGAGAAGACCTAGGTTTGAATTGGCTCTATTCACTTACTAACCCTGACTGTGGACAAATCACAATCCCTTTGAGCCTCCATTTCCTCATCTGTAAAATGGGAATGGTGATACTTGGAGTACCTACCTTCTAGAATTGTTATGAGGCTCAGAGGCAATAATGCACACAAAATGTTTTGCAAATTTCAGATCACTGTGCACATATAGGTGATTATTGCTTTTATTGGGAAGAGTGCTGGACTTGGAGATGAAAGAGCCAGATTTGAGTGAGCTGAAGCAGCAGCACCGTGACCAGAGCCAGCCTCAACAAAATTGTGAAGTCAGCAAAATCTGTCTACATCTCCTTTGCACCCCTCCTACTTTTCTATCCAGTGATCTTATTTTCAATGGGCCAATGGATAAGTATTCACCAGAGAATGAATGAATGAATGAATGAATGAATGAATGAATGAATGAAAGCAAAGGCAGAAGGGGAAAGAAAAAGCGAAGTAAAAGGAATGACCCTTCCTTTTCCTCACATTCTTCTACAAGAGATTCAGAGATCGGCTTCCACATTTTACAGGTGAGAAAACTGGTCAGTTTCAGTTTCTTGTGCTGTAAAATGGGACCAACCATACGTGTATTTTGAAGAGTTGAGAGGAGGAAGGTACTTTGTACGTTGTAAGACTATATATGAATGCTAACTGTGCAATATCCTTATTTATTAATTTTGGAGTTCTGACTCAACCATAACATAGTGCTTGATAACTCACCAGGCAATAAGCTCCCAGCTCACCAAAGTTCTCCAGCTTTCCAGCACACTTTCCATCTTCAGTTTAACTATAGATGCCCAGCCTCAGTGTAGTTATTTGGCTTTTCTTTAGGGCCATCAGTACCCTGCAGCTTTGACAGGGTAGGCTCCCGTCAGATGGAAACATTCTCTGGTCCGAGCATAAATCCTGACTATTTATAAGATCTTATGTTTACAGCTATAAGGGACTTTAAGACTGAGAACTCCCATCCTGATATGCAGGGATCATATTTCCCTAAATTGGAGGTAATCGAGTTCAATCCCCTCATTTTTACAGATGAAGAAACTGAGGTATAAAGAGGTGAGGTAAGGTAATTTGCCAACATCAAATAGGGAGTGAGAGATAGAGTGGGAAGTCTCTTTAGTTCATATTCTGAAAGGCAAAAAGGAAGAACACAAGTATGTATATGTGAAATCGGGCTCTATAAAATGAGAGAGCTTGTTTCTAAATCTCTCGTAGGAGGATGGTTCATTGGAAAGATGATCACTGGATGGAAAAGTTGGAGAGGTTCAAGGAAGATGCAGACAGATTTTGCTGATTTCACAATTTTGACATGGGCTGGCTCCGGTTATGGGGCTGCTACTTCAGTTAACTAAATGACACTATTACTTATAACTTGTCTCTTTCCTTGCTCCAACCTCAGCTCTCTTCCCATCAACAGAAAATAACAGCTAAATTTTGGAAGACTGAAACTGTTTTGGTGATACTAATGAGCTGAAACTCTGTTTTTATTAAGTATTATTAAATTATGCCTATCCCAGATGGGGGTATAGACTTAGTCATAATATTATCTTTTTTATTGCAAGATATCAATCCCTCGAGTACCCTTAAAACTCTTTTGCAGAAACCCTTGTCTGTAATAGGGATCAGTAGTTGTGTATTATAGTTCTGAATCTGCCAGTCCAATCCAAAAAGTATGCATTAAGCATTTTTAATGTCAAGACACTATGCTAGGTGCTGAAAACACAGGCAGAATTAAAAAAAAAAACAGTTTCCTGACTTCAAGGAGATTATATTCTACTAAAGGTAAACATGTTGATAGATAAGTGGCACTACAAGCTAAGAGCACAGGGTTAGGTTTCCTGTTGGATGGGACATTTGAGTTGAATTTTGAAGGAAGTTAGAGATTCTAAGAGGTTTGGGTGAGGAAGAAGGGTCGTCTGAGCAAGTGGGACAGCAGATACAGAGAGAAGCAGGAAATAGAATGCCGAGTTAGGGTTATTAGACCAGTTTGGCTAGAAAATAAAGTCTGTGATATAAAACTAAAGTTCAATAAACCTAGTAAGCTGCTTTAAGGGGAAGCTAGATGGCTCAGTGGATAGAGTGCTAGGCCTGGTATCAGGAAGAGATCTAAGTTCAAATCCAGCCTGAGATACTAGTTATGTGACCTTGGGCAAGTCATCTAACTTGTTTGCCTAGGGGGCAGCCAGGTGGCTTAGTGAATAGAGTGCTTGTCCTGGAGTCAGGAAGACCCTGAGTTCTTCCGGTTTCAGACACTCACTAGCTTTGTGACCCTGGACAAGTCACTTAACCTGTTTGCCTTAATCCACTGGAAAAAGAAATGGCAAACCACACCAGTATCTTTGCCAAGAAAACCTCATGGACAGTATGATCTGTGGGGTCATACAGAGTCAGAAATGACTGAATGACTTAAAAAGTACAAAGCCTAGAAACAGGCTAGAGCTAGTCTGTAAAGGGCTTTCAATGGTACGTCAAGAGATTTCTATTTTATCCTAGATACAACAGGAAGCAGGTAAGTGACCGTGGTAAGCCTTGTGTTGTAGGAAGATTATTTGGACTGCTCTGTGCAAGAAGGTTTGGAAAGGGGAGAAACTATAAGTCAGGAGTCCAACTAGGACTCTGGCACTGGTCCAGGTGAGAACCAATGAGGTCCTGAACTAAGGGGGTAGTCATGTGAGTAGAGAGAAGGTTGTGAATGCAAGAGATGTGGGAAGAGAATCTATAAGACTTGGCAACTGATTGGATATCGGGAATGAGAGAGAAAGATAACCTGGAGATTATAAATCTGAGTGACTGGAAGGTTGGTGTTGTTTGTACTAAGAATAGAAAAGTTTGGAAAAAGGGTAGGTTTGGGGATGATGAGAAGAAGATAAGGAGCATGGCTTTGAACATGTTGAATTTGAGATTCCTGTGGGACATCTGATTAGAAATATCTGGCATGCACAGTCAATTCATAGCTTTAGACTTTCCCCTTACTTATGCTCAGTTTCCTCATTTGTATAAAGAGAACATGCTGGGAAGCTACAATGCATTCTAAGCCAGATTTTCTTGATGTTGAAGCTTAAACTCATAAGATCTTAGAGAGGAAAGGGACCATAGAGATGAAGTCATGTAAGCCTCTCATCTCATAGATGAGGAAATGGAATGTCCAGAGGAGGAAAGTAATTTTCTTGAGATAGGGAGAGATGTGGGACTAGAACTCTGGTCTCCTCTTAGACCAGTACCCAAGGGTTACCTGCCCAGCATCCATTTCCCTCAGGGTCTTGGAAAGCAATACAGATCATGTTGGCTACAGTCATTCTTTCAGAGCGCCCATTAACCACTTGATGCATTTGGATTCTGGAGTTACAAAGAGGTAAATCTGGTTTGAAATCAGGTGTGGCTGGGGTGGGGGTGGGGATTTCCTAATAATTAAAGGTAGGGATATGGCCTGAACTTGTTTCATTGATACAGAAGACTTCCAGATGATGAAATTGCTTCTACAAATACAGGTCAGCACTTTCTCTGTCTACAGTGTTGCCTCAGGCATTGACAGGATAAGTGATGTTTCTAGGATCACAGAGCATGTGCCCAAGGACAGACTTGAACCCAAATCTTCCTGTCTCTCAGCTATGGAAATAGTGGGTCCTTCTCTCACTAAAGGTCTTACAGCAAAGGCTGAATGGTCACTTATATGGTATGTTTTGAAAGTGCTCTTTTGCAGTCATGAATTGGAATAGATGGCTGAGAAGCCACCTGGGCATCTAGGTGGCACAGACCTAGACCTAGGTCGCTAGGTCTTCAAGCCAGGAAGACTTAAGTTCAAATCTAGCCTCAGACACTTACTAGTTATGTAACCCTGGGTAAGTCACTTAAACTCTGCTTGCCTCAGTTTCCTCATCCATAAAATGAGGATAATAACACCTACCTCTCAGAGTTGTTGTGTGTATCAAATGGGATAATAATTATAAAGTGCCTAGCACATAAATAAGTAACATATAATGTTAGCTATTATTATTATTCCAACTCTGAGAGATCAGTATTCTGGCTTTCTGAGTCAATTTAACAGAGAAAAACCTTCTCAGTGGAGAGGTGGGGCACTCACCTGGGAGTGAGAGATGTGAGCTATTTCAGCCTCATCTCTGATGCTGAATAATTGTGGAAACCCTAGAAAAGTTACTCCATGTCTCTGGCCCTCAGTTTCCTCATCTGACAAATGAGAGGGTTAGACTCCATGATTTCTGAAGTACTGCCAGCCCTGTGTTTCCAAGACTGTGATCTCTGCCCCTCTGCTTTCTTATTGGTTTTGCAAGACTGTAGCTTCTGAAAGAGCCCAACCCCCTAATTCACTTCTAAGGAGCAGTTTTCACCCTGGGAACTTCTGGCATCATACCTCCAGAACACCATGACTACCTTCGGTAAGAATGCAATGTAAGTATTACCACATTTCTCCCCATTATGTAATCATGTTATAGATTATGTAACCCCTTACATGTGTTCTGATAGTAAATAGAATGACTGAAGAAAAGAGCTAGGATTTCCAATTAGCTTCGCTTTAATCAAGCTGTGGATTCTGGAGGGAATATACTGGTATGCATGTTTGCCAAGATCCATGCAGTCAATCACCATGGGTGCATCTGCGAGGGAAAAAAAAAAAACAAACCAAACCTTCATTAGATTTATTTGCGTTTTTTATAAAAACAACACTTGAAATCTCATTGACCAAAGTGCTTTATTGAAAAATGGGTCACAATATTCCTGTTTTTTAAAGCTTGCTTTTGAAAATGATCTGGGAATTAACATGCTTCATTATTTTAATGCCTAACACCAGACTGTGTTCAGGTACTATTAATAGAAGTTAGTAACCTCGAAGATTTTCAAACCATCGGTTTTCCATAGCTGCATTTCCATAGCTTGGAGAGATGACTAATTACACTTCAACTAATTGCCCCTTTCTTTGACAATTGCACCTGTTACTTTACTAACTTTGCAGCGTGTTTTCTTCAGCAGAAAAGGCATTTTTAAGGTCACTTGTTTCTCTTTCTATGGTTAAAGGTCCTCTTGCTACTTTTCTTTTTTTCTTGCTGACATCTGCACAGCTTCTCAAAGCCCCCTCAAACACCGTATGCTCTGTTTGAAAGCTGCAGGTTACTTTCCCCTTAGGATCTATGCATTTATTTCTCTGGTCTTGTAATTGACTTTAAAACGCACATTTACTTGTGCTAATAAAATTTTCTTCCAACTAGATGTTTTCCTGCATTACATCATATCATTAAGCACTTGAATCCCTGAGCTTGAATTTTCCCCAAGGATTATGGGAAATTTGTGGCTGGCTCCATGAAGTGAGCTATTATTCTGCACAGGGTTTAAAAATAATTGTACAAAACCACAGAAACAGCTTGCAAGTGATTTAGACCAAATATACAAGTTTTCCTCCTGTGTCAAGGAGACTGCTTACAATAAGGAAAAAAATATGAAATTTTCGCTTTTGGAGGCTTGGTGTGAGGGTAGAGGAAATGGTCTGAGCATTGGCTTACTCCTCTGTGGATATGAAAGGGAAAAAGTGGAAAGTATCCAAGAGAGACAGGAGAAAAGAGAGGATGTTTGACTGTTTTCCATCCTAATGCTGAACGGTCAGAGTAAGAGAAGCTTGGAAAAAAAAGTTGAAATTTGCAAATGAATAGCTCGCAATATTATGGTTGCTTCTCTGTAGCTTTTGGCTTGCAGTTTCAGTGTTTGAATGGTTCTGTTGACCACCTTTCCGAAGACCAAAACCTACAATCAGAATATGCTTACTACCACTAGCTGCTTTGGCCATGCCTGCAAATTTTGAACAGTCAGTATGGTTAACTAAGAGAAATAGAAGTAGAATTAGAGGTAGAAATACTTTTTATCACTATATATATATATATATATGCGATATATATTTAAAAATAACCATTCTTTTATCAAAATAGGTGAACTTAATATTAAATACTAGTTTAATGATAATATGGATACAATAAATTTTAAAATAAATTTCAAATAAGCTTCTTTTTAGGGTATTCTTTTGGTACTCTCGCCCAAATCTTTAATTCATTAACAATCACAGTGGACTTAGAGGAAAGAATACTGATCTAAAGTTAGAAAACTTATGTTTTAAATTCCAGTTCTACCATTTACTATCTTTATGACCTTGGAGAAATCATGTCACCTCTGGGTTTATGCTCACTTTGTGCTCAAGTCAAAGTGGACAGCTATTCACAAGGAAAAATGTCTGAAAGCTATGTCTCTGGGCCTGAAATTGAAGTCAATATGAAAAATATATAGTAGGCTACTTGGTATAACTCATCAAAGGCACCTCCTTTTCCGTGGGAACACACCAAGAAATGTTGGTCAAGATTTTCTATTGATATTCAAGGCCATTTCAGGGAAAGGAGTTCTTGATTGTGGTAGACTCCTAAAAATAGCTCAAAGTGCTCCTAATGCCTTCTCAAATTCCTCTTACAATAATTACAGCTCTGAGTAGCACTTTGATCCGCCACACAGATCGCCATATATTGTCGTCTCTGACAAGAAGTCTGTATTTGTCTCTCCTGAAATGAAGGAACGTGCAGATAGGAAGCTAACTTGGTCAGTCTCACTTCCACCTCAATGCCTTCAAGCCAATGGTCAGGCTGCCAATGATATGGATTACTGAGCATACATGAAGTAGACTGCTACAAAAGATTATTCACAGGTGCCACATCACTCAGTGTGTTCCTTTTATGTTTAATGGGAGCGAGCATTTCTGAATTACTAATGGGGGTGATCACAGAATCACAAGATTTCTGAGTTGGAGTGGATCACAGTAGTCTATTAAGTTAAAACCATCCTCCTCTTCCCTCACAAGAACTCTGGTACAGCACAACCAACAAGTGGTTATTCATCCTTTACTTAAAGAACTCAATACCTCTTCAGGTGCTTTCATACAGGTCTTCTTGGTATGAAGATTTTCTTGATTGGTATGAAAACATTAAGTTTAGATCTGCTTCTTTGAAATTCCTACCTATCATCTGTAGTTGTCCCTTCAAGGTGCAAACAGAATAAGCCTAATCCCTTTTTCACATGAGAGCTCTTAAACAGCTTGGAGACAATGATCACATGTCCCCCCTAAAACCAAGGCTAAATATCCCTAGTTCTATCAGCTAATCCTTATATAGAATGAACTCAAGGTATTTCCTCATCCTTGTTGCTCTCCTCAATGTCTTCATGTCTTCAGGCTCGTTTCTCCTGTTTTCATCTCAATGTAACATTTTCTGGATGCTACTCTGTCTGTACCTACTTTCTCTTCAATTTTTTTAAGCCATAAGACTTAGACTTCCTTGGGAATTATAGGTTTGGGTCCACATGGTCTCTTTTCATTGCAACTGAGATTGCAAAGACTGTGTCATGTAATATACAGAGTACAGAGGAGCAAATGTGACATCATCACATCCATCGACTATGAAATAGCTTCCTTCAAGGTTATCTGACAACAGCAGCCGCAGCATCAGAGGCATTGTCTCTATGGCCATATGGCATTTTACCCGCACTATCCGAGGACTCACTGGAACTTTGAGGTGCAGGAATAATTATTCTTCCCTGGATACTACAAACGCTGAAGTGGAACCACCTGATATTTCTGCACTCACTGGAATAAAACACAAAGGCAGCCTCCCAAATGGGTACTTTCCTCTTTGATGGTTAAAAGGTTTTGTCAGCCAAGAAAGTTAGTGGTGTTTTGTACAGATCTGAGGCAGTGCTATGGCGTAAACTCAATTATTTTATTTCCTTTGAATTTCTTAGCATTTCTACTTTTTGTGTTACTAGGCAGTCATGCTAGGATTGTTAATTAGTTTGACAAAAATACATCATTAGAAGAAATAGGGTCATGGGGGCAGTTTATGTCTTGGATGATTGGCTGAAAGCATTATAGCTCACCCTGCACATTTTTGCCGATTGCTAACACAACAGACACTATTGGAATGTGGATATAAAATACAGCCAGAAACAGAAGAAGAAGAAAGCAGATTGAAAAAGATTTGTATGTTGCTATTGCAACAACCTTAATTCTTTAGTAGAGCCCTGATCTCATGGATATAAATGCTTCTTTCATTTCTTTCAGATTTCCAGATATCTGTGGCTTCTCATTCTGTGCCATTTTTGTTCATATCTTCCCCCAAATCTTTCATAATCGATCACCGAACATGCTAGAGGGTTCCCTTTGTGTGTGGATACCAGAGCATCACTTGGGCCATTCACCATTAGTACCTCTCGCAACCTGATCATCTCATCTCTTTTGTCAATCACACATTTTTGAATGCTACCTTTTATGCAATGATTGTATGCAAATTATCATTAGTATTATGTTGCAGACTGCTAATAGTCAACATGCACAGGCCTTTTAGGAGTACCTGCAATTTCGATTTTGCGGACATTATGATGTTTTTGATTTGCAATCCTATAGCATTACCAAAAGAATGTTAATGTTTAAAAGATGTGATTTTTATGTAAGGGAGTAGCTTGGAAACAGTGAAAACATGGTGCATTTCCCCCAATACAACCCAACCTAACTCATTCCTCCTATTTGATTTTAGACCCAACTCATTATCTATAATGCTTGTGGGTACATACATTGATGGGCCAACTCAGTGAATGTTCAAGTACATACTCTGGAAAATAGACATGTTTCATCCATTTACTTTTCTTCTATGGATCATTAGAGCAATTTTTTGAGTGATTATGGATGTTGTTGAGAAGATTCTAAGTATTCTGGGACCAAAGCAATGGACATAGAGCCATCTGAAAATAATAGTATCTGGAGAAACTTGTCAATTATGGAGAATCCTCTTTCCACTTCAGCTCTGCACAGAACATCTTCCATGACAGAAGCACTTCCAGAAGAAACTTTTGGAAAGCATCCAGTACCTTCTGTTTATTTCTCATTTGTATTCATTGCTAGAGGGTGATTGGGAAAAAACCCTCATGTTAGTGGTTGCATCTATCAGTTGTATCCATCCACCTAGGATAGTGGTGCAGTTGGTTGGAAAGCTGGCCCTAGAATCAGGAAGCCCTGGATTCAGATATGACCTCAGCTATTTATTAGATGCATGACTTCAGGCAAGTCACTTAACCTCTGGCTCAGTTTCCTTAATAACAAAGTGGGGATAATAATAACATCTACTTCACAGAGTTATTGTGAGAATCAAATGAAATAATATTTGTAAAAGCTCTTAGCTATGTGCTGGCACATAGTAGGTGGTATATAAATGCTATTCCCTTCCCTTTCCCCCTTCCAGGAATTTTATGTGATATTAATATATCCATGAGAAAGATTTTGTTTTGGAGGTGAACCTCTATGTCAGAATTTTGTTTGACTAGGTTAAATGCTTTAAAAGTTCAAAAATGATAAATACAGCAGAATGTTGCATTCTATACTCCTTTAAGCAATATGGGGGTGATACAATAGCTGTCTGCAAGTATTTTGTGGGTTGTCCTGTGAAAGAGGGATTCCACTTGATCACAGAGGGCAGAACTAGTTGGAAGCCACAGAGATTTAGGTTTGATTTTTAAAACCAACTAATAATTATAGTTATCCAAAAATGGAATGGGCTGTTTTGGGTGGTAGTGGATCCCTCCTCAGCTGAGGTCTTTAAGCAAAGGTGAATGACCATCTGTTGGTATTCTTGTAGAGAGGAATCTTAGGTATGGATTGGCCTTAGTGCCTTTGGCTCTGAAATTTTGTAATTATGCAACTGTGAAGAACGAGTCTGATGGAGAAAATCAATTATGAAAGTTTGCCTATTCATATCTCATTTCTGCCAAGGATATCTTGATACGTGTATTCATTTTCATGAAGATTTTATAGAGGTAACAAAATAGGCATATAGGTCAGTAATTATTGATGTTTTGGCAGTCTCCTTCTTGGGACAGTGATGCCACCAGTGACTTTTTCATTTGTTCAATATGCCTCTCTCCCTTTTTTAGATACACAGAAAATAGATTTCTCAATGCATTCAAAATTGTAGGACTTCTCTCCCCCACTCTGCCTCCTTACTCCTAGCATGAATTTCTTCTGTGTACATTTCTGGTTCATCTGGTCTTGCTGATTTCATTTTCTTTAGTTCCATTTTCTTTTTACTCACAATATTTATTAATTTATTTTGTTTCTAAATCACTTTTATTTCCAATTATATTCCTGTCTCTCCTCACCACGCCAGAAAGCCATCTCTTGAAGGTGAAAATAAAAAAGAAAAAGAAAAAAAATGAAGTTCAACAAAACCAACCAACATATCAACTGAATATGACAGTGTATCCAATGTTCCATATCCATAATCCGCAGTCTAACCTCTGGAAAGAATGGAGGAGGAACATTTTTTTCTTCTCTTCTCTTGAGTCAAGCCTGATCCTAAAATTACATAGTAATCAAACTTCCTTCTTCCTTCCTTCTTTCCTTCTTTCCTTCCTTCTTTCCTTCCTTCCTTCCTTCCTTCCTTCCTTCCTTCCTTCCT
>CM053624.1:89593245-89625512 GCA_028646595.1 Phalanger gymnotis
GTTGTTTGTAATCTTCAGTTCTTCTTTTGAAAATTGTTTGATAATATTCTTTTATGAATTTCCATGGAGAAATGGCTCTTGTAATATCTGTGTTAGTTTCCTGTATGTCTTAAATATTGGGCCCTTATTAGAGATATTAATAGAAAGATTCCCCCTCCTCAACCCATAATAGCTTTTCTTCTTCTCCTAGTGACATTTGTTCTTGAAAAACCTTTTTGATTTCATGTAATCTGTAAGTACCATCTTTATGTAGGTTACCTTCCTGGTCCATGTGTGGCCATTCCATTATCATAAATGATGAAATTGATAGCAGACAAATTGATGGTAGATCTCTTATATTTTTCGTTTTCTGTTTTTCCTCTTGGTTTTTATCCATACTCATTACTTGGGTATAATACCACATTTTCTACATACTTATTTCTCCTTTTACTTCTCTCTGATGTTTTCTGAAGTGATATTACTTATGATTTTCTATTGTTGTCCTCAATAAAGCTTAAATATTGAGTTTATATTCTTAACTGGTGTTGTCATTGGCTACTATATCTCTCTGCTTAGTTTTAAGTTTTTTATTTTTTTGGAGGGAGGAAGACAAGGCCATTGGGATTAAGTGACTTGTCCAAGGTCACACAGCTAGTAACTGCCAAGTGTCTGAAACCAGATTTGAACTCGGGTCCTCCTGACTCCAGGGCCAGTGCTCTATTCACTGCTCCACCATGTCTGCCTTGTAAGGAAAGCAAGTGTTTGTCACAGGTGTTGGTTTCTGGGCCCTCTGGAGTTGCCTTAGATTGGTTAAAGTTATGTAATAAATAGTGAATAATACCTTTTCCTTCATCCACCTCTTAGTTTTCTATGTTAGTCACTTGGTTATATACATCTTGTAATTGACCTCATCGTCTTGTTTTTATTCTTCTAGTTTATTGTTGATGGTCTGACCATGCACAGACAGCTGATTCAGAAATGACTTCCACAATGGTACCTATGCATTTCCTTTCTCTAAATTTACAGCCATTTTCATTTTTCTGGTGTTATTCTTTGGTTTCAATGTTCATTGTCTTCTGGTTCTTTTCCTTTTTCATCTTTTTTCTCGATTTTCTTCATAAAGAAAGAATTCCTGATACATAGGTAGGGGTGAATGAACGAGTGAAAAAGCATTTGTATTTATTGTGTCCAAACCATCACGCTAAGCATTGGGGATTATAAATACAAAAGTAAGACAGAAAAGCCTTTGAATTTTTTGTTCCTTAATCCTAAACCATATTTTCTAACACACACACATACATATATGTTGTTGTCATTGAGTCATTTTTCAGTCATGTCTGACTCTTCGTGACACCATTTGGGGTTTTCTTGGCAGAGATACTGGAATGGTTTTGCCATTTCCTTCTCCAGCTCATTTTTCAGATGAAGAAACTGAGGCAAACAGAGTTAAGTGACTTGTCCAGGATCATATAGCTAGTAAGTGCCCAAAGCCTGATTTGAACTCAGGAAGATGAGTCTTCCTGACTCCAGGCATGGCACTCTACTCTCTGTGCCACTGTGCCACTTACATATGTGTGTGTGTGTGTGTGTGTATACATACATATATGTCTATATCTACCTTTCTAAGTAACCTACCTCCTCCTAGACAACCTTGCTTTGAAGTCCCTGAGCACCAATATCTATTTTCATGTGATTTAGGGGACCTTTTCAAGTTCTTAATAAAATTTTATTACTTCTTTCTCTAGAGCAGAAGTTGGTACATAACCTGCAATCATCACCAGATATACTGTAGGGAGAAGTGACAAATATCCTATAAAATGATGGGTTTTTTTGCTCTTGATTAAACAATGGGAAAACTGAAAACAAAACTCTACTAGGTCTTTTATTTGAATCTCTTGGTAGAATTTGTTGGCCATTCTTGTGTTTAGCTAGAACTTTGTAATGTCTTCCCATTGCATGAATTGCTAGAATGTCTGTTTTTAGTCATTACTGGTTGCAGATTTTGTGCTATTTGCTTTGGCGAATCCATGATTTCATTAGTGGGTACTCTTCATTCATGCAAAACACAGTCCATTGACATCTTATCATCCTGTTCCATTTTTGTCATGTCTCTCTTGAATGAATGAAAAGGCATTTATGAAGTGCTTACTATGTGTAAAACACTGAACTGGGGATACAAATTTAAAAAAAGAAACATCAGACAGTCCTTGTCCTCAAGGACCTTGTGTTTTAATGGGATGATCAATACTTTTATGAGGTTTCAGTTGTAAGTCAAACGGAAAGGTCTCTTGGTCCTTAGGTGCAGTGGGAAAGCAGATAGCAAAGCATCTCTAATGCTATTTCCACTGATAAAACTCAATTTGTTTCTAATATTGAACCATAACACAATGCTGAGGACTTTGGTGGCAAGAACTTTCTTTTCTGGGTCTTCCGTAGCTGTAGCTGCTGAGAAGGGGGGGGGGGACTTATAGCATCAGCTCTTTGGTGGGAGTTGATCAGCAGTTGGTATTGATAGCGTGAGAATGATAGGCCTTTTGTCCACAGGGGTTGCTCCCCTTAAAAAGAGCTGCACTGAAGGTTCTCATCGGCTTTAAAAATATTTTGTGGATATCATGGCAGCTCTTAGGTTGCCTGCTTATTGTCTTAATAATAATTTCTAGCATCTATATCATGCTTTAAGGCTTGTAAATCACTTTACAAAGATTATCTTATTTTAACCTCACAGTAGTCCCATTTTATGATCTTCCATGATCCCTATTTTATAGATAATGAAGGTGAGGCAGACAGAGAGTAGGTGACTTGTCCAAGGTCACATTAGCTAGTAAGCACCTGAGTTCAGATCTGCACTCACATCTTCTTGACCAAGCCCAGCTTTCTCTCTAGTTCTGTTGCACCAGCCATTGGCCTCTTGTCCACCACTTTAGTTACATCATTAGTCTACCTTCTTTTTCAGTTATGCATGTTCTTGATGATAACTTTTATGTCACTTGCTAAATACAAAGTACCTTTGATAACACATTTTGGCCTACCCTTACCTTCTGTGAAGCTCTCCATTGTCTTTGGGGTTAGTGAAAGCACTGCAATATTTCCATTTATCCTATAATTAATTTACATTTGTAATTTTATTGTGTTCCAGAGTGTTGCCTCTGGTGTACCATTTAATAATAATCCACCATGTTTCCCATTTTTACTAAGCAGTAAAGTGACTTGGAAGATTTGTACCTTGTTTTGTTCCAGGATAGCAATACTACATGTAGCTGGAAATTGCAGATCGGGGATTGTGTAGCCCAGTATGAGATGGTGGGATAAAATCAAAGTTGTTTATTTTTGCCAACAACATAATGAGATAGGATCACTTAATCCCCTGAAAGCTATTGTACACTGAATGAATGTCATGGGGCAGAGTCTTTTGCCTTTTCTCTATGTCTATGGGCCACAGTGCTGGCCTGAAATATTGGGAACCCTTTCAAAGGAAGATCTCAGTAGGGTGTACTCAACCTTGGAGACAATGAAAATACAGCAGGCCAGATAGCCAGAAAGATCAAATTGGGACCATCTGTGTAGTGAATTTTCAGTTGTAAGCTAAACTCTACGTGAAATCTTAAGTTCAGCCCCGTCAGAGTTTCCTTTTCCTAAATGCTCCCTTAAAGAAAAAGCATTTTAGAAGACGTGGTCTATGGTCTTTCTAAATGAGTCGCGTGGACACATTTCTCAGAAAGACCTACGAAAATGCACCAATCAGAAATGTCATTTACTGTCTTATTTCCTCTATTGTGCTATAGAAAAATAGGGAAAAATCCCTCCTGTTGCAAGTTCTTTGTTGTGTGACACCTTACTCCCTTTAAACCAAAGTGTACCTCATTCCTTTTAAAAGTAGAATATAATTATGTGCTACTGAGAACCACAGAGGTTTTCTATTTCACACCCAGCCCTAGTGTGTTGGGTCTTTAGATTTTAAATTTCATAGTGTTTCTTGTTTTAAGGAAACAGTACTTAATAAAGTTCTTTGGATATAGTAGACCCTGGAGGGAAAAAATGGTAATTGATAAATGAATTCATAAATAAACATTCTTTCCGCTATTTTTACGAGCTGCTGGTAAAGGACTATCCTATTCTCAATTCCACTTTCCACACCTACCATGAAGTCATTAAAAAGAACAAAGAAATTATAGGATCAGAGACTTGGAAGGGACTTTGAAGTTGCATAGTCCAAACTATTCTCCAATTCAAGAATTTCCTCTGTAATATTATTGATAGATTGTCAAGAACCTCCGGTCGAATACATCTGGTGATAAAGAATTTGATACTTTACACATTACTCTACTACACTAGACAACTTTAATTATAAAAAAATTATTTGCAATGAACCAATATCTGCTTTTATGAAAATTCCACCTATTGGTTCCAGTACTTTCCTCTGGCGTTAGAAAACCTAGAAATTGTAGCTAAGGCAAAAGAGAGAGTACACCTATAAAACTACTCCATGGTATTTAACAATTACGTCTCCTAAGTTTACTATTGTAGAATTTGGTTTGATTTTTGCTCATTTATTAATTTAACAACTTATTTTGGATTTTTTGGTGTTTACTTTGCCATTTCAATACCTTCTCTAACAATTAGACCCTCTTTCGAGCAACGAAAAACAATGAATTAAGAATATTTGATGACCACATCTGACAATGTGTACAATATTCTATTCTAGTAGTCTCTTTGCTATGAATGAGAATGTAAGCTTCATTAATTGTTCCCTGAGAATTCTATTCAGATTTTAAAATTTTCATAGTTTAACTTCCTTTTAGTGATCTCTTCATTTACATTATTATAATAGTGTATAGTGGTTTCTTGGTTCTGTTTGTTTTGCTCTGTATCCATTTATACAAATCTTCCCATCTTTCTCTGAATATATCCTATTTGTCATTTATTTATATACAGTAATATTCCATGACATTCAAATATCATAATTTTTCAGATATTATTTTGACATATTTTGGATCTTTGTTTCTGTTTGCTTTCTTTGGCATATTTATCTAGTAGTAGGATTATTGTCCTTGCCAAAATGCAGGGACAATTTAATCAACTTTCATAAATTCTAATTAAAAATACTTAAATTATTTCACAGTTTGAGCAATAGTATATTAACATTACTACCTCCCTACAGTCCCTCTAATGGAGATTTTTCCCATCTTTGCCAATTTGCATGTTGTTTAGTGAAACACCAAAATTTTATTAATTTGTATTATTTTTACTATTAGAGATTTTAATCAGCCAGCACTTGTTAAGTGTGTACTATGGGCCAGGCACTCTACTGATTACTAGAGATGCAGAAACAAAAGCAAAACAGTCTCTGACTTCAGGGAGCATATATTCTTTTATTTATTAAATTAATTAATTTTTATTTTTCAACATTTACTTCCATAAGATTTTGAGTTCTAAATTTTCTCCCTCTCCCTCCCCTCCTGCACTCCAAGATGGCATGCAATCTGATATAGGCTTTACATATACATTCATATTAAACCTATTTTCACATTAGATTGTAAAGAAGAATTAGAACTAATGGGAGGAACCATGAGAAAAAAGAAACAAAAAAAGAGAGCAAATAATATGCTTCAATCTGCATTCAGATCCCATAGTTCTTTCTCTGGATGTGGATATCATTTTCCGTTAGGAATCTTTCAGAGTTGGCTTAGATCTTGCATTACTGAGAAGAGCTAAATCTACCAAAATTAGTCATTGCACAATGTTATTGTTACTGTGTATAATGTTCTGGTTCTGCTTACTTCACTCAGCATCAGTTCATGTAAATCTTTCCAGGTTTTTCTGAAGTCCATCTGCTCATCATTTCTTATAGCACAGTAGTATTCCATTACATTCATATACCACAGCTTGTTCAGCCATTCCCCAATTGATGAATATCCCCTCAATTTCCAATTCTTGACCACCACAAAAAGAGCTGCTATAAATATTTTTGTACACATGGGTCCTTTCCTTATTTTTATGAGGGAACATTTATTATAATGAGGAAGATGAATACACATGTCTGCATGTATGTAGAATATATAGAAAATTAGTACAAGATGATTTGGGTAATTGGTGCACTAAGCAACTGGTGGGATCGGGAAAGGTTTCATGAAAATGCTGGCACTTGTGCTAAGTAAGTCTTGAAGGAAACTACGTATTCCAAGAGACAGAGATTAGGAAGGAATGGTTTGTAGGTGTGGGAGACACTTGTGCAAAGACATAGAGATGAGAGATAAGAGTGTTGGGAATGTCTAGTAAAGCCAACTATCACAGAGTTGGTGGAAAGGCCTAAAGTGTAAGAATACTGGAAAGGTAGGATGCAGTTAGGTTGTGAAGAACTTCAAATGTCAAACAGAGGAGTTTACGCTTCATCCTTCAAGTAATAGGGAACCATTATAGCTTTCTGAAGTGTGGTGGAGAGGGTGACAGGATCAAACCTGTGTTTAAGGAAAATCCATTTGGCACGTGTGTGACAAATAAATTGGAATTAGGGTTATGGTTGAGGCAAGATGACCAGATAAAAGGCTACAGCAAGAGCCCAGGTGAGAAGTTATAAAGACCTAAATTATGGTGTGAGTGGAGAGGAAGATTACATATTTGGAGAGGTGTTGAGAAGATAAAAATGACAAGATTTTGCGAATGAATAGAAATGTAGGATGAATGAGATTTAGGATTTGAGGATAACACCAAAGTTGTGAACTTAGTTGTCTGGAAAGACGGCTGTGTCCTTGACAATAAATAGGGAAGTTTGGAAGAGAGATAAGTTTAATGCATTCAGGAAAATAATAACTTCTGTTTTGGACATGTTGAGTTTGAGATGCCTATAGGACGTCCATTTTAGAGCATATTTTCATGTCATCGTATGGTTTGTAATTCTCTTACTGAAAACTGTTCATATACTTTGACCACTTATCTCCTCTAGAGAATGGCTTTGGGTATTTTATTTGTGTCAATTTCCTATGTATTTTGGATATTAGACTTTTATCAGTGACATGATGCAACCCCTTGCTCCCCCATAATTTCTTGTCTAATTCTATCTTCATTGATTTTATTAATTCGAAATCATCAAACATTTTATGTAGTCAAAATTATGTATTTTGCTTTTTATTATTCCCTCTAATCCTAATTAAGAATTCACATCCTACCAACAATTCAAGTGGATTTTGTTCTTGAACAGTGTCCCAAGACATTTGATGATGATATTTGTGGGCTTGAGGTCTGATTTTTTAAAAAAATATACTGAAAATCACTTCCTAAGTAGTTGAAAAATGCACAAATTTATATGAATATGGAAATATAAGCCTCTGATAGAAAAGTGAAAGCTGTCGAATGGATGTTAATCTAAATTAATCTAGTATGATCAGAAGAGGGGAAGTTTTGGTGCCATAATTTATTTCTTCATGGTGTTGGACTTTAATCAATTTAAATGTAGTTTTAAAATCTATACCACAAAACTTAATGTTTCAACAAAAGTTTGCTCAATTTAAAAAAAAAAGAATTCACATCCCAGCTATGGTTGAGAAAAGCACCTAATCTGTTCTCTTTGAAAACTTTTTTATGTGTGCCCTTTTATTTTCAGGTTACATATCTATTTTGAGCTTATTGTGACATATGGAATAAGATGTTTACTTAAACTGAATTTCTGCCAAGTTGCTCTCTAGTTTTCCCATAAGTTCTTGTGAAAATATAGATTTTATGGTAATTTGTGTTTTTAGATTTTAAAAAAATGACTATTGGTTTTAATTGCTTCTATTTTTTGCTGAACTAAGCTGTTTCACTAATACCTAACAGTTTCTTGATTACTGCTTTATAATAAGGTTTGAGATGTGGTAATGCAATGCTCTATCATTGATTTTTATTTTTTCCTTGAGATTCTAAATTTCAAATGAATTTTTTTTATTTTGTCTAGTTCCACAAAGTATTCTCTAAATAGTTTGATGTAGAAATAAATCTGCAAACTAATTTAGGCAGTATTTTAGTTTTTAATATGCTGGCCTGGCCTGAAGTAATGGATATCTTTTCTATTATTTAAATATCCCTTTATTTCTATAATATTGTACTGTAGTTGCATTTACATAAATTTTGTTTGTCTTGGTAAGTTAAATTATAAATGCTATATTTATTTTGTAGTTATATTCAATAGTATTTCTCATTATTTCTTCCTGGTTTCTGTTAGTAATGTATAGAAATGATGAGTTTTGGGGGGGACTTCTTTTAAAAATTCTGATACTTGCTGAAGCTATTAGATATTTCAATTATTTTTTTCACTGATTTTCTGAGGTTTGTCTAAGAACACCATCATTTCATTTTTGTAAAGGGATAATTTTGTTTCTTCTTTGCCTATTTTGATATTTTAATTCTGATCTCTTGTCTTTTTGCTACAACTAGCATATCTAGATCTATGAAAAAAAACATAATTTGGCAAAGGGGCATCCTTGCTTTCTCCTTGTTTGTACTGGAAAAGTTTCTATTGTTTCTTCATTGGAAAGAATGCTAGCTTTTTAAAAAATATGCTTTTGATCATATCAAAGGAGGATCTATGCATGTTTATGCCTTTTAGGGTTTTTTTTGACATAAATTATGACAAATGCTGTACTTTGGTAGAGGTCCTTTTTGCATCTATTGATTGGTTTTGTTATCATGATTGTTTAGGATCCATCACACTAATTACCTTTTTAAATGTTGAACTATCTTTAAGCCCTAATATGAATCAATATTGTACTGAATTATTTTCTGGATATGTTGCTAGAGGCTCTTCACAAGGCTTAGAATTAAAATTTTTAATCAATATTCATTAGTGAGATTTGACTGTTTTTTTTTTCTGTTTTATCTCTCCCATGGCCATACTTATCTCCTAAAAAAATTTTGTAGCAGATCAATCAATTTTTAATTTGGAAAATAAAAGTTTGCCAACAGACATAAATTTCTCTTTAAATGTTAGATATAACATACTTGAACTACTGGATATATTGTGTCCCCCTAGTAGACTATAAGTTCTTTGAAATCAGGGACTTTGCATTTTTCTCCTATCCCTACTGATTTCTTTACTTTAAATTCATGACCTGGGTTTTTTTTTTCTTCTTTGGAAATTTCTTTTCTGCTTCCTTAATTTGCTTTCCTAAGACTGAGTAGATTGGAATCTTTATTTCTTGTTTGTTAGTTTGGATAGTTTAAATTTTTGTAGATGCTCATAAATTTCCTTTGAATTGCTTTTGCTGACATATAACCGTATAGACCTTTCTGAAAAAAATTGTGTCCTCTCTGTTTTGAATTTACCTTGTTCATTTTTATTTTGGTAATTCTGTTCTCCTATCTCTTTTTCTTGATTAAGTTAGCTAGATTTATTGATTTTGCTAGTTTTTTAAAAAAAATCCAATACTGTTTTTTCAGTTCTATAACCTTTTAATTTTCAAGTCTCTGTTTCTTCTAATTTTCAAGATTTCTTCATTTGTGCTTGTTTTGTGCTTGCTAATTTGTTCATTTTCTAGTCTTTTAAATTTCATGGTCAGTTAATTGAGCCTCTCTTTCTTTTTTCCTTCAAAGTACCTCAAATACACTCTCACTATGAATCCTTTCTTGATTTTCTCTAAATGCTAGAGTCTTCCTTGACAAAATTACCTTATATTAATTTTATATTTATCTTGCATGTTCTTATATGTGTATGGGTTTTATCCTATGATGGAATGTAAATTCCTTAAAGTCAAAGACTTTAATTTTTGTCTTTGTATTCCCAGTGTAAGCACTTAATACATGTTTGATTGGTCAAATACTCCCTTAAGATGTTGCTAGAGTTTCATTGACTTAAAGAATTTTAAAACTGGAAGGATTCTTAAAGATGCTTATGTGGGGTACCTGGAGTCTTGCAGAAAGCCTGCTACTAATGCGATTGCCAACACACAGTTGGACCTATTGAGGTCATAGGTTGAGGCTATGAAAGAAGTAATACAGAGAGAAATGTGACCCCAAACTTGTGTACCACAAGAACAGTGAGTCAAACCCCAGGGATTCCTGCATGGCCCTGTCTTAGCCACTACATCCAGGCCCAAGCAAGGCCTGACTACTCCATCCAAGAATATGGGAGGGAGCAGAGTCTGACCCAAACCTGAACTCTTAATCCAGAAACTGACGCTGGAGATCATGAGTAAAAAGAAACAAGCACAACAAAGAAATACTATGGATTGAGATGAATTCAGAAGAAAAGGATAACTTCATAACAAATTCAAGCACAGCCTTAGAGAAAAAGCCTTTTTTTGCCATGAGAACTTTATAATTTCCAGGAATAAATGAAGCAAGAGGTACAAAATATAATTTTAAATGAAATTAAAACTATGGATTATGATATGGCATCAAAAAAATCCATTGTGAACTGGGACTATGGTAAGAAAGACATAGTTTTTAGGAGTAGCAAGGTGACAGTCCTACTGGATTCTGCCTGCCCACACACCTGTATTTAGTCTTTAAAACCACTTTTTAGGAAGAACATTGATAAGCTGGAGAACAACCAAAAGAAAGGCACTGAGAGAATGATCTCAAGAATATGTTATGTGAGGACCACTTGAAGAAACTGGGGATATTTAACCTGAACAAGTGAAGGCTCAGGTTACAAACATAAAAGAGGTTCCAGTACCTAAAGGGCTGACACACAGAAAAGGAATCTGACCTTTCTTCTTGGCCAAAGACAAAAATAGGAGCTATGGGTAGAAATTGCAACAGAGCCACATGTGGACTCAATGTAAGGGAGCTTCTTGTGAATTCAAGCTACCTCAATGTGGAATGGGCTTCCTTAGGGACTAGAGGGTTCCACATCATCTTGAGGCCTTCCAACAATATTTTGTCTAGTTTGCTACAGGTGTAGTTGAGGGGTTTCTTGACTAGTTGGAAGGTCCCTTCAAACTCTGAGATTCTATGATTCTGTGGACCAAACCAAATGGAAATTATCCAATTAACCAATGAATCCCTCAAAGGTAAGTAGTATATTTTAGCAGTATATGCCTCACAGTTCCTAAAATACTGCTCTAAATCTAGTAGGTACACAACAGATCTTTATTGAATTCAATTGAAGGATTGCACCATGAAGAGATTTCAAGAAGTAAATGAACTTAGATGAGGGAAAATCATATCTTTATTTTCATTGACCCCTAACTGAAGTATAGAACTTCCTTTCATTTTGAAAGTAGGCATCACCATTTTGAAAAGAGACCAATAGCCTTCACCAGATTTCCAAAGGGCTCTGGTATACTAAAAGTCCTGGTTTAATGGTATAACTCAAACTATCCGAGCGCAAAAATCAGCTTTATGAAGTACTGACCAAATCCAGTTGGGGCTGTGAATGATACGATCAGGCTTCTTGGACTGCCAAAATTCAAGATATAATCACCAACTTGCTACTTCACTTTGTACTATGTAAATATAGTCTAACATGGGTTTTTAAAATTATTCAAATTTATCCAGATATACTGTTCTTATCTTAAAAGTAGCTTCAATTTTATAGACAAATAATATTTATTAAAGTGAACAAATCTGACATCTGATGCATTGTGTGGATCCTATGTGTCAATACACCTCTTTTGAAAACAACATCTGATTCTTCATAGGAGTATTTAAATGTTTTACAAGGAAACAGCAAAAGTTACTAATTTATTTACAAACCTTTTTGTACCAATTATAAAGTGTAACATATATAATGTAGGTATATGTATATCTATGTATATGTATGTGTAGTATGTGTATATGCATACACACACATTTTTCTATCCTTGGAAAATGAGGATGTTGGACCAGCAGTTATAGTTTCTATGATTTGTTATTCAATCCACTCATCATTCAGAATATCCTTACTTAGTCTCCATTTAGGTCTATAGTTTGCTCCGATTTCCATTATTCATTGCATTAACAACAAACATTTATTAAGTATCTGGCATATATAGAGAGAGGTAGTGTGGGGTAATGGATAGAAGACTGGCCTTAGAGTTAGGAATATTTGGTGGAAGTTCTACATCCTAACTTGCAAACATCTGATCATACCATTTAACCTCTCAATGAGGTTGGTTGATGAGGGCAGGCAATTATTAGGACCAGTGTAGATGATTTGTGTCAGTACAGCTCTCTCAAATGGCAATATTTCTAAGGAGCCTCGTGGTGTCATGACCATAGCCTCATTGTTTTGTTGGGGAGTTTAAAAAGCAGATGGGAAGTTGTTTGTCCTGGTCTAGGACCAGGACATTGTTCCAAAAAGGGAGAAAGTGGTGTTCTGGCCTGGAAGTCTGGTGAAAAGGCAGGAACTGGTTTTTCTTAGTCTAGAAGACCCTCCCTCCACCCAGCTGTGCCTCCCCCCCCCATGCCCCACCACCACACCAGGGTCTTGGTTCCATTGTCTTATAAAGGCAGGAGGTGGGGTTCTAGTTTTGAAGCCTAGTGAAAAGGCAGGACATAGTTTTTTCCTAATCCAAAAGCGACCCCCTCCACCTGCCCTCAGAGCAGGGTCTAGCTGTATTGTGTTAAGGAGAGAGGTCATGATTCGTCCCAGCTGGAAGCTCCCGAAATTATAAATAAGAGTATCAAGGGATTTGGTTTGAATACACTTACTATAAAATGACAAGGAGATTTGGAAATTATCTGGTTAATTTAGGCAGCTTAGACAGCCATACCAGTTAAATCAACATTTCTCTTTGGCCTTGAATAATCTAGATGAATTACTGCCAAGGACTTGCTTCGATCTTCCAGTTGCTGAAGAACATTTCTAAGGAATCCTTGGAAAGTGCTGGCCTGGTAGTCAGGAGACCTAGCTTGTAGTCTCCACTCCACCACTTACTAGAAATGTGATTCCATCAATAAACATTTATTAAATGCCTACTACGTGCCCGGCACTGTGCTAGGACAATGGCCTTCAGTCACCTAGCTATTTAAATAAATGACCTAGTATAGCCATATTACTTTAGAGATGAAGACACGCTCAAGACAGTGGTAATAGTTATTTCTTAACTATATTGGGACTAGAACTCACATGTCTCGAAGCCCAGTTTCTATTGCATCAAACCTCTTGGTTTGTGATCTGAAAACCCAATATAATGGTTGGAAGAATGGCGCATGGAAGTCCTTTGTAAGCAGTAAAAGACTCTAGGTGTGAATGATGCATGTTCCTCTTTCATACAATGTTTGGATCACTACCCTAGAGCACTGTTCCTCCAGTGCTTGTTGAGAACGAAGAACAAACAACAGCAACAGTATTTCAGAAGAGCCTTTTCCTGTTCCAGAGCAAGGGAACTAGAACGGGTAGCAGAAGTAAAACGGGCTTCGTGGCATCCCATCTGTTATGACCCATTACCTGGAGAAGCAAATGTGAACTTCTCTGCTGGTCACATAAATCTCATCTTAACCTATTCTCTGCTAACTTTCCAGGTCTTCTAACACATTCCTTCCATTCAGGTACTCCCTGATCCAGCCATACTGAATCTACTTGCTGTTCCCCACCTGCTCATATCCCATCTCCGGGTCTTTGTATTGGCTGTCTCTCTGTTGGGATGCATTCCCTCTTTACTTCACTTCTCAGAATCCCTGATTTCCTTTAATCCTTAGTTCAAGTGACACCTAAACTTTCTCACTTCCCCCATCTGCTAAAGCCCTCCCTCCTCAAACTACCTTCAATGCATTTTGCATATATTATGTATGAACTTATACATTTACATTTCATTTCCCCCATTAGGGTGAAAACTCCTCGAGGGAGGTTTACTTTTGTCTTTGAATCTCTAGTTCTTAGCACAGTAGATGCTACATGGTCCAGTGGATAGATCACTGGGCTTGGAGTCAGGAAGACTTCAGTTTCAATCTGGCCTCAGACACGTACTAGCTGTGTGACCCTAGGCAAGTCACTTACCCTCTGCCTTAGTTTCCTCATCTGTAAAATGGAGATCATAATAGCACCTCCCAGGGTTCAAGTGAGATAATATTGGTAAAGCACTTAGCTGAGTGTCTGGCACACAGTAGCTGATATATAAATGCTACTTCTTGTCATTATTATTACTGATATGGCATTTATTTTTTTTTGTTTTTTTATTTTATTTTATTTTATTTTTGATATGGCATTTATTAAGTCCCTTAAGATTTGCAAAGCATTTCACACATGTTAAGTCATTTTATCCTCACAACAACCCTGAGTGTTGTTGTGAGATAGGTATTGTTATTATCCCTATTTTACAGATGAGGAAACTGAGGCACAGAGTGGTTAAGTCTTGCAGAGGGTCACATGGATAGTAAGACATGTGAAGCAAGATTCAAACTGAGATATTCCAGACTTCATGTCTTCAGTTTTATCCGCTGTGCCACCTGGCTATTTAAATAAATGACCTAGTGTAGCAATATTATTTTAGAGATGAGGACACAACGCTCAAGACAGTGGTAATAGTTATTTCTTAACTATATTGGGACTAGAACTCACATTTCTTGAAGCCCAGTTTCTATTGCATCAAGCTGTTTTTTATGGAAGGTGTGGTAAGGTTTGGAGAGAGCTAAGGGGAAAGAGAGAAACTAAAGGCAGAAAGACTTACTAGCTGTGTGACCCTCGGAAAAGGTGGTTATATGAGCAAATAAAGTGGTCCCTTTAGTTATTAATGAATGAACTAGTAAACAATAAATATAATTAAACAAATATAGTTCCTTACTTTCAAAGTGGATTCCATGTAAATTTCTTTTTTGCAATCATTTTTATTATAAAAAGAGTTCCAGCCTATTAATACCCATATCTACTTATTAGGTAGTTCCTCAGTGTGCCATTGCTCTTTATGAAAGCTATCTAAAAGTATAAGATGTGTCCAGACTGATCTCCAACTGAATCAGTGTAAAATAAACAAACCCAAAGGGCAGAAGGTAGGATGAAAGGCCCTTATTTTGATCTGAGGTTATCACTGAGCTCGCCTCAGTGCTGTTACTTAGAAAAAGACTCCCTGTTTAAAGCCAGCTCTCTTAATGATGCTTCTAGCAGAAAATGAAAGCCAGTGAGGATGGTGTAGCCCTCATGCATTTTTGATTGTCTTTCCCTCCAGTGGTAGAGTTTAAGTTCCATTTTTCATTTATTAGGAAACACCATAGTTTATTGAAAAAGAATCAATATGGCGTCTTGTTGAGGCATTTTTCATTCTCTTAAAATGCTGACAGAAAATTTTGTTTCTGGAATGAAAACTGGAGCTATTCATGAGGTTCAGTGAATCCTAAGAGATTTACCACTTGAAGGCTACCCTTAATGTTGTAAAGTATAGAAGAAAAGAGATGCATGTCTTTTCTTCTTCCTGGCATCACCTTAGACCACTAAGATTACCTGTCTTCCTTCAGGTGCTAAAGAGCATTGCTAAAGGGACACACATTGGGAGAACCGTGACTAAATTTTTATTTTGCCTAGTGGAAAGTAGAATTGGGTATGGGGGCTGGCACAACCCAGAGGAGAGCCTAACCACAGGTGCAATCTAGCTGGTAAAAGGAGTGGTTCTTTTGTCTTTAAAAACAATGAGTGCAATATGCATCACAGATGAAATTTCATTTTCTTCGAAATGGTCATCTAAAGCTCCTTTCATCTTGTAAAATAAACTGCACACCTTGTGGAAAATTTAATTACATTCAGCAAACATTGGAGGTGGCTATGCTACATGGCAGATGCTGGCAGAAGACCATAAGATAAAAATCAGGAAGAGACAGTAATTGCTGCAAGGAGGAACCATGCCCTGCTGTGAACAAACCAGGAACCTTAACCAACATATAGGCACCCTGGGGAAAAGCCCTGTTTGCCCCCTGCTAGTTACAACTCTGCCTTTGGAACACTATATTAGAAGTAAAAGGACTTGGGTCACTTCATATATCTAAGCCTCATTTTTCGTATCTGCAAAATGGTGGTTGGATTAGATGATCTATTCCAGAACAATTCTTCTGGTAATGAATTTTAAAAAAGACAGAGTTCATCAGGGAAATGAGAATTTACTAATCACCATTTGGAATTATCATCTAACCGGACAGCCCTTCAATCATCACTGAAGTCACTGATTTTTTGGGCAGGCTTATCCTGTTTCCTCTTGTTGAGACCACTGTTCAGGCTCTACTCCCACTTCCTTCCTTGCCATAGGGTCATGGCTTCCCGGTGGCTAAACCAAGCTCTGTTCATTAAGCGTTGACCTCAATCAGGCAAAGAGAAAAACTTTTTTCTTGGATTATATTTCTACCTGACAGTTGTTTCTTCTTTGAATATTTAATCAAAGTGAATGATCAATCTTGGGCCCACAGTCCTATGAGAGTTATCTCATCACGCCTCGGTTGTATAGGAGGAAGGGGGAATACAGTGGAAAGATCACTTGATTCAGAGCCAGAAGATCTGTGGTCAAGTCCTGACTGTCTCTAACTTGCTATATGACTTTAAGTGAATTATTCATTTCTCAGTTTCCTCATCTATAAAATAAAACGGTTGTAGTAGAACAGAGAGCTTGGCTCAAATCTTTTGATAACTGCATCTCAATGTAATTGGTCTCCTTTGTAATTAATTTTATTTTATATATTTTAAAACACGATTCTGAGAAGGGGTCCATAGGTTTCAACAGCCTGCCAAAAGGGTCCATGACAAAGAAATGTTAAGAGACCCTGAACAAGATGGTCTCTGAGGTCCATTCTAGCTCTAACATTCTATATTCTAAGGTTTCTTCCAGTTTTGTCGTTCCTGAGGCCTCTTGTTATTTGGCTGCCTTCATTTCTGAAAACAAACAAATGCAGGTGGTCGTAGGAAATGATCATTCAGAAAGTCCTAGGCTCCTCCTTAGATTTAATGAGTAAAGTGGAAACCCTAATTGTAATATAGTAAGTGGGCTGTTAACCTGCGATCTCCCTGAATCGGAAGCCAGTATTTGTTGGGGAGGTATCAGTCTTTCTGATCTTTTACAACTGTGCTTGTCAGAAGTAGAATTCCCTGAAACAGTATGAAAAATGCTACAGTCCCGTGCTAGCTTGTAAAAACAGAAAGGTTCTGGCACAGAAAGACCTGTCATCATCATTTTCCTCATGTTACAAATCCTCATTTTACCCCATCCGCTCATTGCACTAGACAGACAGGCATTTGGAGCTGCTAAGCAAGAAAACTTCCTTGTTTCAAAAGGTAAGGACGTAGGAAAAGGGGTGGGCACTAGCTTTTGAATGTTGCCCGAAGTTTTTCCACATTGCTAATTTCCTAACAAACAGATATCAATGAATTGCCAGATGCAAAATGCATTTTGACATAGAGATATGTAAACAAAGTTAACCTTGGCCCCTGCGGTTAGCTCATTCATTTCATGTCTCAGAATGGTCGGTATTTTTCTTCAATACTGTTAATTAGACTCTACAGGGGAAATACAGGGAAAACTCATTTTGGTGAGAAGAGCTACATTATGAAGTTAGAGACCATGTACTCTCTGGGTCTTAACATGATGTCAATTTTCTATGAATTACAAATGACAGTTTCCATGGGCACCAGAAACCAAACAAAAAAGAAATCTGTGCAGGATGGTGATGTCAGAGACTAATAAGGGATTAAAGCCACCCAGGAAAAGAGCTGCAAGAATGTGGAAGAGACATTGCAAGAAACCTGTGAGGACCTGGAGTAAGAATTCCTATTTGCTGGACCCCGGGAGGTCAGCTGAATCACCCCCTCCACTCCTACTCCCAGGCAAGCCAGAACAAGAGGGCGCTGGAAGTACATTTGTTAACCAAGGCAAGAGAGACTGGGTGGGGGTGCATTTCTCCTTCCCCAGGACCCACCTTTTCACTTTTAAAAACAAAGTAATGAGTGCAATAAACATCATAGATGAAGTTTTATTTTCTTCTGAATGGTCTTTAAAGCTCCTTTCATCTGCTAAAATAAATTTTACACTTTGTGGGAAATTTAACCGAATTCAGTGAGTAATTGACTGACAGCCTACTATGCACCAAGTCTTCTGCAAAGTACTAGAAATATAATGATGAAAAAGGAGTTATCTTATGATGGGCTAGTAATCAAAAGACCATAGGAGATGGGTCGTAGATTTAGAGCGGATCTCAGCAGCTCTGTAGTCTGACTCCCCTTTATTTTTCAGATGAGAAAGCAGAGGGCCAGAGAAATTAAGTGATTTTTTCTCCCAGGTCAAAATTTAGGAAATGTCAGAAGAAATGCCTCTGATTTGAATATAGATGTTTTGGTTGCAGACCTAAAAGTCTTCATCCTATACCACATCTCAGAGGGCTCTTTTGAGGCTTACATAAGATCATTTATGTAAACTTTTCCCAACCACAAATGTTTACATTGTTGATTATAAAAATAATGAGGATTATCCAAAGGAACTCATTGTCCAGGTGGGGAAATAAATCAATTCCACAAATAAGCATAATTCTACTATATTGGCTTGTAACTTTAAGAACATGCTACAAATTATTGTCCATATTTTAACCGTATTAAATTCTTCACCTGCTCTCACCTGAATATATTTTATATTTCTCTGCCACAGGTCTGTGGATGAGGTGGATTTACAAAGTGTCTCAAAGTGATAGCAAAACCAAATGCAGTTTGTGACTGACTTGAGACATGGTAATAATTTAACAAAGTTTGGAACCAGACCTGACAATGCCCTTATTACTCTATACAAATAATTACTTGAGGTCAATTTGCAGGATTGGGTGGGCAAAGCAAATGAACCAACATAAGAGTGATCAGCAACAATGAATGATGGCATGAATGAATGAATGAATGAATGAATGAATGAGGGGGAGGAGAGAAGACAAACAAAATATAGGAAGAGGGTAAAGGGAAGAAACATTGAATGTGTTCTGGACTCCTTCGCTCACACCCTCTTCTGGGAGGTGTTGCGTCTACTCCTACACACACAGCTGTTTCTCAGGCAGAGAATGCTAGCAAGTGGGAGCTGTCCATCACAGAAGCTCATTCAAGGCAAAAGCAGTTGGGTTTAGCTCTGGAGAACAGGTGCTCAGGAGACCTACCACATCAAGAAGAGGTAGGCACACAGACTTCTCTCTAGATGAGTCAGATTGTATAGAGAATGTTTTTTATAAGTTCAAATGTGCTTGAACCTCCATTTTCTTAATTCTGCCTGGCCTTCTATTATGCCACCTGATCACACCCGGGATCCAAACACAATCATGTTATTGACTTGTTCTTGTGAATCTCAGATTCATTTCCTGCCTCCAACACCCTGTTTTCTTCTGTAAGTGATCACCCATCCTGTGGTTCCAACTAATCTCCACCTTGCTTTTGTCCTCTGTGTGACTGAAACATTAATACTCTAGATTGCGTTGCCCAGATTAGGTGGGATTGCTAATTCAGTGGCATATGCTAAGAATTTCTCAAGGAAATAGCCCCTGGCCAGTCCTGTGCATGGCCATACTCTTAGACAGGTCCTGGGGTGGGCATAGTATGGGTTGGGACCAAGTGAGTGCTGGTAAATGTTTAAAAATCAGGTTGAAGGCAAGGGGAAAATATCGAATCTGGGTTATTAACACTTTCTTAAATCTAAACAAGCAACAAAACAATAAATCAGGCCTGGGTTTGTAGTGATTGACTATTTCTGGGGTGTAAATGCTTGCATTGAAAATTTAACGATGGTGCATGTGAGCTTAGCTTCAGTGCCCCTCTGGTTGGGACTTGGAACCATATTAGATCATAGGATTTAATCATGGGTTCATAGAAGCCGTAGATGTGGAGCTGGAAGGGACTTTGGAGTCTGTGTAATCTAACTCCCTCATTTTACATATGAGGAAACTGAGACTCAGAGAGGTGAGATGATTTGCCCCAGGCCTTGTAGGTAGTCTTATAAGAATCAGGAGTTGAACATAGGTTCTCTGCCTCCAAATCCTTTACCCTATCTATTGTGGCACTCTCTCACTCTCTCTCTCTCTCTCTCTCTCTCTCTCTCTCTCTCTCTCTCTCTCTCCAGAAGATCATCATTTTTAATTTTATAGATTAGAAGACCAGGGCCTAGAGAAGGGGAGATGCTATCCCTAATCCAGATCTGGAATTAGAACTCTGAGTCTTCTGATTGCAAGTCTAGTATTTATTATACCACATAATGCTGTGTGAGTTTGAGTAAGTTACTTAGCCTATCTGATCCTCTGTTTCTTTTGTAAGATGAGAGAGAGAGGTACGGACTAGATGACCTGGGGCCTTCCCAACTCTAAGACTGTGATACTCTCAACACAATCTTCAGAAGAAGAGATCGTGCTAGAAGGTAATCAGAGAAGGCTTGGTGGAAAAGGCAATGGCTTTGTTCTTATACCTAGCTCCACTCTGTATCTTTTAGCTAAGAGCCTTCCATCGTATGGACTTAAGAGCCAGGATGTAATTAAGCCTAATCAGGGAGAGATACTCTTTAGTAGTAACATCACAGTTAATGAAGGGGCAGAAGCAAGATCTGGTACATTTGGGGCAAAAGAGTCAATTATCATGAGATATGAAGGCAACAGACGGGAGAGGCAAGAGGGTGTGTGAAAGATCCAAAAGAACAGACCAATATTAGTCTTACTTTTTAAAGTCCTTTAAGGCTTGTAAAGTAAAAAAAAATATTATTTCATTTATTCCTCAAAATAACTGTGATTATGCCCAAAATATAGATGAGGAACCAACCTAAGGCTCAGATCTTGCCCGAGAGCATAAGCTAGTCAGAGTTTGAGGTCTGTGCTCTGCATCGCCAGCATCCCCATCCAAAGGCAGTTGGAAAACTCATCCAAGGCCAACCAAGAGAATCGAAAATCAGGTTGTCCATAAATTTATACTAAGTTTTTATGCAGCCTAACTCTTTCATCATGGCAAGCGTGATGGAATATGTATGAATTCTGGCACCAGGTGCTAGCCCCGCCCTTCTTTTTCCTCTGAATGAGCTTAGCTGTGGACAGCTCCTTTCTATTGTTATCATTTCTATGTCTGTAGCCGTGGACACAATGATTTGAGGCAGATTTTCAAGAGTAGGAAGGATTGTAGTGGTGGGTGGAAGTGAGCTGGAAGAGCATTCCAGGTAGAGGAAAAGTGAGTGCACAAAGTCATGGAGGAGGGAAAGCTGTATGATGTTGAGGGGTGGCCGAATAACTTCTAGTAGTTGTAAAAATTAACTTTATTGTATCATTTACATCTCTCTCTATATATATGCATATATGCAAGTAAGTATACATATATATACATATGTGTATATATATATTTACAGAGGAGGGTGGAGGAAACAACGCTTCTTTGGGAGAATAAATTGGCTTTATATGCCGGTGTATTGTGTCTTCTTAGGGTTTCTTTCTGAGGTCTGGGGCCAAGCTTAGAGAAGCTGCTGGAGGCAGAATGGGTCGCAGCTGCTTAACAGGTGTATGTCTCAGCCTGAGGCTAAGGAATGAGGAAGAGTAAAAGACAAAGCACAGTGATTATTAGGGGTGAACAGGCCCATCTTGTAGTTGGTTATCTGGAGGAAGGCACAGTCGGAAGTAGCACTCAGCAATTTATAGAACAGCCAAATGGAACAAATCAGGTGGGAGGGAACCAGGTATAGAAATGGAATAGACTGAAAAGACAGTGAATCACTCAGGCTCTCGCCTGCAGGCCTATCTTTTCTGCTAGGTTGATGTGCTGGCCACACACCCCATCTGTGCTCCCATGCAGAACAATTGTTTTTGCTCCCTTGTGGTTCAGACCCTTCCTGACATCTACATATTTTGCAGCCTTTCCAACAGTGAATGAGCCAGGGGTAAAGGAATAAGGAGGAGATGAAATTTGGAACAGTTAACATTGCTATCGGTTTGCAGTTCTGGCAAACGGGATGGCCTGAAGGGGGCAGAAGCTGTTTGCCAAGATAAGAGCCAGCCTGGTGTGATGACAGGAGTGCTGGAGATCGGTGTTCAAGTCTTGACTTGATCTCACGGCCATCCAGTCTAACAACCATCTGTGACATGTCTGACAAGTGGTCATCCAAACTTTACTTGAAGACTACTTCCTGAGGCAACCAATTCCGCCTTTGGACCCCAAGTTGTAAGCAGTTTTTTCCTTATCTGAAGTCTGAATTTGCCTCGCCACGACTTTCACCCATTGCTCCTAATCCTGCTCTTTGGAACTGAAGGGAACAGGTCTAATCCTTCTTCCACAATATGAACAAGAATAAGCATTTATTAAGTACCTTCTTTGTGCCAGTCACTGTACTAGGCATTGGGGATGCAAGACAAAAAATGAAAAAAGTCTGCTTTTGGAGCCTACTTCCTATCAGGTGAAATATTTATAATAAATGATTATATTAAATAACCAAATAATTTTAGATACTATATTATATATTTATAATAAATAAAATGATTACAGCAAATAATGAATGAAAATGATGTCAATAAATATTATAAATTAAAGGCAATTTGGGAGTGGGAGGAAACTCTAGTAAATTAGGAGGATCAGGAAAGGTAACATGTAGAATAATGAGCTTAACTTTAAAGGAAGGTAGGCATTCTTCTAAGGCAGGAAAGAAGGGAATGCACCGAAGTCGTGGTGGTCAGCCTTACGTAATATGGGAGATGGAATTTGCATTTGAGATGCATTTGAGGACCTTGAGCAAGTAGACCAGTTAGACTGGAAAGTCAAGCATGTGAAGGGGAATAATGTGTAGACTAGGGAATCCTGGAAGGTTAGGTTAGAACCAAATAGCAAAGGACTTTAAATGTAAAAAAAAAGGAGTTTATGTTTGATCCCAGAATCAAGAGGACACTATTGGAGCTTTTTGAGCCTGAGAGTGAGATGATCAGATTTGTGCTTTAGGAATGCTACTTTGGCAGCTGTATGGAAGATGTCGGTCGGTCAATAAGTATTTATTAAGTCTGTAACTATGCACCATGCACTGTGCTAAGCACTAGGGGATAAAAAGAAAGGAAAAATCATAGTCCCTGACCTCAAGGACTTCATATTCTAATGTAGGAGACAACACACAATATGCAAGCAACTGTGTACTTACAAGACATATGTAGTATAGATAGAAGGTGATCTCAGAGGGAGAGCCCTAGAAAGAGTTGGGGAAACTAGAAAAGCCTCTTGTAGGTAGTAGTGTGGTAGGATTTGAGCTAAATCTTGAAAGACGCTAGGGAAGTCAGAAGCCTGAGACGAGGAAAAAGAGTATTCTGGGTACTAAGTGAAGAGGAGAAGGCCTTGGGCCTGGGAGATCAATTAGAAAACTATTGAAATAGTCCAGCAAGGAACAGTGAAAGCCTAAACTAGGGTAGTGGCTTGTGTGACTCAGGAATAAGGGACAGGTACAAGAGCTGCCAAGGAAGACTGGCCAACTAATTGGATATGAGGGTGAGGAAGGGTAAATAGTTTGACGATGACTTTGAGGTTTTGAACCTGGTTGACTAGAAATAGTGGTAGCCTTGACGGAAATGGAAAAGTTTGAAAGAGGGGTGAGTTTGGGTGGAGGAAAGACGATGAATTCTGTTTTGGAGGTTGAGCTTGCTTCGGGATATCCAGTTTGAAGGGTCCAATGTCCTTTGGCGGATAATGAAGCACTGTAGTTCAGGAGGGAGACTAGATCTGAATATATAGATGTGGGGATCACCAGTGTAGAGATGATAATTGACCCCACGGGATACAATGAGGTGAGAGAGAGAGGGAGGGAGGGGGAAGGAGGAGGAGGGAGAGAGAGACAGGGAGAGAGAGAGAGACAGAGAGAGAGAGAGAGAGAGAGAGAGAGAGACAGAGAGAGAGAGACAGAGAGAGAGAGAAATTCTGATTCAAATTCAGTTTTCTTCTGTTCCTCACACACAATACTCATCTCTTGTATTCATACCTTTGTATTGGTTGTCCCCCATGCCTACAGTAAATTTCCTCTCTCCTTATCTCTTTCTCTTCCTAGAATTCCTCTCTTCCTTCAAGTAGCTCAAGTATCACTTTTTACATGATCCTTGAACTAATATGAAGTCCTCTCTCTCAAGTTACCTTATATTTAACTATTTTGTATTTAATCTATTTATACTCATTTATGTACCTGTGATCTCCTCCATTAGTATATAAGCTTTTTGAGAGTAGGTATTATTTCATTCTTAGGTTTTGTATGCCCACAGTCTAGCACAGAGACTGGCATATAGTAGGCACTAATAAGTGCTTATTGATTGCTTGATAGATAGGCAATTAAAAGTGTTTGTTAAATTGAAAGATTCAATTAAGTTGAATTAGAAGAGTTGTAGATTTGGATTCAATGGGCCTGGATTCAAATCCTGGCTCTTCTATCTATTACTTGTGTGAGATCTGGGCCCAGATACTTAACTTTTCTGGGCCTCATTAGCTATAAAAAGGGAGGGACGGACTAGAGGTATCCTCCAATTCTAAATCTATGATCCTCCTTCTAGCCTGGACAGAAGATTATATTACATATATATATATGTATATATATATATATACTTATAATATATAATATATATTATATTATATATACTTATGTATATATATGTGTATACTTATATATATATATATATTAAGAGAGGAAGATGCCACCTTTTCTCTTGGGCATGATTGTTTTACATTAATCAGTTAATCAAACATTTACAAAAGTATCCAGGAGCTTCTTGTGTCCAGGTCAGAGCATGTATCTCAAGCCATGTGGCTTCAAACCTTCAGGCACAAACAGCATGATAAAGTGGATAAAGTATTTGGCTTAGGGTTAGAAAACCTGGATCTGCTGCTTATTGACCCTGGATGTATTCTTTAACTTCTCCAATCCTCAGTGTCCTCATCTGCAAAAGGGGGGTATAATGAACTCTCTCTTAGGGTTATGGTGAAGAAAAGACTGTATAGCACTATTTAAATATAAGCTATTATCTCATTCTCAAGTTTTTCTTCCTCCCTTCCTCCCTCCCTCCCTTCCTTCCTTCCTTCCTTCCTTCCTTCCTTCCTTCCTTCCTTCCTTCCTTCCTTCCTTCCTTCCTTCCTTCCTTCCTTCCTTCTGAAATGGTGGGAGGAGTTTTGTTTCCACAGGATAGTGATAGCAGATTATAAGTCAGGTGACTGGTTCTAATCAGAGCTTCGATCTAGTCCAAGCCAGGCTTCTGATCAGGTGAAAGGTTAGAGGCTTGTACTCATGCTTAATGAGATGTTTGAGGGGGACATGACCTGGGCAGTTTAGCAGGTTTTATCTGGCCAATGAAGAGCCAGGCAGGAGATTTGAATTGGGTGTCAATAAAAAGACTAGTGTTTGTCTGAGTCCTGGTACTCTCCTCTATTCTGTTCAGGGGATGTACTCATTTATTCAGAATGAATAAATGTAAAATATAATTAAAACCTTCCTGGCTTTCCAATGAGTATTGTTTATTCCTAGACTAAGCGTATTTATAACACTTCCTTCCTTCCTCTCTCTCTCCTTCCCTCTTTCCCTTCCTTCCCTCCCTCCCTCCCTCCCTCCTTCCCTCCCTCCTTCCCTCCCTCCCTTCCTTCCTTCCTTCCTTCCTTCCTTCCTTCCTTCCTTCCTTCCTTCCTTCCTTCCTTCCTTCCTTCCTTCCTTCCTTCTTTCCTTCCTTCCTTATCTGGCATGATTTGCCCCTCCCACCCTCCAGGCGGTTCCCCCTCCCCCATTGGTGTCAGATTTATTGCAGATGCCTGATTTACTTTTAGCCTTCTTACAGCTGAGAACGCTAGGGCTCAAGGATCCACTAGCCTTACCACTTACAGTAGCAAGGATTAAAGGCATACACTAACACGTCCAGTCTTTTTTCATCTTTTTCAAAGGAATTTGGATATAAATGGTCCTAGGATGTCACCATCCTGTCATTATCCATTTATATTCATTGATCTGTGGACTATCATCCAGGTGGATAAAATGATAACTTTTTGTAATTGAAAAATAAAAGTACTAGGATGTAAAGTCATATTGTATAGGTTTGCTGAGGGCATCTCTGGCACGAAACCTGTAATAGACAAAATGACAGGAATGATAGGCATTCATCTTATGTAGTTTTGAATGTCTTCTTTCTCTTCTCTCCTCTTTTTCTTCTTCATCTTCCTCTTCTACCTACAACTCTTCCTTCTCTATCTCTTTTTATTTTGAGACCAAATGGCTATCAGGAACTTAAGCAGAATGTCAACGCTGTGGTGCTGAGTATATAAATAGTACTGGTCTTGGGCTACATTTCAAACCATTGCATCAATATTTGGCATTTAGGCTCTGCTCTGGCCTTGGAATCTGAAGATCTAGGTACAAGTTGCACTTATGATATTTCCTTGACTGAGTCACAATTTTTCTGAAACTCGGCTTTCTCATTTCCGTAAGAGGGACGACGGTATGGGCATTACTGATATCATAGTGTTGTGGGGAAATAAGTTAGCTGTCATTATTATTAGTCATCAGACTTCAATATACAACATTTTATCCCTTTAAGAAAAAAATTGCAAATGTCTCATCAGAATTGCACCCCCAAAATTGCAAACTGGCCACCCCCTCAAATAAGGTATTTATCTGTTAATGCCTTTTACGGAATGTAAAGTGGTGGCTGGAGAAGGAGGGTTGGCATTTTGCAGGACTTTGCTCTTAAAAATGTTCTGTTGTGCAGACTGGAAATATGAGAGGCAGTAGTGCGCAGTGAACAGAGAACTGGCTTTAGAATCCTGAAGAAGTGGGTCAAAGGTCCATCTCTGATATACTGACTCTGAGACCCTGGGCAAGTCTTTTAACTTTTCACTGCTCCAGGCAGTTCTCAAAGACCAGAAGTCCCAGTTTAGGTGTTGATGGTGAGGAAATTCCTTACTAGGAGCACCCCTATATTGATGAAATCTGGTCCAGTAAAAGCAAAAACCAAAAAAAAAATCAGAATATAAAACTAGAGTGTTCTCCATGGGAAAGTGGGCTAAGCGTCTCAAGATCTCTAAGACAACATTTAGGACATTTGAAGTCTTATCTCATTACAGTTTAAAGTAAGTGGGAGTAGAGCCAGAGGAATGAATTAAGGAACAGAAAATGTTTATGAATTTTTCCACTATTGAAATTGGGTTGAACTGACAAAGCACAACCACTACGTTAGTTCCTTTTTGGCCTAATATCTGTAATTCAGGAACTACCACAAGGTAAATGATAATGCCTTGGATCATGGAGCCTTGGCCAACATCAGACTCTTCTCCAGGTGTGAATAATTAATATAGGGTTAAAGCTCACACACACTTAAATAGTGTAATAGAATTGAAAGAGTACTGGCTTTGGAGTCAGAGGTCATGGGTTCAAATTTTGCCTGATAAGTTTACTCCCTGAATGTTCTTGGGCAAATTTTTTAACCTCTCTGGACTTTGGCTTCCTCACCTCTAAAGTGAGGCTCCATGGCCTCTAATGCCATTCCTATTGTTAATATCTATGTTCCTTTGAGCTTATGAATATGTTGAATATAAAAATAAATGTTTATCAAATACATTATTGTAAATAACTAAAAAAACACAACTTATTTATCTTTACATCTAAGACTAAAGAGAATATTCTCTTTGGAGCAGTAGTTGAAATATTGACATCTAGGTACCACCTGATCTCAACTGGTTTCATTCACTATTTATTTTGCTTCAACTTTTCACATAGAGGGGGTTCTTCCGACTAAAACAGGCCTCTCTGCCAACAGATCCTCTGATTGCTACCTGTACTTAACTCTGAGGACATTGGGTTTTGTTGTTAATCTTCTTTATGTGTTCAAAATGTTATTTGCTTTATTTATTTTCATTACTCCAGGACCCACTATTTGAATTTCCCAGGCTATTTCGTGCTCTGAAGAAGCTGCTTCAGTGTTTCTTTCATTGTCAGTGCACAAAGGGCCTTCTGTACTCTTCCCATGGATGGCATAAACTAAAAAAATCACTACATTTGATAACATTTTCCCCTTGTGACTCCATTCTTCTCATCCAAGATTATTGTCATTTATTTTAGCTAAATCTGGTAATTTCAGATTCTGTCCACCTTGCTAACAAACTCCTCTGTATCTCTTTTCTTTTTTTTTTTTACTTTTGAACATCTATTTTTTAAAACCTTGAGTTCCAACTTCTCTCCCCTCTTCCCTTCCCATCCACCCTCCCTAAGAAGTCAAGCAATTCAACATGAGCCACATGCGTATCATTATGTATAACCCTTCCACAATACTCATGTTGTGAAAGACTAACTATATTTTGCTTCTTCCTAACCTATCCCCCTTTATTGAATTTTCTCCCTGTATCTCTTTTCTGATGAACAGCCCTTCTAAATTTTATGATTCTTCTCATTTGATTAGAGCTTTTTATTTTTTGAAATTATTTTTGGCAGAACTTTTTTTAAAGGGACCATTTCTTTTCTCTTATGTAAAAATTAAAAAAAACCCCACACACAATATAACAGTTTTAAAAAACAAACCAGTTACACAATATCAAGGACTATTGTCATAAAGCAAATTCATGTGTAGAACTCTCTCTCTGGGCTTACTTTACCTTCTCCTTCTCCGAGCCCCATATCCCTGTCCTAGGAAATTTAAGTCCCCAGAAGCCATCTAACTTTCCCCCTCTGTGTTCTAGGGCAATCTTGAGGGGCTGGAGGGGAGAGGTGTTGTTCCTTTATCTCTACTGCTTACAAGCCCCCATCCAGTGGATTTTTCTCATTATCAATTAAATACCCAAAGTTAATTAACTTTCAGAAATGAGTATTTACTAAATGAATATAGTGAGAATATAGTTAGTACAGAAACATTCTTCCAAAAGTTTTGGACACATTTTTTCACAAATATCTACAGAATCCAGGGCAAAGCAGGGTCATGTTTAGAAAGCATACATGGTAAAGGGGTAACTCACAGCTCCTGATTATTGGAAGTTTTTTTCTCCCTTTGTGGAGTCTTCCTGAAGTTCCCCTTTGGTATCCCCACTCTGCTGACCTCCAGGGATCAATGCCCTTCTAAAGTCCTGAAGTTACCTTTCCTTCGTGGCCTAGTTTGTCTTAGGCTTCCAGTGTAGATCTTGCCATCGGCCACTGCTGTTCCAGGGATACTACCATAGATACTGATGGGAAGTTCACAGAGTCGTTCTCAGGTGCTAAGAGGAAAGGGGAATCCCTTAGGAAGGCAGAGGATGAAGACTCCCTCTTTTGTCCTCTGCTCTGCTTTGTGATTCCCTTTCAAAGGCTTAGCTGACTAGCTTGCTATTGGAATGCCAGGTTCTGAAATAGATTTATTTTTTAAAATCCAAGTGACACACAGCATTATGGATTCTCTTCAGAAAACAACAAAACATTTCTGGTGTGGGGTCATCTGCTTTCATTCAAATAGTACATGGTTTATGCCTTCAATTGATTGATTCAATAGATCTGCCTAAGACTTTTTCTCGTAGATTTTATACTTTGGAATGACTGATTCAATGAAAGCGTCTAGGAATTATTCACACCTAGTTTATAAAACTTTGGTTGATTTATTAATCTTATGGCACAATCAAAAAGGCAGTCTTACCTGATAAAGGTATCAGGTTATAAAGCCTCTTGTTAGTTGTATTAATCAAGGTAGAAGGATATGGGATACCACTCTTACATACACCATAGTTTAGAGATAGAGACAAAACTAGTCTGATGGTTGACAATATCTGTGTTAAAGTTAATGGAAGGACAAACATGCTCTTCTGACTAGGGTTATATGCTCAAATCATAATCTTAGTAGGTAGGGGCTATGTTTAATTCTGTGACTGCATCTAAAATAGATGATTCCATTCAGATATGTGATGATAAATATTTAACAACCAACCAGCTCTCCAAAATGCAGGAAACATTTTCTAGTTTAATATGCAGTTATTAACATATTCTTTATCTCTTTCTTATATCTGGACCAGAGGTCATCAGACTATGGTCCCCAAGGGTAAATTTGGCTCACCACATGTTTTCATATGGCCTGCAAGGTAATAATGATTTTCACATAAAAAGTTTGAATGTTATTGCAAAATCACAATGAAAAAGCATGGTTCAAAAGAAGAGATATGAGAGGAAATTCCCAATTCACCCTTTTTCAGCAGTTTGGAAGTCCATAGGTGTTGCATGTTTCATATCTTTGGGGACTTTTTCAATACATTGATTAGCTGTGTTGGTTTTTTTCTTCATTTTCTTTTTTTTATTTGTTAAAAAATGCTATTTGTTGATGAGCAGGTAGATTTCAGAAAAAAACCTGGAAAGACTTACAGGAACTGATGCTGAGTGAAGTGAGCAGAACCAGCAGAACATTTTACACAGTAACAGCAATATTGTGTGATGACCAACTTTGATAGACCTAGATCTTCTCAGCAATGCAATGATCTAAGACAATTCCAAAAGACTCATGACTAAAAATACTATCCATATCCAGAGAAAGAACTATGGAGTCTGAATGTACATCGAAGCATATTATTTTCTCTTTTTTTTTCTTTCCCGTGGTTTTTCATTTTTGTTCTAATGCTTCTTTCACAACATGACTAAAGTGGAAATGTGTATAATGTAATTGTAAATGTATATCAGATTGCAGGCCATCTTGGGGAGGAGGGAGGTTAGGGAGGAGGAAAAATTTAGAACTCAAAATTTTATAAAAGCGAATGTTGAAAATTAAAAATAAATAAGTAAATAAGTAAAATTTCAAAACTTCTATTTCTTATAAGGGATCCCTCTTTGGGAGGGAAGGGATACTAGTGTTGAGGGTTGAGAGAGATGAGGTCCAGAAACCCCAAGACTGGAGTTCCCAGATGGGGTCGTTGAGGGGGAGTACCCCTCAAGGACCCGAGTACTAGAGAGGGTTGGGACCATCCGGAATGAATTCACGATCTCAAGCATTCTTTAAGTCAAGGTGGCAAAGATTTATTACTCTTTACAGCAGACAAGAGTTCTTAGGGAACCTGCAACCTTACAGGGGTGCAGGGAAAGTTTAATTACGAGATTTGGGGGTGAAACCTGTCAATTAGGTGTTTTAGGGTGGGATTAGGGAGTTGCTAAGGGGTAATCAGTTCTTAAAGGAACATGTACTTTTTCTATCTACTGCACAGGTATCCTACCCAGAGTTTCCTGGGAAATACCTCGGTGGGGGGGGGGGCTACCTGGAGGTGTGATTTTGACTGTGAAACGTCACTAACTCAGCTAACCATCAAGGCTGACTGGAAATATCCAGGTGGCTCTCATCAAATGTCTTGTTAGACAAGACGAATGTAAGGAAGTATACATTTGACTATGTCTAGGATATGCATCAGTAAGGTCAGTAAGTAGTAAATATTGTTATGTCCCAGTGCACAGCCAATTAGCATGTATACAAGGAATCCAAACTAATAAATTCCATAGGTGCAGCTGGCCGCAGTTTCAGGGGGAGAGATAAGTGTTTTTGCTAAGGCATGTTGCCCTTGAACTGGAGAGGAACTGCTAGGGCCAATGCTTTGAAGCTAGGGAGAGATGTGATTTTAGAACTGGATGTGATTTTGGAATTGGGGTCCAGGAACAGGCACCCAAATAGAGACTAAGGAGAAATGTAATATTAGAATTAGGGTCCAAGCACAAGCACCCAAGTACCCCATCAGCTAGGGAAAACTATAGTAATGTTTAAAAAAGATATCAATAAAAATGATTTTAAAAAGTTTTATTGTTTAAAATTTTTTTAAAAAAAATCCTTAACTTGTGGGGCAGTATGAAAACAGGCAACAGGCTGAATTTGGTTCTTGGGCTGAAGTGGGCTGCAGTTTGCCAACCCCTGGTCTAAACAATTAACAAAACAATAAATCAAACTCTGATTTGTAGAATTTCCCAATTTCTGAGGTATAAATTCTCATGCAGAAAATGTAATAAGTAGTTCTCCCATGACCATACAAGCTGGCCCCAGCATATCTCTGATTTAATTCTATTCTTTCTCTTCCACAAGTACCAGCTGAAGATGAATAGTGTGCTAGGCCTGAGGTGGGGGTTATAGGAGAAAATACACATTCTATTCCCTAAAAGAAGTTATGATCTAATTAGGGAAAAAAAGACATAAAGATGAAAGAATTAGAAGACAGTACAAGACAAGAGCGTAACTAAGGGCCAGACTTTGTGGTATAGGCTACAAGTACTATGGGGGATCAGGAAAAGGATAGATTCATGAGGGTTGGTCTGATTAGGGAAGACTTCCTGGAAGAGGTGGAATTTGAGTTAGATTTTTCAGAATGAGCACTATTTGCAAAGGTGGGGAAAGCCTTTTGTTAATAGTTGGCTTCAGATTCTTTTTTCTCCCTACACCTATGACTGAAAACTCCTATATGGACAAGGGCTTACAAATAAGCAGATTAAATAAGGAAGCAAATGCAGTTGCTATATTTCTTTTTTTTTTTT
>CM053624.1:89626012-89649134 GCA_028646595.1 Phalanger gymnotis
GTATTTTCTTCAGTGGTCTTTTGGACCTCCTTTTCCATTTGGCTAATTCTGCCTTTCAAGGCATTCTTCTCCTCATTGGCTTTTTGGAGCTCTTTTGCCATTTGAGTTAGTCTATTTTTTAAGGTGTTCTTTTCTTCAGTATGTTTTTCAGTATTTTTTTGAGTCTCCTTTAGCAAGTCATTGACTTGCTTTTCATGGTTTTCTCTCATCCTTCTCATTTCTCTGCCCAATTTTTCCTCTACTTCTCTTACTTGCCTTTCCAAATCCTTTTTGAGCTCTTCCATGGCCTGAGACCAATTCATATTTTTCTTGGAGGCTTTTGATGTAGGCTCTTTGACTTTATTGACTTCTTCTGACTGTATATTTTGATCTTCTTTGTCACCAAAAAAAGATTCCAAAGTCTGAGTCTGAATCTGAGTCCATTTTCCTTGCCTGTTCATGTTCCCAGACAAGTACTTGACCCTTGAGCTTTTTGTCAGCGTATGACTGCTTGTAGCATGGAGAGTACTTTGTCCCAAGCTTGAGGGCTGCACTGTTGTTTTCGGAGCTGTTTCTATGCAGCCAGCTCTGTCACACCAACGGTCCTTCTCCCCCAAGAACTGCCAAGCCGGACATGGACCCACATCCAAGCAGGCTCTGCACTCCTGCTCTAATCCGCAGCTTAATTCCTCCCACCAAGTGGTTCTGGGGCCAGAAGCAACCATAGCTGGAGCTCTGGAAGCAGCCCCAGAGTTGCACCACTTCCACACCCCCAGGGCTTGGGCTGATTGCGCACTCTTTTCATTCTGTTCCAGAAGTTTTTCCACTAACCTTCTCTGATGTCTTTGGCATTTGCAGGTTGAGAAGTCTGGTAACAGCTTCAACTCACTGATTCAGTGTGCTAGGGCCTGTTCTGCCTGGCTCCTGGTCTGGTTGGTTCTGGTGTGGCCCATGCTGGGCTCTGCTCCACTCTGCTCCCAGCTCTGTCCGATAGACCTTTCCAAGCAACCATCCAGGCTTTCCTGGGCTGGAGCCCTGCTTCCCTCTGGTATTTCATGGGTTCCACAGCTCTAGAATTTGTTCAGAGCCATTTTTTTACAGGTGTTTGGAGGGGCCTGGGGGAGAGCTTAAGCAAGTCCCTGCTTTCCAGCTGCCTTCTTGGCTCTACCCCCAGAACTTTTGGGGCAAGTCATTTAACCTCTTTTTGCCTCAGTTTCCTCATCCATGAGAAGGGGATAGTAGTACCTACCTTGGAGGGTTGTTGTGAGGGCCAAATGGCATATTTGTAAAGCATTTGGCATAGTGCCTGGTACATGTTAGTAGTCATCTGGTTTGATAAGCCACAGAATCACAGACACAGAATTCCAGAAGTTGGGAGCTAGAAGGAAATCTTAGCAGCCTTCTAGTTCAATCCATACATGAAAGTGATACACAGTATTACTTATTTGGGAAATGGTCACCAGCCTCTGTTTTTTAGATCCACCTTTACCTCTAGACGTAGCCCATTTCAGTTTTGCACAGCTCTTATTGTTACAGAAATTGGGGTCAAATACAGGTCCCTGTGGCAGGGGTTGGGAGGTATTCCACCAGGGAAACTCCTGCAATGTTGACATCGAACCATTAACTACTCTGAGTCCAGCCACCTTACCAGATATGAATACACTTGATTTTATTATTGTCCAATCTGTATTTTTAATCATCAGTGAAAGAATGAAATGAGATAATTTATGAAAAATCTTGCTAAAATTTTTTGTAAACTACATCAATGACATTCCCATCAACTAGGAATCCTGTAAAAAAAGGGCAAATGTCAGAATTTCTGACTTGGAGGGGAGCTTAGCAGCCACCTAGCCTGATCTATATCCAAAAAAGTCTCCATTATAGCACACTTGATAAATGGTCATCCAACCTCTGCCAAAAGACCTCTAGGCAGGGGGAGCCGCTACCTCCTGAGGTAGACCATGCCACTGTTGATTTAGTTCTGACCATAAGGAATTTTTTTCTTTACAAATTCATAGATCTAGAATTCGAAGGAACTTCCAAATCTATCTCGTACAATCAGCTCATTTTACAGGTGAAGAAAGTGAAGCTCAGGGAGGTTAAGAGCCATATCCAGGTCACACAGGTACTAAGAGTAACATCAGCCTCACTAGCGTCTCTCACAGAGAGTACAGTTACTGTTGTGACATCTTTAAGAGGCAAATGGAATTTTGCTCAGTAACTGCTAGTCAATTTAACTCATTCTTTGAGGAGTCTTTGAAGAGACTGAGAATTTTACTGGCAGCCTTAGAAAGACTGTTAACAATCAGAGCTGAAGAGAGAGCAGAGAAAAAGGACTAAGAGAATTTATTTCTTGAGAGAACTGAATTTAACTTTTATCTTGTGAAGAGACATGAAGAGAATTATAGAGAAGAGACTTGAATTGATACCTCGAGAGAACTGAATGTTTGGAATCTTTTCGGAATTGAGAGGTCTGCCATCGTGGTGATGGTTAAAGGTGACTTTGGCTATTTTTCCTCACAGCTGATACACTGAAAATACTTATTTGTCTTTTTTATTGTTTGTCATGCTGTTAATAAATAGTATAAGCATCAAGCTTGATGTTTAAATCTAAATCATTACAAAACTTGATATCTAGAGGGAGAAATGAACAAACAGTTATGGGAAAAGAGATTTCACTAATTTGTTGCATAAATGATATTTAATAAAGTACGGTCTTGAAGTGCAGTGCTTAATTAATGAGATATGTTGTGATTTTAGTGACTAATAAGAAAATATTGAAATATACCCCATTTATTTCCTTAGAATACAGGATGAGAATGAATAAGGAAAATGAGCTAGTAGCAGGTGGAGACAGGGGTGATCATCCCACTTAGGCTATACATGGAGGACTGTGACCCTAAACCCCAAACTCCTGATATATAAACTTGAGAGATGAGATCTAGACTTCTACACTTTGTTCCTAATTCTGTTCTCTGGAACTAAACAGACGAGTAAATTCCTCTTCTAAGTATCAGTCTTTCAAGTACTAGAAGATAGCAATCCTTCCCTCCATCCTGTCCTCACTTTTCTTCTTCATTTCCTTCAATTGATTCTCACATGAATGGACTCCCGACCATTCACCATTCTAGTTATACCCCTTTGGACACAGTCCATCTTACCAATATCCTTTCTGAAATAGAGTGCCCAGCTACTTTAGCTATGGTCTGAGCAGGGCAAATTATAGCCAGACAATCATCTTATTCTTGGAAGTGATGTTTCTCTTAATATAGCCTGAGATTTCATTGTCTTTTTTTTTTTACTGTCACATCATACTGCTGACTCAAATTAAATTTGTAGTACATTAGAACTCCAAGTTTTTTTTTTTTACAGATAAATGACTATCAATCACCCAACCAACAAACATTTATCAATGCCTGCTATGTGTCAGACACTATGTTAGATACTTCGGATACAACTGAGTCTCACCACGCCTTCCCCGTCTTTTACTTGAGAAATTGATTTATTGAATCCATGTCTTGAGTGATTCTCAGTCATCTTCTGAATTTATGCCTCAGGAAGATAACTGATTTCTTGTTATTATGAGGATGACAGTCCCCCCTCACTAAAGAGTAACCTGTCCTACTGATCTCTTCTTCCTTATGGATGCTGTCTCGTCTAATTGCCCCTGTAAGTCCACAACGTTACTCCTTTGAAGGCAAGCAGCTGTTTCCTTTCTCAGAAAATCTAGCTTCTTACTCTTTCGGAAGAACCTCATAATTGTTCTTAGCTCCAAGCGTTCATTGCCTCTTCTTCCCTTTTCCTATATGTCACATTATTCTACCTTCAGATCTCCTCCTACAGGTCAGATTTCCCTTCTGTCTCTCCAAATGCTTTTTCTCTTTTGTTGTTGTTGTTTTTTTTCCTGTGAAACCCTGTGTGTGTGTATATGTATATGTAAGAAATGCTTCATTTTCTTTGAACATGTACTTTGATACTCTGATTTGCCAAACATCTTTGCACTAGTGAGTGGATCAAATATTTCTTCCCTATCTACTTTGTGCTCAGCTCTGAGCTAAACAATAGAGGGCATATAGAAAAGTATAGGACAGAGTCCTTGCTTTGCCTTCAAGTGGCTTATGGCCAAGCAGGGTAGATAAAATTAATAGACTTAAATAATGAGAAAATGGATACGTACTTTTAGGTGAATGGTTCTTGATCTAAGGGTGGAATGTGGCTAGAGAAGAAAGAGATTCCTGAATAATGGAGAAGTCATGGAAGAAGCAAATTTTTTATTCCAAAATTACTTAAAACATAGATAAAATTGTAATATTCAGAGACAAGAGGAAAAGGTGTTCTAGCAGAGGAGACAGTCACAGAGTCAAGGGTGAGCATGGGGTATTTAGGGGAAAGTAGGGGAGACTACCTGATTATTCTTGAGGTTTTATTTGGAGAATTGATGGGAAATGAGGCTAAAACAAGATTAGGATGAAGCTGAAAATAAATGTCTCACATCTAAAACACATTTATGTTTTGCAATATTCTCTGTATACATTTTCTCATTTGACTCTTATAGCAATACCATAAAATTGGTACTACTATTCACCCCATTTTACAGAGGAGGAAGCAGATCATTAAATGATTTAATCAGGTTCACAAAATCTGTAAGTATCTGAGGGAGGATTTGAACCCAGATATTCTTGACTCCAAGTCCAGTGTTCTCTCTTCTATGTCATACAAAACTCCATGCTGAGGGCTACAAAATTTGCATAAGGTGTAGTAGATATGGGATGGAAAAGGATGTGTCATAGTTACTATCTGTGTGACCTTGACTAACTCATTGTTCCTCTTTCAGCCTCAGTTCCCTCATCTCTAAAATGAGATCCTATCTCTGCAGTCCTTTCTATGGAATGATTTTAAAACAATTTTTTTTCCTAATGCAATTCTACATTTGGTAAATTTTTCATACTTATGTCACAAATATTTACATCTATGCATTTGGTACCTGTCTCTGTTTGTTAACTTGCATTTAGGTTTCAAACATCAAAATAACAAGCTGATTCAAGTTGAAATCCCAGAAGCATTTATTAAGCACCTGAAAAAAGTCTGCAAATGATCTCATAGCAAAATAACTATTTTGTCCATGTAAGTTTGGAAAGAGTTTTCCAAGTGCAAAAAGAGCTCACTTTAAAGAACAAATACCCTGCTTTCGTGATATTGAAGTCACCAATATTTTACAGATGGGATACTATAAAATGAGAAGAAGGATTATCAATTATAGAGTCCTGTGAGGTGGGAGCTTTCTTATCTGAGCTTATGATCTATCTTTCAGATGATTTGAAGCTAAAGAATTCCTTTGCAGCCACCCCAGAATCCATATTGCCTGTCTTTGGAGATGGGTTCAACTTTGCGTCAGTTGAGGTACAAGGCAAGACATCACACAGGCCAGCGATCACTGGCTGAGCACTATGATGCCATGTTTTTCTTTTTCTTATTTTTCTGGAGGCTATCACAATATCCCATTGGTCTTTTCAAATGTTGCACTAAAGCCCATTGGATGCCACAGATCACCCTGGTCAATTCTTATTGGGGCAGCTGAGTGATTATAGAGATAAAATCTGGCTAGTGCAGGGAGGGGAAGTTGTAAATTCATGGGTGGAGCTCCCCCATTGGTCAAAATGAACATTTGAATGTTACAAGCATGTCAGCAATAGAACCCATGTGATCAGCATTGAACATTGTGCAAACCTGGCTGGTTTTCCCACCTACTTTAATGTCTCCAAATGAAATAATGGGTTAGATTCTCAATGTGTGCCTCCAATTGTACTAAAAAATGATCAAATCGCATGAGTTTTTAATTGCCATTTGGAACGTACTGTGGTACAGGCACACATTTGGTCATGCACACATAGAATCTATATGTTTTGACAAGGGCAGTTTATTTCTGTGAATACTGAGGCTGTGGCCATGGTCACGCAAAAGCGTGGAAATAGGCCCGGCTGATAAATTCCTTTTGGCCATTTTAACAGTAGATGCAAAGCTATGTAATGACCCGTCTGGCTGACTGCCTTACATCCTTCTAGTCCCACAGCCAGAGCCATTTACAATGCATCTTTCCAAGTTTAACCCTGCCCCAGGCTCTAGGCTGACTTTGAGGCAGGGGAGAGATAAGGATCCTTGGATCTGTGGCTCAGGCAGCTTAGAATTAAGTTGGCCAGGCTCCTCGCTGCATTCTGACTTTGTGCCCTCCTTCCAGTAACCAGGCCCTTGCCTTGTTAATGTGAAAGAGTTCACTACCTATGTGACCAGTTCCAGTATCTAAATACTTGCTTTGTTCCCAGGGTGCCTGAATTTCAGTTCTGGTCAAAAAATTTTAGAAGTAGATGTATCCTTAGACAGCTGTTCTTCCAACTTCCTTACTTTCTATATGAGGAAACTCAGGCATACAGAGGTTGTCACTTATCTAAGATCACATAGCTACTCAATGAAAGATGTAGCATTAGAGCCTGGGTAACCAGATTTTTTTTGAAGCACCGTGGTGGCACAGTGGATAGAGTACTGGGCCTGGAGTCAAGAAGATTCATCTTCCTGAGTTCAAATCTGGCCTCAGACACTTACTTACTAGCTGTGTGAACCTGGGAAAGTCACTTAACTCTGTTTGCCTCAGTTTGTTCATCTGTAAAATGAGCTGGAGAAGGAAATGGCAAACCACTCTGGTATCAGAGATCATTGAACAACAACCACCAGTTTTTCAGTCCAGTGTAATTTTCACTACACCACCTGGTTATTTTCTAATAGTTTAAGGACCGATGGACTAAAGGGGCTAAGTGTAGGCAAATCCTGCTGGGTGGACTGATTACGAGAAATTGATGAGACTTCAGGCCAACAGTAAATCTGACTAGTTGCTTAATTGAAATTTGAGCAATGCTTATGAAGCACCTTTTCTGTTTAGTGCACTCTTAAGGTTCTGGGGAGAAAAGGACAAAAAAAGCTATCCCTACTTTCAAGAAGCTTATATTCTACTGGAGGGTGAGATGTGTGGGAAGTATATCAAGAAAGTATAATATGGATGTAAGGGATGGGGAGAGATTTGGCACCCATCCCAGTTGCAGGATATAATAAAAAATGTTGAAGTGTTAATGTGTGAACACCTTGTTAACACTCAATGATCCCTTTGCCAAGAATAAACATGTCTTTCCCTTCCTGAGGAATCCCTCAAAGCTTCTGCTACGAGCTCTACCCTAGATGTGGTACAGTGTGTCTGCCGGGGAGGTTGATCAGCTGGGCTTCCACACTCTGCTCCCCTCAACTGTCAGTTGCCAGGGCTACCTTGTCTCTGTAGTCCGTGGTCAGCTCTCTTCTTTGCTGCCAGAGGTCACACTCCTTGAAGCTGCTTGTAGTCTGAAGTGATTGCTTCTAGATAGCTGTTTGTGCCTTGAACCTCTTAGAACTGACTCGCCAGTTGCCGGTTGGAGTGTCTCCTTCAGGACCGAGAGATAGTATGACCGCTAACAAATTGAAAGATTAAAGTAGGCTTCACAGAGATGATTGCATTGGAGCCGAGTCTTGGAAGCTCCACTTTATACAGATTCTCAGGGATGGAGACAAGGAAGGAGCGCCAGGGGTGGGAGGTGTTCTGTCCCAAGGTGTAGAGATTAGAGAGGGGATTGTAGAGTTCCATGGAATAGCTAATAGTTCAGTTTTGCTTGAAATTTAATTTTTTGTGAAGGAGATTAGTATCCTTAGTACTATTGTCCAAAGAATATTTCTCCTTAGCTAGTTACTGTGGCTGTCCATCTCATTTTTTTCTCCTGGCTCCTTCCCTATACCTACTCAGTTTTGATCTCTTTCCCCATCTCTCTTCTTCTCCCACTCCCACTTTCTGTCCTCTTCTTTCCTCACTTTCTTTCCTCTTCCTCCATTCTTCTCTTTTCTAAGTCTCCTTCAAATGGCCATTCTTTGGCACCACAATTTATGTGTTAGTACTTGTCATGGTTATTGAGTAGTAATATAAGGAGTACATTACTTTTGCATGGTACTAGAAGTCTTGAAAAGTTAGGTCATATTTATACTTCATTGCATCTTCTGGGATTGGTATTGTGTGTATGTGTGTGTGTGTGTGTGTGTGTGTGTGTGTGTGTGTGTGTGTGTGTATGTAAGAATACAAACAACCTTGCATTAAGAAAGCACTCTATTAATGTTTGTTGATTGATTGTTAAGATGCTGATCCTTTGTGGTATGTAATAGAAATTGCCACCTTTGGGCTTGTGAAATTTAGTCAATTGAGAAAACTAGGAGAAATATCATTTTACTAGAAATGTGTGAACTACACAGAAAAGAAATGAACTGAGTGCAGTATTAGCAACTATGCTCTGGCGTGTGTGTATATGTGTTTTCCACCTATGTATTAGGAAATGATATGGGACTCAGTGAACTTGACTTTAATGAAAGGTGTGAGAATTAGAAGAAAATTCTAGTTTTTTCTTTCAACTGATCTTATTTGCATGACATTTGAATTTTTGGCATTCATTGCTTATCATCTGTTTATTTTGATATTCTGGCTCATTTGCAAGTTTGAATAGGATGTTGTGTTGCTGTCTGAATTTTGAGCACCTTTGATTTGGTGATCCCAAAATAGACTGATTATGATAAACAAAATGGAAGGCATGATTAATAATCCCACTGGATACTCCAGAACCCTACTTATTTAAAGGAGTATTATAAAATGCAAAACATATTATATCAATACTTATATATAATTGTGTCCAATCCAATTTCAACCATTATTTGGCTTTGCATGTGTCTTTTTTCTTTTCCTTTTTTCCTCCCCACAGAATTTCAGTTAGAAGGGGCCTCACAGACCATTTAGTCCAACTCACACTTGGACAAGAATCTCTTCCACAAAACCCCAAACAATGTCATCTAGCTTTTGTTTGAATACCTCTAATGAGGGGAACTCACATCATTCTAAAGTTAACTTATTTCACTTTTATGTAGCCCTAACTGTAAAGACTTTTTTTCCCACTTATATTGAGGCCAAATCTACCTGTCTGCAACTTGTACCATGATTCCTTATCCTGCCCCTCAGGCCAAGCAGAATAAGTCTTAACTGTTTTCTATATGCCAACCTTTCAAATACTTGATGACAACTTTTATGTCCTCTCTGAGTCTTTTCTTCTCCATGCTAAGTATTCCCAGGACCCCTCACTCCATTTTCTTCTTCCTCCAATTCCTTCTTTCTTTTCTCTTTTATTTTTTCTTCCTGATTCTCTGCCCCCTCTTCTTCCTCTGTCTCCAACATCATGAATTAAACCTCACTCTCAGTTCTTGCAAAAACTATCTGTTAGTGTGCCAGAGGCCTCAGAGCAGTTTTAAATTCCAAAAACATTAGCTGTCTTCTTCCATGGCTGCATAGATTAGCCACAGACTGTCTGAAAGGAGTTGTTCCTCCCTGTCAGGGATGTGACATACAGTTCTCATGTGAATGAAACCATCCACTGTTCTTGTAATGTAATCTCAGCTAAATTGGCTCATGGAAAGTGCAGAGAATGTTTGGGGACCCAAGGTAGCTTTAAAGGCGTCATACCTTGGAAAATCAAATTACTATTTAGAATAGATGGTAAAATTAATTATAGCCAGTCCTCTATAAAAAGAATAAAAGCTCCATTTACTTGCATTCAAATGCATAATACAAAAATTGTTTCTTGATTGGAGAGAAAAGCGGCTCAGACTAGTTTCATTTGGTAATGAGAATACTCTGCATGGGTACTCCCTCCTCCCCTGGTGCAGATCATACCCATCCGTGTCTTCTCATTTTTGTGTGTGTTTTTTTTTTTACCATTTTTTTGTTTTATTTGGTAAATTCTCCATACAAGAGCTGAGGGCTGGAGGCCTTCCTGTGGTTCTTTTTGTACACAGGCCATCTCTCTTTTTAACTTGGCATTGCCACATAGCCAGTCCACTTTCTCTTTTAGTCATATATGTCCTTAATGAGTTCTTTATAATTCATACATATATTTACACCCTTACAAATGTATGTGTGGGTGAGTGTGGATACGTGTATATCTATATGTAGATATATCTATATATGTGAATACGTATTTATATGTACACACATATATATGCATAGGTATATATATGAGCATGTAGGTACACATATGTACATATGTAATGAAAACAGACAAATGATTTGATTGTAATGGAGAACTCCTGAAGAGGAAACATCTTGTATCAATCCATGCTGATTGATACCTGCTCTGTGCCTTACAGTCTTAGAGAGTTGTCTGAGGTATTGAGAAGTTAAGTGACTTGCTTACAATTGCTAGATGTATCAGGACTTGAACCCTGATCTTACTGACTCCAAGGCTGGCTCTTTATTTGTCACACCACACTGTCTCTTCTTGTTTGTATAAATAGATATCTTTGTATCTAGGTCTATAAATATGACCAGCCCCCTTTCCAGTTCTTTATGATGTCAATACATATATCACATATGTGTATATATACACACCCACATGTATATATATGCACACCCACACACATACTATATGCATATATTACAAAAGAATCACATCTATCTATATATGTATATGTGCTGTCCTATCTATATACACATATATAATTCTTTCTTCAAAAGAGTACATATATGTAAATCTATAAGTATCTTGGTACATACCTTAGGCAGCTTAGCAAACAACTGGCCATGTATCCTTGTAAGGTGTGCTTTCTGATGAGTTTGCTAGCTGTTTGTTGCTTTCTGGTACTCATTATTCTCTGAACCTAGGCAAATACTCAATAACACAGGTGTCAGCCAGGCTCCAGATATTGTATTTATTTTTTCATCATGCCAGAAAGACTCCATTTCACTAAATCTGTATTTGAATGTGTCTGAGGTTCTCTGGGGAAATAGGCAAAGCCTTGTAACAGGTGGCTCCAAGGCCACCATGAAGAGAAGGTTTTAGTAAACTGATCTAGCAAGGAAATGGATTTCCTTTTCCTTAGACTTGCTTCTTGATTTAAATGATCTTTCAGGATTTTCTTAAAGCTCCTTAATGTTCCATGAAGGAGGGCCTGAGAAAAGAAGGGCCCAAAACTGATGCATGGAAAAAAGGGCGCGTCGAGCGGAATGCTTTTCTCGGAGATGAAAATCTGCCTTGTGATGTCATCTAATTTTAGACTGCATTAGACTGCAACATAGCACCAGATCCAAAGGAGATGAGCAGGTGTCAGCGAATCTGCTTGCTGACACTCCAAGTTACAGCAAGAAAGCTGTATTTAAATGAATTTTTAAGTGGCAGGGAAGGTTTTGCATGGCACAAAGATTCTAAATAGAGTCTCTTTGGAGCGTAACAGAGCATGTCCTGGGCTACCCTTCTTGGCCTCCCAGAGCTGGCAGAGCATTACACCAAGAGAGGCAGGGGCTGTCAAAAATCCCTTGCCAAAATCCCAAAAGAGAAGAGGATTGAAAGGAAAAAAAGAATATCAAAGCAGATTGGGTCGGGAAAGGCAACGGGGGTTATCTCCTTTCAACATTCCAAAGACTCATAGAATCATAGACCTCAGAACTGGAAGAGTACTTACATCATTCAGTCCAAGGCCCTCCTCATTTTACAGATGAAGAAACTGAGGGATGAGTAGAATTTTTTGCCCAAGGTCACACAGCTAGTTCTCGGCTGTTCATATACTAAAATGAGAAATTTGGCTTTGGAAGGTACTGTAATTCTGATTAAATGTAACAGAACATTTTTCAAGAGTATTTTTAAAAAGATATATATTTTTGCCATTAAAGATAAGCATATTACTTTCGATGCTTAAAAAGCAAGGTGAATTTTGTGTTTTCTTTTACCATGTGATATTTGAAGACATCTTTCCTTGATCTGTTCTAGGGAGACCTAGAACCATCACTTATTTCACAGAAACAATGCTTCTCATGTTCTGTCCTGTTTTCCCCCACACCCTGAGTAACCTAGGAGGATATAAAAGATCTTTGAGTAATTGCTTTCTTTTAGCCAATTAATCAACAAATATTTATCGAGTACCCATTATGTGCTTTGTGCTAAGCACTTAAACATATTTTATGGATGCCTTTTGTCTTTATGTGATAGTTCCAGTTATGGCTTCCTCTCATTTCTTCCAGCATTCAACCTCTGAGAAAAAAACATGCAATACAATGAATCTATTGGACAATGCATAGAATATTCTGCCCCCATAGTCCCTCACTTCTCTTCTGAGCAGAGGGAAATAATACTTTGTTATCTTTCCTCCAGAATCAACAATGACTCTTAAAATTACTTAGGGTTTGACTTCCTCTCACTGTTCTTTTTTTATTGGTGTGTGCAAGGTAGTTTTAATATCAGGGCTAGGACTGTAGGGTCAGTGATCATAGAGACAGGTCTTGGTGCTGGGTCCAGGAAAGCCAAAGAAATAGTGGGAGAGAAGAGAAGAAACTGAGTCTAAAAGCTGGGTTAGACCTGGACAGAATCTGGAATTGGGGTAGATTCTGGGAATTTGAAATCAGGTAAGCAGTTGCCTGGCACAGTGACTAATACAGGTTATAAGAAGGCGATAAGTCAGAGCTACGGAAGTAGCATCACATGGTAAATAACTAGAAAGAACTTTAGGGATTATCTAGTTCATACCCCTCATTTTACAGATGAGGAAGCTGAGATCCAGAGATGATGAATTACCCAAGGTCGTATAGGTATTAAATAGCATATCTGGGATCTGAACCAAGATCCTTGGGTTCCAGATCCTACTCTAAATAGGAACACAACGGTATAGGAAGAAAAGGCAAGACAAAGTAGGCTCTGGAAGGGTGGGCAGAGTTAGAAACAAAGAAAACCACAAGAACTAAAGGGGTGGGTGAAAACAGTCAAAAAGACAGACAGGAGACCCTAGCCGTGAACAAACATTCTGTCTCAGCCAGGAAGCTTCTTACACGTTTGGGGCCTGAGCAGGAATCAATCAGGCAGAATAGAGAGCATTGGATTTGGAGTAAAAAGCCATGGTTGGAATTTTTCTTTTGCTACATACTACCCTCAAGATTATGGATGTTGTCCCTTTGAGCTTCAGTCTCTCCAACTATAAAATGAGGAAATAATTTTTAAATTCTCTTCCATCTCTAAATCTTGTTCTAGGAAATCCCGTTTAATCTCCAGGTGTGGCCAATCTACAATGTAACAAACTGCCACCTAGACAGAATCCAATAGTGGAAAAAATTACAAATTAGAGCCAAATGTGATGTAGTCCCTGTCATTCATAGGGGAGATGAAGCGTGATGGGATCTAATTAGATGGAGGGGAGGAAGGAGAACATTTAAAGTAAGGAGAATAACAAGAGGAAGGCATGGATACTGGGATAGTATGTTTGCAAAATGAAGAGACAGCTAGATTTCATGCATTAGGAAGAGAGTTGGCTAGATAAGTTTGGTTCAGATCATGGAAGACTTTGAAGATCAGACAGAAAAGTTTAAGCATGATGTTTTCTTGAATAGAGATAGATTTGACATGGTGTACAAAATGGATCGGGGAGGGAAGAGACTAGAATTAGGGAGATCAGCTAGAAAGAAAGGCACTGAAACATATGTGGAGTGATGAGAACTTGTGGTCTAGGGTGGTAGTTGTAGAGAAAATAGGAAAAGACCAATCTAAGAAGTATTTTGAAGGAAGAATCAATAGGACTTGGTGACACAGTGGATACAGATGATAGAAATGAAGAAAGCAAAGATGAGTCCAAACTTTCTAGTCTGGGCTGCTGGCAGTGCTATTGATAGAAAAGGGATGTTCAGAAAAGGGAACCAGTTGGAGGACAGGGTAGAAATTGGGGAAAGGGGAAAGTTTTCCTAAAGCCAGGCCTCTCTGGAATTAAGATTACTTCTCATCAATACTTTTTCTGCTCTCTCAAATTTCCAAAGTAGATTGACTCTAGTCCAAGAATCTAGTCTTATATGCTTGGCAGAATTAGCTCTTCAAAGCACCAGTCTGCTGCCATGGCTGTTTATTTGGGTGCAGAGAGTGGCAAGCCTTTCAAACAAATGCAATTCTACACACTGAGCAAGCATTAAGGAAAAAAAAAGTGTATTCCCAGACCTTATTTGTTGGAAAAAAATGTATATGTATGTATATATATATACACATATATTTATATTCACATATACATATATACATATATATGTACACGCATACATATATACATATATGCATATATTTATATCATCTTTATCCATCGGTCTTCCTTCCTTCCTTCCTCCCTCCCTCCCTCCCTCCCTCTGTCCTGTCCTTCCTTCCTTCCTTCCTTCCTGCCTTCCTTCCTTACTCTCTCTCTCTCTCTCACCAAATACCATTTGAAACAGAGGAGAGGAGAGAGGTGAGTAGAGATCTTCTAATACAATAGGGGGCATTATAAGTGTTTTCATAGGCATTTCCTGATTTGAAGCTCAAGCAAGGCAGCTTTGTGTAGTAACTGTGAGTCAGGAGACCTAAATCCTAGTCCAAGCTCTGCCACTAATTTGTTGTGTGACCTTGGGCAAATCGCTTCTCTTCCCTGGGCCTATTTTCTCATCTGTATTATTAGGGGGATGGGTTAAAGGATTTAAATTCTCCTCCGTTGCTAATGTTTTATAGTTCTATGAATATACCGAGAAGGAAGAGATCCTTTAAAGCTGAGGTGTCAAATGTGAGGCCATGGGCCACGTCATGACCCTAACACTCTTGAGTGAAGCCCAAACCAGATGCAAATGTAATTGGGAAAACACAACTAAAATAAATAAAAAATACAATAGAACATAGATAGTTATAACGTGGTTTTCTAAGTCAATATGCGGCACACAGGGATCCTTATGTACAGTTTTGTGGCCCTGGTTTCTATTTGAGTTTGACAACAATGCTTTAAAGAACACTGTTGTATATTGGAAGAATAATTTATACAGTGACAACAACATTAAAGGAAAAAAAAACAACTGTGAAAGACTTTAGAACTCTGATTACTGCAATGATAGACCAAAAGTCCTGATGACTGAAGAGGAAACACATCATCCACCTCCTGCCAAAGAAGATGGATTTGAAAAAAAGAATAAAATATGCATTTTTTGGACATGGCCAATGTAAGGATTTGTTTCACTGGCCTATGCATATTTGGCATGAGGGTTTTATTTTTCATTTTAAAAAGTTCTATTGGGGGAGGCAATTGGAGAGAAAGCTAGTGAATTACTAGAAATTACTAATGGGGAATTTATGTGGGAACTGAGAATAGGATCAGGATTTGGTGCTAATAATATAGCTTACATTTATACAATGTTCTAAGGGCTACAAAGCACGTCATGTTCAATGATCCCATTTGATCCTGACATCAGCCCTCTCAACAAGGTAGATAGTCTAAGTACAATTATCCTTATTTTGCAGTGAGGCTCAGAGAAATAGCGACTTTCATATGTCGTACTATGTAAGCTGTCCATAGAGGTGAATCAGAGGCAGTCTGTTCTATTTATTTACCTCCCATAGTCACCAGTCCTATATTTCTCCTACATTTCTGTGCTCTCCATCCCTGCTTGTTCTCTCTGATCTGTTTGTTGTGTCACTTTCCTTTACCTTAGATAACCTGTCATTTGCCAAGTCTTACCAATTCTGCCTCTACAACATTTTTCACTTTTGCCTTCTTGTCTCCACTCACACAGCCACCAACCTAGTTCAGGTCATCGTTATCACTCATCCAGATCATTGCAATAACCTCCTAATTGGTTTTCTTGCCTTATCTGTCACCTTTCAAATCCATCCTCTGCACAGCTGCCAAAGGGATAGTCCAATAAAAATTCCTTTTGTTGATTTTTGAAATATCACATACATTTCCAATAAAGGTCTCCCTTCTTATTCCCTCCCGGAAAGCTAAAAAATGAAGGAAGCCATTTAGCACAAGTACCATATGTGTGTGTGTGTGTGTATAAAAATAAAACTATGTGTACATGCACACATACATATATACATACATATATACGTATACATACATATACACACATATATATGTGAAGACAGAATATGAGTCTCTTACATTCTCTTATATAAGAGAAATCTCTTCTTATATCTCAGTATGCAGCCAAGATTGGTCATTGCAGTTTCATAGCCTTGTGTTTCTATTGTTTTGTTTTTGTTGTCCTTTCTGTTTACATTGTTGTCGTCACTGTATGTTGATTTCCCGGTTCGGTTTATTTCACTTTGAATCAGTTCATGTAAGTCTTCTCATAGCTCTCTATATTCATCACATTCATTGCATTTCTTTTTTGCAGCACAAAAATATCCCATTACATTCAACTGGCACAATTCGTTTAGTTGTTACCCAACTGATAAGCATCTTTTTTGTTTTTAGTTCTTTGCTACAAACTGATATTCCAAAGCACAAGTCTGACGGTGATGCTCTCCTGCTCAATAAACACGTTATTCCCTATCTTCTCTAGGATCAAATACAGACTCTTCTGTTTGACATTTAAAGTTCTTTACAATGTGGCTCCAACTTTTCTTTCCAGGCTTGTTGTACATTACTCCTTTTTGCTCACTGGATGATCTAGCCAAACAGGCTTTTTTACTGTTCCTCACACATGATGTTCTTTCTCTTGCCATCGTACTTTTGAACAAATTGTTCCCCAGTTTTGAAATGTTGCTCCCTTCTCACCTTGGCCTCTTGGAAGCTCTAGTTTCCCCTCAAAGCTTACCTTGTACTTACTTCGCACGTATTTTGCTAGCATACGTTAGCAATTGTCCATTTTTATCTTTGTATCCGCAGGATGCAGAATACTGATTGATGCTAACTAGGTACTTAATAAATGCTTGTCAATTAATTGTCCCTGGTTGAAGGATGTATTTATTTGCATTGTATCTAGCAGAAAGCCGCATTCAGATGATAGAATAATGGAATCCTGCAAAAGAACTTAAAAGGTCATGTAATCCAACCTGCTCATCCTATGTTGAAGTAATTGAGGCCCAGGACAAAACTGTAACTTATCCAAATTTGCACAGCTAATTGGTGGCAGAACTAGAAGTAGAACTGAGGTCTTTGCAATTTCAATTGCTGCTCTCTTAGGCATGATGCTTCTAAGGGACAATGATGGCTGAAGATTCATATTAAATGTGGATGCTAGTAGTAATTACTAGAAAGACTAGTCTGTAAACACTGTGAAGCCTTCACGGATAGGGAGCTGTATTCAAAGGCACATTTCCCAAGTACAAAGAAACTGAGAAAGACTCCCAAGAGTGAATTTGGACTTTGGACTCAGAGGTCTGTATCTCAGAGTGATATCTCTCAAATATACTATATATAACTATAAGTAAAGAAGGAGTTTTTTGTACATCATAGCTTCCCCAGAAACCAAGAGTCATAGACTATACTAGCCAGGAAGAGCTTTAGAGTCATTTAATTCAATCCACTCTTTTTTTTCTTTCTTTTTTTTTTAATATGTTTAGTTTTCGGCATTGATTTTCAAAGGAGTTTGAATTACAAATTTTCTCCCCATTTCCACCCCCCCACTCCAAGATGGTGTACACTCTGGTTGCCCTCAATCCACTCTTCTTACAGATTGAGGAAATTGAGGCCATGATAGGTAAAGTGATTTTGCCCAAAGTCACTCCATAAGTTAGTGGCAGAGACAGAAATAGCACTCAGGCTGAGTGTTGGCCCTTTCTCTTGTATCAAGTCTTGCCCATTATGAATAAAATAAACTTTGATAGGAAATAAGAGGAAGTGATTTTTATTTTCTTTTTTTAATTTTAAAAAATTCTGAACATTTGTATGCCAGATGTCTTTCCTACACATGATTATATATAGAGGGAAGAGTACTGTGCTAGATTGATTTGATTCATGGGACTCGATTCATGCGACCATAGGAGCTAGGAGGGAACTTTAGAAGGGAATTTAGAGGTCTTCTAGTCTAAACCTTTGCCTCTTTTACAAATGAGGAAACTGAAACCAACCCAGGTTCCTGACTCCAACCATCACAGATTTTCCATTGTATTATTCTGATTCTACCTATGAAATAAGGGTAATAATACTTCACTACTTACTTAATAGCATTATTGTGAAAAGAAAGATTGCTTTGCAGTCCTTAAAATGCTATATAGATATGAGAGAATCTTTTCATAACAGCCTCCTGGTGACATTTCTCAAATACTTCCGACCTTAGGGGAACCTTCTGGTTGGCTCTGCTTAAGGTCTGGCTTATTCTTACTGATTATTCACTTTAATCATCCTGACCTTGGCTTAAGAACAATGGGGCAGACCCTGGCTCCACTCTGCCTTTCTCCAGTGGTTGGAATGGAAATGGTTTACTTTGGCCTGCATTATGCCGAGTTTATTTGCAATTGTTCTTTGATTTGGCATATGCCTCCTGTTTTCACCTCTGGCTATATCGTCTGTATATTTAGCTCCTACCTCGGTATGCTCTGTTCCAAGTAGGACTGCCATGGAAGCTAACAGATGAACCTGGCCACACACTGGGTTCCTGTCACTAGTGTGGCCTTAGCAATGCCTGGAATACGATAACATTCACTGTGTATGTATTTATGTACATATGCATACATGGATATGTGTGTGCATGTATATGTGGGTGCTGGGGAGGAAGGGGCTATGGTTATCATCTTTCTTTACAACAGATTCATCCTTTCATGCACAGAGAGACTGATCATATTCCTAATGAATTCAAAGGTTGGTAACCAGGATTGCTAAAGGGCATGATGCCATGGTATATGAAGATCCGAGCAATAATTAGTCTAGAGAAAAGAAGAGCTGGAGGGGTGAACATGACAACCTCAAGTACTTGCAAAGCTTTCTTCCAATAAAGGGATTCCACTTATTCTGCTTGGCCCTAGGGAGCAGAACAAGGAACTGTGAGTGGAAGTTATAAGAAGGCAGATTTCAGTTCCATAAAAGGAAAGGCTTCCTAACAATTACAGCTATCCAAGAGTAGGATGGGCTGCCTTGGGAGATAGTTGTGTTTTCATTCACTGGAAGTGTTCCAGGAGAGGCTATATGACCAATTGTTGGGGAATGTTGTAGAGAAGATTATTGTTTGAGTACAAGTTGGACTAGATAATTCTAAGACCCTTCCAACTTTGATTTTCTTTGATTCTGTGAATTCATAAATACTTTTAGATTTCATGAGGTTTGGATCTCACCATTACATATAACTGTACCTATTTTATACTTTTGAATCCTGCAATTTCCTCTTTGATCATAATCATGATCTCTTGTCTTGTCTTCCTCTGCTTCATTCCTCCTAACCTACTTGTTTTTTCCTGATTTAAAAATAAGATTTGACTTTTTTTGACAAACCAAAATTTATTTTCTCTCTCTCTCACCTCCCACCCCCACATTGGAAAAAAACTCCTGAAGTGTCAGATAATGATAGTTGAGGAAAACAAATTTCCTCATTGGTCACGTCCAAAAAATATTTCATTCTATACCCGTAGTCCATCACCTCCCTGTCAGGAGGTGGGTAACATGCTTTATCATTAGTCCTCTGGAATCATGGTTGGTCATTTCTTAACTATTTCTAAGTTGTTTGTCTTTATAATACTAAACTTGTTCTTTGTCTTCATAACAACCTCCAGTCCTTTCAATGCTCTCCATTCTCCCCATATATCATTCTTTTTCTGGTCTCACTTCTATTTACCAAGTTGACCATATGGTTAGCTAATTTACCTATACTTTGCTCTCCACCTTTAACCAATGTTTCTCCACTTGTCTCTTGCCATTTATTTCTCAAGTCTTCAACCTTGGATCACCTCCATCACTAGCCTTATCTGCTGAAAGTCACCAGAGGACCACTGTAAAGAGTGGATCATTATATATTCATATTATCTTATCTAAACTGGGACCTCACTGCTACATGGACATAATTTTTGATTTTTCTTTAATGGACCCCCTGTTTCATGCCCCTCAGTTGCCGTTCCAAATCTTTTCTACTTTCTGCATGCCCTCAATACCTCTCCTAAACCTTCATCTCTCAGCAGACTTTCTTAACACTTACTTTGCTGACATAATGACATTCACTGTGATGAGTCCCTATTCCATACTCTAAAACTCCTCTAACTTTCCTCTTTGTCTGCCCCTTACTCCTCTTTTTGAGGAACAGATGGCCCCTTTATTTGCCAGTGCAGAGTTGTCACATCATGTTGTCAATCCATGTCTCCTCCCATTTCCTCTAAATCTTTCCAATAGTTTCTTTCCCCTTTCTTATAACCAATCTTTCCCCATCTAATAGCTCTTTTCCTGTTGCCCACAAACATATTCAAGTATATGTCTTTTAAAAAATGTTCATTTAACATTGTCATCATCTCAAGGTATTGTCCTGTATCTCTCTTAGTTTGCATTGATAATCTCCTAGACAGAACTGTCTATATTCATTGCCTTAACTTCTTCAGTACGAATTCATTTTTCAATCTCTTGTGACCACACCACCCCACTGACACTCTTGTCAAGGTTGCCAATAATCTCTTAAATAAAATCTGATGACATTTTCTGAGTTTTTAATCCTCCTTGACCTTTCTTGGGGTTTTGATGTTGTCTACCACACCATCTTCCAGAATATTCTCTTTCCTGGATGCAATGATGCTGCTTTCTCATAGGTATTCTACCTATATGATTGCTACTTCTGCTCTACTTTCATCATTCATGTTCTGCCCTTTAGAACAGAAGTCCACTAGGATTGTCTTGGATCCCCTTCTCTTCCTTCTCTACACTTTCTTCCTTAGTGATCTCCTCTGCTCCAATTGGCTCAAATACAATTTCCACATAGATGGATCAATATCTACGTGTCAGCCTCCATCTCTCTGGAACTCAAGTTATGCATTTCAAATGGACTGCTGGACATTTCATAGATGTCCATAGGTTTTTCAACCTTAATGTATCTAAAATGTATCTTATTGTCTTCTCCTAGAAACTGGATTTTTCCAAACTTTCCTGTCTCTTGATGGCACCAGTATTCTCTTGGTCACTTGGGTTTGTAACCTCATAGTCATCCTTGATTTTACTTTTTTAAAAACTTCTGTTTGCTCACTTTGTAAAGTCTTTTCAACATTTTAGAATTAGAAGGAACCATATAATTTAACCTATACCTTAACATTAGTTCATTCTGTAATAGACCCAATAAATGGTCATCCAACATTTTTGTAAAAAACCTCCAGTAAGGGGGAATCCATTACATTTAAAGGAAGCTTACGTACTTTCCTTTTGAATATCTAATTATGATGAATTTTTAAAAATCTTTCTTAAATTTGCTTCTTGTAACCTATCTGGGTAACTCCCTATCTCACACTCACACTGGTGAGTTGGGTCCTTGAGATAGTGAGGTGACTACTACCCAGTATTTAATGTACTCTGTGGGTCTGCGCTCCTAAAATTATAGCCCATGAGCCTCCACTTGTGTGTTTTCCCTTTAATGTAGTAAACACCATTAGCTCAAAGTAGAGGTATTTACTGAGATGGCATACTAAGGACTGTAACTGAGAAACATCTGTCCCGTAAGTTTGGGCCTCAGATATAAACCCACAAATATATAAATTGATAATATGAAGAGAGGGGAAAGCATTTGTATAGCACTGTCCTAAGAGCTTTATGAATGTTGTCTCATTTGGTCTTCCACAACCCTGAGAGGTAGATGCTGTCGTTGCTCCTATTTTATAATTGAGTAAAGTAAGGTAAACAGAGGTGAAGTGGCTTGTCCAGGTTCCCACAGCTAGTAAGTGTCTGGGGCTGTATTTGAATTCAGGTCTTCCTGACTCTAGGCCTAGGGATTTATCCATTTTGCTGTTTTCCTAAGTAAGCACACATTTAGAGTTCCTTAGTAGTGAAGCACAAACGTGGGGATCCCATGTGGCCCAGACAACTCATGTCTCTGGCATTGGAGGGCTCTGACTTCCTTTCTCTTCCCATATTGTCCTTATACTTCCCACAGGGTGCATTGTCTCTGCTGGTCAGGATGTTCAGCTGAGCTCTGGGGTTTGCTCCTTTCTGCTCCTTGGTTCCCAGCTTTCAGAGCTAATTGTCTCTTGACTCTCTAGCTGGCTCTCTTCTTTACTATGGGGGTCATACTCCTCAAGGCCATGTCCTACCTTGATTCTTTCTTTCTTGCTGCAGGAAGGGTGCAGAGGCTCCTAACTCATAAAAGGAAGTCAAAAATCAATACCCTTTCACAAGTTGGGCTCTTTCTCCATAGGTGACTCTTCAGTTTTGTCAGGGATCACCTTCCTCAGAACTGTCCTGACTGACCTCCAAGTGCTGGTAAACTTGCCTTTTAAGGGCCAGTAGGGATATGACTGATCTTTGGCCAGTCAGTGGAAAACTGCTTAGTTCCATCAAATTTGATTTCAAGAACTTCCCTCCTTATAAAGAGATAACAGAATGATACACTTCTTTGTAATGTTTTTAAGATCTTTTGTCCTTCCCACATGAGACCTCACTGTGTCAGATGGGGTCCCCATGGGATGGCCTGAGAGAGGGAAGTGTAGTCAAGCAGGATGCAGGAGCTCTGCAAGGAGGAGGAGACTCTGCTGCTGGTGAGAGTGATGCTACGGGGGGCAGAGCGAAGATGGCGGCTGGAAAGCAGGGACTAGCGTGAGCTCCCAACCAAGTCCCTCCAAAAACCTATAAAAATGGCTCTGAACCAATTCTATCTAGAACTGCAGAACCCACAAAACAGCAGAGGGAATCAGGGCTCCAGCCCAGGACAGCCTGGATGGTCTCTGGGTAAGGCTTATCCCGCACAGAGCTGGGAGCAGAGGGGAGCAGAGCAGAGCCCAGTGTGGGCGGTGCGGACCAACCAGACCAGGAGCCGGGCAGAGTGTGCCCTAGTACCCTGAATCAGCTGCAGCAGTTACCAGACTTCTCAACCCACAAACACCAAAGACAACAGAGAAGGTTAGTGGGAAAAGCTGCTGGGGACAGGGAGTTTGAGGTTTGGCCATGGCCCCAGGGGCAGCTGAGGTGGGGCAGCTACAGAACTACAGCTGCAGTTGCTTCTAGCCCCAGGCCCACCTGGTGAGAGGAATTAAGTGGCTGATCAGAGCAGGAGTGAAGAGCCTGCTGAAGATCTAAGTCCAGTCAGGGTTGGGCGTTCTTGGGGAAAGAGGAGTGCTGGTGAGGCAGAGCTGGCACATCCCCCACAAGCTTGGAACATAGTTCTCTT
>CM053624.1:89649634-89666235 GCA_028646595.1 Phalanger gymnotis
AAGGAAGGAAGAGAGGAAAGAAGAGAGGAAGGAAGGATAAAATCACATGAAGAGAAAGGTAGCCAGGGAGCAGTATTTTAGACAGGGAAGTCAGAGCCATAAGGAAAATAACATGTCCTTTCCAGGAATGATAATGTTGATTTGATTACTGTTTCCAGATCTGGAGCTGGACATATATAGGGAGAGGACAATGGTAATATCCTAGACTAGGGCCTGAGACTGAGCAAGGTAAGGTGAATGCTCATCAACCATACCCTAGGATCACAGAAGTGGGAGCCCTAGTTCTGATAGAGGTGGAGGCTAGAGTTCAGTTGGCATAGGGAGATATGGGCATGTTCACAAGTAGAGTTAGGAGTCAATAGAGAGGAATTAAAGATGTATGAAGGAGAAAGGATAATAATGTCGTAAAGGAGACAAGATGGATTCAAGGACAGAAAAACCAGGAGAGAGAGAAAGGACAAGATAGGAGGAAAATTAAGGAGTTGACACTGGGAGAAATGGAGAGTTGAGTCAATGAGTGAATAAAATGTTTGCCAGACAATAGCAAGGATTCACCTGAAGTTATGAAGCATAAATTTATGATGGATAAAATCAGAAAGTTTTGTAACTTTTTTTCCAGTACTGCTTGACATACCAGTGCAAGACAAAATGGATGGTTAGTGTTACCAAGGTTTGGAAATTAGCAAGAAGAGAATAGAGAAGGGTCAATGGGATGAAGGATTCCTGATTGATTGTGGCTTTATTGCTAAATTCTTGCTTGGGAGGATAATACAAGATTCAAGAATAGGAAGAGATTGAAGGACCAGAGTATGGGAATGAAAAAATCTTCAGGAGGAGTGAGGGGGTATAATGGAAAATCATAGCCAAAGAAGAGAATTTCAGAGTTCAAGATTTTCAGGTATAGTAGTATTGAGTGATGGTGAGTTAAAGTTAATGCCGTCAAGGTTCTAAAGTTGAGTGGGGGTGGAATTCATTGGAGCTGAGGAGGCTAAAGAACTGTGAGGTCAGGGTTTTTGAAGAGACTTTAAAATGGAAATTAAGGTCACCAAGGATTACAACAGACAATGAGCTGAAGAAGAGAATTATGGAATAATTGCTGTAATAATTGAGGAAAGGAGGCAAAGTACTAGGTGGAAATGAGAAATGAGGAAAGATTCAGTGATGGTAGCAGAGTGAGGGTATAGAAGTGGTGGGACTAGCAGTAGAAATTCTACAAATCTCTGCATTGATCTGAGAATTGAGAGCGGTGTTGAAAGTCCTACTAACAATTCTCCACCAAGCCTCCTAAAAACCAGTTCTATCTCTAACTTGGGAATCTTTGTGGCAATGGATAGCAGGATTCTTGAGAGGCTGCTCTTCACTTAATAGAGGGACAATTGTGTGTGTGTGTGTGTGTGTGTGTGTGTGTGTGTGTGTGGGTGTGTGTGTGTGTGTGAGAGAGAGAGAGAGAGAGAGAGAGTATATTTGGAGCAATTTCTAGGTCAGTACAAATATACGAATCTATCAAAATATTTATCAAATCTATCAAAACCTATAAATTACAAATTTAATTCTTAACAGCGCCCCTGAAGATAAAAGTCAGCTAAGCGGCATAGTGGATAGAGGGCTGGATTTGGAAACAGGAACACTTGAGTTCAAATCTTGCCTCAGACTCTTATTAACTGTGTGATCCTGGGCAAATCACTTAACCTTTTCCACAGTAGGTCTTTCAGGAGATTTGAATCTTTAAATGCTCACACTGCATCCAAGCTAGAGGAATTCTCTGTTAGTTTTATTCATTCATTCACTCACTCATTTGTTTATAAAAGTATTTCTCTCTCCTTCCCACTGCCCCTCCCCCAATTGCACAACAAAAAAGAAAAATAAAATCTTCATCACAACTATGTGTAGTTTGGCAAAAGAAGTTCCCACGTTTACTATATTTAAAAATTCCATGTCTCATTCTCCATTTTAATTCAGTCACCTCTCTGGCAGAAGTTGGGTAGCATGTGTCATTTAATCCTTTGGATTTGCTGTATATCATTGCAATGATCAGAGTTCTAAAGTCTTTCAAAGGTGTTTTCCTCTATAATGTTGTTGTCATTGTAAATATTTCCCTAACACTGTATAAATGTTCTCTTAATTCTGCTCATTTCATTCTGCATCAGTTCATAGAAGTCTTGTCAGTTTCCTTGGGAACTTTTCATATTACTATATATCACATACAATTTTGTGAGATAATGATATTCCATTATATTTATATATCACAATTATTTATCAGTTGTCCAATAGGTGGGTTCCTCTTAGTTTCTGGTTTTAGGTTATCATGAAAAGAAGTGCTATCATTATTTTTTGTACTTATCAGTCCTTTTCTTCTTTTCTTGATTTTCATGAGGTACAGACCTACTACTGGTATAGCTAGGTCAAAGGATATGTATAGTTTAGTAATTTTCTTGGACATAGTTTCAAATTTCTTTCTAGGAAATTGGCTAGACCAATTCATGGCTTTACCAACATTGCACAAATGTTCCTGTGTTCCTGCAGTTCTTCCGATGTTTATCATTTTCCTTTTTTTCCTCACCTTTCAATCTTGTAGATGTGAACTTCAGTGTTGCTTTAATGTGCATTTCTCTAAAATTATTGTCTGGAGCGTTTTTGGTATGTTTGTTGATAGCTTGGGTTTCTTCTTTGAAATTACCTTTTTGTATCCTTAGATAATTACCTATTGAAGAATGGCTCTTGGTTTTATAAATTTGAATCAGTTCCTTATATATTGGAAATGAGACCTTTGTCAGAGAAATTTACTACAAAGATTATTTTTAGTTATCTGTTTCTCTCCTAATTTTAAATGAATTAGATTTATTTGTCTAAGAACTTCTCAATTTTATAGAATCAAAGGTCTCTATTTTGTTTTCTGTGATTCTCTCTATTGCTTGTTGAGTCATAGACGCTTCCTCTCCCTATAGATCAGAAAGATAATTTTTTCCTTAGTCCTCTAATTTGCTTGCCATGTCACCATTTGTGTCTAAGAAGCGTATGCGTTTTGAGATTATGTGAGATGTTTATATATAACTTCTTCCAAATTGCTTTCCAGTCTTGGCAGCAGTTTTTGTCAAATAGTAATTCCTTACCCCCATAACTGGGGTCTGAGTTTATTGCACGCTATTATGTTCATTTGAGTCTGTGTGTTGTATGCCTGATCTGTTCCAGTGACTGATCTATCTTTTTAATTGATACCACATCATTTTAATGATTACTTTGTAGTGCAGTTTGGGATCTGACACTTCTAGGCCACCTTCCTTTCCCTCTCCCTTTTTTCCATTATTTCTCTTGAAATCCTTGATCTTTTGCTCTTCTACATAAATTTCATTATTATTTTCAAGCTCTACAAAGTATTCCCTTGTTAGTTTATTTGTAAGGGACTGAATAAGTAAATTAATTTAAGTAGTACTGTAATTTTATTATATTACATGAACAATATAACAAATTTTATTATATGATGTGAGCAATTAGTTTTCCTCTAATTGTTTAGGTCAGAGGCTACCTTCTAAGCTCCATGCCAGATCCGATTATCGGTAGACATGTCCTTCCCCCTTCTCCTTCAAGGGACAAATATTTCATATCAAGGAGGGCATATTCCTTTCATGACAGAAAATGATGTTCTCAATTCAGTCACAGAATTCACTGGGATACACTCTTCTTTGAAGTATATTGTTCTGGATAGAGCTGAATCCAGGAAGGCCACGTTGTCAAGAACTGTATTCTAAATAGCTAGAGAATGAGGAGACATCTATAGATCAGTCAGTATTGTCAAAGATGGCTAAGCTTCTAAAAGAAACAGCATTGGATTATATGGACTTCTGAAGCTGAACTCTGTAGTTTAGCTCTCTCTTTTTAAAGATGAGGGAACTGAGTCCAGGGAAGGTTAAGTAACTTGACCAGTGCCACACACAGATAAATGGGATTTGAATTCACGTCCTTTAATCCAAAGATAGTGCTCTTTCCACTCCGTCGTGCTGCCTCTAGGTACCTCTAGAGCAGGGGTTTTTAACCTTCTTGATAGCATGTACCCTTCTGGCAGTCTGGTGACCTTTATGGCCTTTCTTAGAAGATTGCTTTTAAATGTAAAAAGTAAAACACATAGTGTTGCAAAAGAAATGTATTATCTTGAAATAAAGATGTAATTTTTTGCTAAGTTCACAGCCCCCCTGAGAACTATCTATAGGCCCCTGGGGAACATATGAATCTCAGATTAAGAAGCATGGCACAAGAGAGATTGTTAGAGATGGGTTGTCCTTAGGGATAGTTTAGTTTCAGTTACATGAAGAGGAATAAGAGACAATGGAGGAAAAGCTGAGGATTATGTTGAATTTGGTTAGAATAGACTGAAAGTTCCAATGGGTTGGTGAATTGGTACGGAGAGTGGGTGGGTAGAAAGAAACATGATGAAAGCACAGAAAGAGGGGGCAGGGAAAGGTCTTGGTTTTGTTTATGTTTAGGGTGGTAGTTTGTTCCATCAAGAGGCAAGTTGGTAGAAGAATGCCAGCCATAGGCAAGATAGTTCTGAGTAGGTCGAGTTGAGATAATGGATGAGTTTTTTGAAGTTATTAGTTCCATTTCCAGTGTCTATAGAATGTTGGTAAATGTGTAGTGGTTTCAAGCCTTTGTAAGTAATCAAGGATTTTGTCTATAGAGACGGGGGTGGCAAGAAGTTATAAACAGAATGAAGCTCCATCAACTGACTTCTATGTAGGTTGTAATACATTGAATTTGGAATTAGAAGATATGGGCATATGGGCTCTTGTCCTAACTCTGCTACCTCTTAGTTCTGTGACATTGGTGGGGGGGTCATTTTTTTCCTTATCAATTAAATCCCATTCAACACAAATTTTTATGCAGTGCCTACCATGTACAGAGTGCTGTGTTGGGGTGGTGGTGGTTTGAAACCTACAAAGATGAATAAGCTAACATCTCTGGCTTCATGACACTTAAATAGATTTGGGGGATAGAACACATGATATCCTAGAATTTTCAGCTCTATGTTCATATCTCCAGGTCTAAAGTCTAGGATCCCAAACAATATTTTACAAAGAAGCCTCTGTTCAGTCTACTCCTTTCCTTCTCCCATTCCCAAACTTCTTTCCATATAGACTTGGTGGAAGTGGACTTCCCTTTTTTTAGTCAGTTGCTCCTACTGGGACTTCTTAGGCAGTAGCGTGAGAATGCTATGTTTGGCAGCTAAGTGGCACACTAGGTAGAACCCTGGGACTGGAGTCAGGAAGACCTGAGTTTACATCTGGCCTCAGACACTTGTGCGGCTCAGGGTAAGTCACTTAACCCTGTTTGCCTCAGTTTCCTCGTCCATCAAATGAGCTGGAGAAGGAAATGGGGTCATGGAGAGTCAGACATGACTGAAACAACTGAACAACACACATGAGAATGCATCTTCTTCACAGCAGAAAGGGGAGCCTTGAATGTAATCTACTGCCAAATGCTACAATTTACAAATACAGTAAAAGAAGTTGGGGGATGTCAGCTATGTTACCCACGCAAGCTTGGATTTAAAGCCCCAAGGTAGCCTTGGTCAAAGATAGTGACACCTAGAGCCCCAGATGTGGAATGTGGGCTAACTTTCAATGCCAGCTGGAATTCAGGGTAAGACTTGTGACTCTCAAATTCACTAGTTTTGGCCAGTGTGGGTTACATGAATTGGAACTCATAGCCCAGACATTTCAGGAAATCTATAGCTTATATTTATGGAGCTTTTATGGGTAGGCTCCTACTTGAACTTTTTAGCAGTCAGAGGAGCAAAGTATGTGTAAAGAGCAGTAGATGGGAACTGGAGAACGTTGGGTTCTAGTCTCAGCACTGCTGCTTACTAACTTGGTCTTGAACTCGGTGAGAGTCAGCTTTCTCATCTTGAAAATGTTGTTGTTCAGTTATTTCAGTCGTGTCGAACTCTTCGTGACCCCATTTAGGGTTTTCTTGGCAAAGATACTGGAGTAGTTTGCCATTTCCTTTTCTAGCTCATTTTATAGAAGAGGAACTAAGGCAAACAGGGTTAAGTAACTTGTCCAGGATCACACAGGTCATGATTGAGGCTGGATTTGAAGTCAGGAAGATGAGTCTTCCTAACTCTAGGCCTGGCACTCTATCCACTGAGCCACTTAGGATAATTTTTTAAAAAATTAACTTGAACTATATAGTACTCTATGATTTTCAAAGCAATTTTCTTACAACAACCCCAGGTGATGGGTGTTACTAACTCACAGCTATATAAAGCCTTAAGGTTTATAAAGTACTTTTCTCAGAACAATGCCTGTGAAGTGAGATGACACAATAAAATAAATGAGATAATGGATTCCCTCCATTAATCTGTTGGCACTCTAGCATATTGGGCCTAATGGATTAGAAAATGCATTATTTCTTTTTTAATGTAAATTTTATTGATATCTTTTGATTTTATTTCACCTTCATTTCCCATTATATTACTACCCCTTTCTCTTCCAAAGAGAAATATGTTACGACAATTTTTAAAAGAATACCAGGGGAAAAATTCAACAAAAGTAACCAACATATCAACCCTATCTGACATTATATACAGTGTTCCACACCCACTCCCCATAACTGCAGAAAAGAGAGAGGGCTGCATTCTCACATTTCTTCCTTCGGACGACACTGAGTCATAATAATTTTATAACATTCAGGGTTGTTGTTCTTTCCATTTACATTTTTGTAGTCATTGTTTCATTTGTTGTTTTCTTGCTTCTGCTTACTTCATTTTGCATCAGCTCATCTAAGTCTTCCCATACTTTTCTATATTTTTCATCATTACTTCTTTAAAAACTATAAAAATAAAAAATATAAAGATAGAAACTCGAGTCAGTCTCATATATCACACGAGTCCCAACTTGTCCTTTGTATACTGGGCTACAATGTCTCTTGCCTTATTTTCCATATCCCCACCCTCATTCCAGTTCCTCACCCTCCTCTTAGGAGTGAGGGAAAGTTGGGAAACCTTGGACTAGAAATCTCCTGCTGTATATGGCCAGCTGTTGTTGACAAAGCCTTTAGACATGGCTGTGGGCCTCAAAAGAGAGAAAAACCTGTCCTCAAGACAGGACCCAAGGGTATAACAGTACAGCTGCAGCTCCAGGGGTCCCTGGCTCAGGGCCAAGGGAGAGTCAACACTCTGCTTAGCTTTGAGGACTTTGCACAGCTGGCAGCTAGATATATTGACTCCAGAGAGTGTTCAATCCATGCTGTCCAAAACAGTTAGCTCCAAAGGCATGGTGTAGTTCCTTGGGAAAAGGAAAAGCCTTTTGTTCTGCCTTCCGATCCCAAGGCTGTCGCTAGCCTTCTGAGAGACCTTGAACAGCCTACCCCCACTCAAAACTGTTGTCTAAGCTATAAAATGGGAGAATTTTAAAGGTTATTTTTAAGACTAATTTTAAAGACTAAGACTAAGATTGGTGAACTTGTTTTAAAAATATTTTGAAAACTGCTTTTCAGTAAAATTATTTTCCTTTTTAATGCTACGTATTTTATTATCTGAATTTAAAGGCATTTTTTTCCCTGAAAAGTAAATAGTCTTTATCAGAATGACAAAGGAGTCCATGATATAAACAAAATTAAGAACTCCTAGACTAAATGCTTTCCTAGATTTAAAATCTTCCTGACAAATAACCCAAAACATCTCATATGTTTGCTTGAAGCTTAGAAGAAAGCTTTTTTTTTTAAGAAGTCCAAATCTTGTTGTTATTAATCAAACCAATTGATAATGTTGAATGGCTACCATTGTGCTAAATGCTATAAGGAAAGAAAGAAACTCAACATAGGAAAGATCGTGGAACTCGGAATAAAAAGAAGTTGATTCTAGCTTGAGTTCTGTCACCAACTAGCTGTGTGACAAGTCATTGGGCAAATCATTTCACCTGTTTAAACTCAGTTTCTTTAGATGTAAAATGAAAGGTTTAAACCTCCATCTGTGGATGTTTGGGGAGCTACCAAGTTCCTGCAAAGGGTCTGTGAATTCATAAACACTCCTCTCTAGCCAGAATAAATAACATCCTAGAATATGCACATAGCTATTTTTCAAATGTATGTAGCAGTTGTGATGAATAAAACAGAAGTCCATTTAAAAATATTATTGAATTAATAGTAACTTTTTGTCATTATGCATTCTCTCAATCAATGGACACTTAAAATGCTACTATTACTACCATGGGCAGTTCTCATAAATTTTTTATATTAAAAAAAGGTCCTAATCCTAAGGGATAGGGGCCTAATTACTGAACTAGATTATATTAAAGGTTCCTTTCAGCTCTGTGATCCTATGAGTATGAAAGCCATTTGTAATTTCAACTATCTTTCAACTGGGCATAAGCCAGAGTACCTGACAAAACTGAAATCTCTGTGAAATTTGATACTGGGAGCCATGATAAAATATGTTAGACTCTAAGCATCCAAAGATGTAACATAATAGTGTCGGTAAAAGTTGATGTTGAGGGAATGTGAATTTTTTGTGGAGGAGGAGGACAAATTAAAAGGTTTTCTGTTTCTCTCCCAGCTGGGAACCTGTTCTTATGTCAGGAAGCTCTAGTAGGGGTTTTGAATTACAGTCTGGGACCTCTAACCTGGCCAGTTCAAGTGCGAGTGAGATCCTGGGGGAAAACTGAGAGGTAACTAATTAAGATTGGAGGCCTAAGGACAGTAGGTTTAATTGTTTCACCTTTCTCCCTTCCAATATATTCCTCTTTACTATAAGGTAAAGAATATTGACTTTTGAAAAGATATCCTAGAAAGGTGGTTGAATTTAGATTATGTATGAACCTTTAATTCAGCTAGAACAACCCTTTCATTTTTAACAATGGGGAATCTGAGGCCAGAGAAAGAGGTTGTGATTTGCTCAAGTTCACATTTTTGGTTAATTGTATCGTTTGATTTAGGTTCCTATATCTCCAAACTCTTATTCCGATGCTCGTCTTGTGGTGCCAGATTTAACTATGATCAAATATAACCGTGGGCTATAGGATATTTTAAAAATGTAATAGAAGTCTGTGGGGGCATGGTAATAATGCAGAAGTATATAATGTAGCCATAAAGTATCATTCTGTAGAAGGTCTGGTTGTGAGAAGATCTGAGACAGGAGCTCTGAGCCAAGACCAGTTAAAGGATGGAGATTAGACAGTCTCAAGAAGTGAGGCACACCAGAGCACAGCTGTTTCTCTTTCCAGGTGATGATGGTGGTGTCCCTGGAGTATGGACAGTCGTGGGACATGGTCAGTCAGGAAGCATAAGAATCAGGAATCTGGGTAAGCAAGAACAGTCTGGTGGCTAGATATGGCTCTGAGTAGGTCAGGAATTTAGACAAGCAAAATCAAACAAAGCAGGGAGGTTCTGACAAGTGTAAGAGAATTCAGGTACATAGAGTCTGGGAGGCCAGTTATTAAAAGCAGTATAAGTAAGCAGGGTTCAACTTTGATTCTTGGTATTCTGGCTTCGAGGGCCTAATTTCCCAGGCCAGAGAAGGGATCAATCTTTCTTGCCCCTTCTCTAACAGTTCAACAAATGCTCTCTAAATGAGTGGTTCTATGGTGACTGCAACCAAACAAAGAAAGCAGGGCCTGATGTTTAACTTACAAATCCAAGTTGTGTTTATTGAAGGACATGGCACAGCCTTTTGGGTCCTAAGATAATGGTGTTGGAATTTAATTGCCTCTGATGTTCCTCCTGGGCTTGGCATGAGTCTTCTTGTCTTCTCACTAATGGTAAGCTTATGCAGCTGTAGAGGGCAGGCATTAGTGAATCCTCAGCAGCTTTGCAAGATGAGGTTGGACTGTCTGGCTTACATAAACAAAAAGCCTAATTTCTGACATGGTTATTAGCAAAATCTCACCATGTTTTTTTTTAACCTGGACTTGAAGGTTTGTGGAGCCCTAATTATCTAAGGTGCAAGTGATTAGGTTCATGGATACTTTTCTGAAATCATGATTATTTTCTTCGGTAGCTCAGCCTCGGCACAAATACGTTAGGTGCCAGTGGCTATCTGAACAGAAAGCTTATGCTTGTCAGTTTCTCTCAATTATCTAAGGATGACTTTGAAGGAGGTGTCATTATCTTTGGAGGAATGGGGGCAGAGGGTTGGAAGAAGCCTTCACAGTATGGCTTCTCATGAAAGTTATAATGGGGGGAAAATCTGTTGAACTTCTAACAAGCAAGTTAAGTGGATATAACATATTATGGTATACTAAAGAAAAACAAATGACTACTTTTTTTTTGTTTTGTTTTTTGGCAGGGCAATTGGAGTTAAGCAACTTGCCCAAGGTCACACAGCTAGTACATGTATCAAGTGTCTGAGGTCACATTTGAACTCAGGTCCTCCTGACTCCAGGGCTGGTGCTCTACTCACTGCACCACCTGGCTGCCCCCCAAACAACTATTATTAGCATGTGAACTTTCCCCTTCATAATTATTTTTCAGTCATGTCCAATTCTTTGTGACCCCAAGGACCATACTATTCATGGGGTTTTCTTGGCAAAGATACTGGATTTATTTGCCATTTCCTTCTCCAGTGGATTAAGGCAAACAGAAGTTAATTAGCCTGCCCAGGGTCTCACAGTTAGTATGTATCTGAGGCTGGATTTGAACTTTGGGTCTCCCTAACTATAGGCCCAGCATTCTATCCACTGAGCCTCCTAGGCAAAGAGAAGTTAAGTGACTTGCCCAAGGTCACGCAGCTAGTAATTTGTGAGGCCAAATTTGAAATTAGCTGTTCCTGACTCCAGGCCTAGAGCTCTATTCACTGAGCCTTCTAGCTGCCCCCTCCCTTCACAATAAGCTGTATTTAAAATAAAGGTTTCTTATATTGAGGAATGAAAACCTCCTACAACAAAAGAAGTATTGGCTATTTCAATGTATATAAATAAACCATAGATTCAATCCAACTTTATTTGGTATGTTTCTTATTGTTTGGGGCCAATAAAAAAGAACTGGGTTTAAACGTGACCAACTCAGTCATAGAGCCAGAAGTCTTGACTCTTAGGATTAGAAGAACATTTATAGATGGTGTACTATAACCTGATACCAAATGTAGGAGTCCTCTTTATAATATCAGTCATTTAACCTCTGTTTTGGTGACTCACAATTCTTTGTCTTCATCCCCAAACTCTTGACAAAATGGTGGTTCTACCTATTTTGTCCCAAACTCTCTGCTGACCTCTGATATTGCTTCTCCAACTGCCCTTCATACATCTTGCACTGCATGTCCAGTAGACATCTTAAACTCAACCTATCCAAAAGTGGATTCATTATCTTTATCCCTGAATCCTCCCCCCTCCACCTTCTCTATTACTGCAGAGGGCGATACCATCCTCCCAGTCTCTCAGGTTCACAACCTAGAAGTCCTCCTGGATTCCTCATTATCACTCACTTCTCATATCCAATCTGTTATCAAGGTCTGTCAATTTCACCATTGCAAATCTCTTGAATATGCCCCTTTCCCTCCTCTGTCACTGCCAATACTTTTGTGCAGGCTCTTATCACCTCATGCCTGGATGATAGGCTGCTGGTGAGTCTGTCTGCCTCAAGTCTCTCCCCACTCCAGTCTATCCCCCATTCAGTTCTCAGTTATTTTCCTAAAGCAGGGGTCCAACTCTGTCACCTCTCCCTCTCCCCCAATAAACTTCAGTGGCTCCCTATTGCTTCCAGAATCAAATATAAAGTGCTCCATTGGGCATTCAAAGTTCTTTGTAACTTAGCCCCCTCCAACTTTTCCAGTCTACTTTATAATTTTTGAGCAAGTGTTCTTCATTTCAGCAACACTGGCCTCCTTACTGTTTCATAAAAACACTACATCTCTCACCTCCTGGGATTTTCTCTGGCTGTCCCACATGCCTAAAACTCTCTTGCTCCTCATCTCTCCTACTGGCTTCCTTTATTTTCCTTTATATTTCCTGTACAAAAATCTCATCTTCTACAGGAAACCTTTCTCAGTCTCTTTTAATCAAGTTTCTTCCCTCTCTTACTTATTTCCTATTTATCGTGAATATAGATTGTTATATATATTTGTTTGCTTGTTTTCTTCCTCATTAGATCGTAAGCTCCTTGAGGGTAGGGACTGTCTTTTGCCTTTTTTATTATCCCCAGTGCTTAGTGCAGTGCCTGGCACAGAGTAGGGACTTAATAAGTGTTTATTGACTGACAAATAAAATAAATATTAATGTATTTATATACAGAGTATGCTTTAAACAAATCCTATGAGTGATGTTCCAAGAATTAATAAGTTTTGGGCACAAAATTAGTCCTTAAATTGGCAGTTTTTAAACATGATTCTGTATAGTGCTATTAACCTTGTTAGGAGATTTAAATGCTACACATTTAAACTCTACCCAATATTTTTCACTGCCATTTTGCAGGGTTTGAATAATCCTATAGGATTCAATTCTTTGTAAATAATGGTAAACTTAATACTTCAAATTTGTTAAAAAATTTATATATATACATAATAATGAATAAAGTGACAAAGAATGTTGGAAGTATATTAAGAAAGACAGAGGAAACTAGTTGCCAGATATGTTTTAAATTATCACAATACATTGGTTTCTGATAACAATGATAAATACATATATTTGTTATTATATCTTTTTTTTTACAGAAAACCTCTGAAACTTTTAGTATAACCCTATCACAGAAAAAATGATTCACTTATTTATTATTATGGTCACTCATTATTATTTAAAAACACATAAATCATGCATTATAAAAATACAGAATAACAGTTCAAGAATAAAAGAATAATAGTCGCAGGAATTCCTCAGGATTCTCAGAGCTTCTGATTTCTCATTCCCAAATCTTGAAAATTAATATACATTGAAAATCGGAAAACACTACCTTGTATTAGATTCCTTCTTTGTTTCCCTTATTACTTTCCCTCCATTTGTCTTTCAGTTTGATGTATTATTACACCAAACTCTTTGTATATCCATATATGTGTTTGTGTTCTACCCTTATTTATCCATTTCAGATTGGAAAAAAAGTTTATTTGATGCTCGCTCTCCCCATACCTCCCTCCATTTTAATATGCTTTTCATCTGACACACCTTATTCTGAGAATTCTTAAGTCCTACTTCTTTGTTCTTTTTTCTACACTAGTGAATTCCTTTTACCCTCCTTTTTCTTTCCACTCTTAAAACCCTAGTTAATCAAGCCTCCAGGTTATCACTTTTTTTTTATTAATTAACTCCCTCTATCTCCTTCGAATTCATTAAAATTCGGAGGGACATGTGTTTCTTCTCCTCTGATTGGAATGTTAGCCCTTCATCTTCACCATCATATAGCCCCTTCCAATTATTCAAATAAATTTACCTTTCTAGGTTTTTCTTGACTCTTGTGTTTGTATATCAAAGTTCTTATTCAGCTCTGGTCTTTTTATTAGAAATACTTGAAAGTCTTCTAATCAAAGACCATTTTTCCCCCTCCATTGTAGGATTATATTCCATGTTAAGGGCAAATTATTTTTGGTTAAAAGCCTTTATATAAATTGCCTTTGGATTATTGTATTACATGATCGCTCTTTTGTAGTGAAAGCTGCCAAGTCTTGTATGATCCTAACTATGGGTTCTTCATACCTGAATTCTTTCTGTCTGCCTTCAGTATTGCTTCTTTGATCTGGAAGCTCTTGATTTTAGCTGTGATTTTCCTGGGATTTTTCTTTTTGAGGTTTCTTTCAGGAAGCAATCTGTGATACCTTCTATCTTTACTTTGCCTTCTGGTCCACTAGATCTGGGTGGTATTCATTTATGATTTATTGAGATATATTATTTAGGCTTTAAAAAATCATGGTTTTCATGGGATCTGATGAATCTTAAATTGTTTTGTCTTGTTTTCAGGTCAATTGTTTTTGATATCAGATAACTTACATTTTTTCTCTTTTTTCAATCTTTTTGATTTTTGTTCTAGTATTTCTTGCTATTTCATGGATTTCTGTTTGACCTATTCTTATTTTCAGGCAGTTTATTACTTGGGTAAGATCTACTGCTTTTTGTTCTATTTTCTCTTCTTTTAATTCTTTCTCCCAGAGCTTTCATTTCACTTTTCAAAGCTCCTGCTTCGTTTCATCTAGGTATTCATGTATTTTATCTGGAAAATCAATTTTTTTTCCTTTGAGTCTCTGTTCTTGGTTTATTTAGTTACTCTTTCCTTTTAGATTGGATTTTAAGGCATCTATGAATCTATGATAATTCATTATAGTAGTCTGTCTCTTCTTCGGTATACTTATTTCTACAGCCTTAGTTCTGAATTGGGCCAGGCTTTGTCCAATGTTAAACTTTCCAGTGGTCTAATAGGTCCTGTTTGGTTTTGCCTTTGATCACTTGAGCTCCTCTTTTGATGTCCCTGGGGTCTTAGGCAGCTAGGTAATGCAAGGGATAGAGCGCTGAGCCTGGAGTCAGGAACACCTCAATTCAAATCTGGCCTCAGACACTCACTAGCTGTGTGACTCTGGGCAAGTCATTTAACCTCTATCTGGCTTAATTTCCTCAATTATAAAATGAAGATAATAATGGCACCTCCCTCACAGAGTTGTTGTGAGGAACAAATGAGATTATATTTATAAAGCACTTAGTGTAGTACCTGACACACAGTAGGTGCTTAATAAATGCTCCTTCCTGGGTCTTTGAAGTTTAATATGATGGAACTTTGCAGTCCCCCATGGCATTTTTGAATAGAGCACTAGGAACTCTGGAGACCCTGGACCCCTAGTCCTATTATGAGCAATGTCACACCCACTCAGATCGCTCTGCTCTCGTGCCGGGAGACTTTTGGCGTCTTTGTCTGTGCTAGTGCTGGCTTTTTTTTTGTTGGCCCAATTTTCTGTCGGTTTCTGGATAACTTTTTGGTGCATTTCATGGGTGGATGAAGTAGTTTGCTATACTTTCTCATTGGCTTTCTTGATCATGATTCAGAATAGTGCAATTTTTCGGTTTTTGTTGGAGTAGGTATATAGGAGGAGCCGGGATCTGTTAAGATAGCCATCTTGGAAAGAACACCTTTCCTTCAAATATCATCTGTTGAAATCCTTCCTCTTTCTTAGGGCTCCAGTCAAGTAGCACCTTCTCCCAAAAACCTTCCCTGAGTATCCTTCTCCACTGCCTCCCCCAACTTAATGACTGAAGGTGACATTTTCCTCTCAAATTTCTCCTGATACTTTGCCTAGACCTCTTCTTTGTACTTATTATTCTCATTTATTTATATGTGATTCCCTTATCTCTCCTCACTCCCTATTCACCTAGTAGATCACAAGTTCTTTGAGAGCAATTTCTGTGTAGCCTAGTACAGGGCTGTCCAACCATAGGTTATCTTAGGGCCTCAATAAAATTAAATAATTATTCGAGGGCTGCACCCAGAATAAAAAATACAGTACACTAACAGAAAGTGGGGGAATGCAAGTCATCAATACAATGGGTGAAGGTGTGAAGTGCGAAAGCAAACACAAAGCAACAAAGTGACAACACAACAGTATGAAGGTAGGTGAATGTTGACTAATCTGCATTGTACAGACTGAACGCATCCCACAGATCAATTGAAAATTCTACGCATTATGTTCTGTCTGTAATGCTGCTTAAAAACACCAAAGAAAATTAATATGCACGAGATTATTTATTAGTGATGGAATTAAAAATCTAATATGCGTTCCATGCAAATTATTATTTTATTTTTTTACTCGTGAAAATTAAAACCCACAGGTGGGCTGCATAAAATCATACTGCAGGCCACATGTGGCCTGCAGGCCATATTTTGGACAGCCCTGGCCTAGTACATTGTCTTGTACACAGTAGGAACTTTAAAGAAAAAAAAAGCTTGTTGAATTTGTTCTCTTTATTTAAACACTTTAGTAGCAGGGAGCTCACTATTTCATAAAACTAGACATTCTAGTTTTGTACAACTAATTAGTAGAAAAAAATTTTGCTTATAATGAGCAGAAATCTTCTGTTTTATAACTTCTATCTATAAGTCCTAAGTCTGCCTTTAGGAACCACACAGGAAAATTCTTCATATATGAAATTTCCCTTAATCTTTTCTTCTTTGTCAACATTCATAATTCCTTTTACTTCCTGTAGTTTGTTTAATCATGCTTATTGCCCTTTTTTGGAAGTACTCCCTAATGCTTACCCAAAACTCACACTATTTGCTATTAGAGTTTTTGGTGACTTAATATCATCAGATCTTTTTCTCTGTTGCAATCAGCATGACTCAGGATTCTAAAGTGAGTGCTATTATGTCATCTATTTTCATGAAGACATGTCAGATTTTGACAAATGACCTGAGTGCTTGTTGTGTGACAAATAGTCTTTCACTCATTGTCTTTATCTTTTGTGGGTATCCTATAGACAGTAGGTCTCTCTGTCTATGTATCTAGTGTGAATGCATAGGTTTATAAATATTAATTCATCATGAATGAACCATTTGTCAGAAGATTCATCGAGACAAAGTGAAACTATTGACTTTAGACAAGGTTGAATCCAGGTGTCCTGGAGTAAAGGAGAAATAGTGATTCACAAAGATGAGTCAGCAATAGTTACAGAATACAAGAAGATTTTTGAGAATGGGCCAGTGAACACACA
>CM053624.1:89666735-89710367 GCA_028646595.1 Phalanger gymnotis
CTTAATCTCTCTGGGCCTCAGTTTCTTCATCTATAAAATGGGGGAGGAGGGGATGGGAGTGGAGCAGGGTTGGAGTAAGTAGAGTAGGAAGTACCTTCCAGCACAAATCTATGATTCCAAGTTCCTTGTGAGTGGGGTCTGCTTTGTTTTTTTTTTTTTTCTCTGTCTCTCCATTGGGATGGAACAATGCATTTGCCCAGATCAACACTTCACAAGTGCTTGCTGTGTTTTTTTGTTGACAGGCTAACTGTAATCTTATTTTAACAATTATGGAAAGACATATGAGCAACAGTGAACTGTGGATCAGAGTGTTTGATCGTTCCGGGTGTTTGCTATAACCAAAGATACTTATAGGGACAGGATACAGGCAGAGGAAGGAAGGGCCAAATTAAGAACTGATTTAGAAAAATAGGGGTAAGGGGCCACTATCTTGTAGTACTCAGACAGCATAATTAGGGAATTTTTCCCCCTTCTGGTTTTGATCATTCTGCTTCAAAGAGAAGCCTTGTCTTTTTTACCATGCCCTGGAAAGAGAATTCTAGTTATCCTGTTCTCTTGGAGGGAGATCACCCCATGCTAGAAATGTACAGGTAGTCCTGTTTCTACCCATGATGGTTTAACTCCTTCATGCCTGTAGACTAAGGTGGGAATGCTCTGTCTTCTAAAATGAATGGTCAGTTTAGCTGCCTATCATTTATTTATCTATCATGTGTCTATCTTTCTATCTATCTATCTATCTATCTATCTATCTATCTATCTATCTATCTATCTATCATCTATCTATCTACCTATCATAAAGACTATGGAGTCATGGGAATGAAGAAGTCTTTTTTTCTGGAGACATTTTAAAATGTGACGTCAGTAATTTGGGTATCTCCTCAAAAGGTTCTTCTTCTTAGTAAGTCCCTACTAAGTCTTTATTGATTGCTTACAGGGATCTCACCACTGGGCAGTTCTAATACCCTTTGCCTATATTAATAGAAGGGGCAGTTAGGTGGCATAGTGGATAAGAGCCCTGGGAATCGGGAAGCCTCATCCTCCTGAGTTCAAATCCAGCCTCAGACACTTACTAGCTATGTCACCCCGGGCAAGTCGCTTAATCCTATTTGCCTCAGTTTCCTCATCTGTAAAATGAAAAGGAGAAGGAAATGACAAACTACTTCAATATCTTTTCCAAGAAAACCCCAAATGGGGTCATGAAGAGTTGGACATGACTGAACAACAACGAACATCAGTAAAGGAGTTGAAACCTTCAGTCTGAGACACAAACCATGATTCTTCAGGCCCTTTTAGTTCTATTTTCAGTTATTCTAGAGTACTAGATGCTAGAAGACAGAATACCAGTCACATGTCTCCTTAGCTAATAGTAGTTGAAATGGTGATTCCAGAGACACAGAACTTCGAATTTTACTGAATTATATACATATATGCAAGCATACACACAATATATGTGCGCACACACACACACACACACACACACATATATATATATATATATACATCCATGCACGTATATGTATGCACTGTTTTTAGAGGTACAGAGCACTTTAGTGTTGGAAGGGAACTTGGATGCCAACTACTTCAAATCCCTTACTTTATATGATGAGTGAACTAAGGCTTCCAGGTGCTGAGGGGACTTACCTAAGGTCATAACCGTGGCTCAAACCCAGGTATTCCTTCTTTTCTCTCTCTCTCTCTCTCTCTCTCTCTCTCTCTCTCTCTCTCTCTCTCTCTCCATATATATACATATATATAAAATCTCTCCATATAAATATAAATATATATGAAGATACACACACACACATATTAAGGCAATCAGGATTCAGGGAGTTGGTCAGCATCACAAAATTAGTAAGTGTCCAAGGTAAGATTTGAACTCAGGTCCTCCTGACTTGTACTCTAACCACTGTACCACCTGTCTGCCCCTTCTTCTTTCTCTAAATAGAATTCAGACTTAGCTGCCAAGAAGACCGAAGTTCAAATCTAGCCTTAGATACTTACTAGCTGTGTGGCCGTAGGCTAGTAACTTACCCTGCTTGCCTCAGTGAACAGGCATAATAATAGCCCCTCCCTCACTGGGTAGAGTGAGGACCAAATGAGTTAATGTATGCAAAGGGCTTTGCCAGCTTTAAGGCGCTATATACAAGCTAGCTATTATAGTAATCAAGTGAAGCAGTACAGGGAGCTGGGGTTTTGGGCTCAAGAAGATCAGAGTTTGAATCTGGCCTTAAACACTCACTAGCTGTGTGACCTTGGGCAAATCATTGAAACTCTCCGGGCTTTTAGTTTTTTCATCTATAAAATGGGGATTATAATTGGACTTCCCTCCTAAGGTTGTTGTGAGGACCAAGTGAGTTAATACTATTATTAAACCTGGCATTTTTTTCATTGTTCCATACTATTTCTAGACCAGGCTACCAAGGGACAGGCAGGTACAGAGAAGTAAAGCTGATCATTCTTAAAATAAATCTCTAATATTGCACCAATATCTTGAGATATCTTGAGAAAAAGAATGATAAATCTAACCGTCATCTGTATGATTCTAAGTTACAAAGGAATCACTGCTCTCCTGTCATGGATGAAGTTCTCACACCAGGGAAATCACAGTTCTATACAAAAACAGAAGCAAATTTCTGGCTATATCGGTGTTGTTGAGTCATTTCAATTGTGTCTGACTCTTTATGACCTCATTTGGGGTTTCCTTGCCAAAGATGCTGGAGTGGTTTGCCATTTTCTTTTCCATTTCAGTTTATAGATGAGGAAACTGAGGCAAATAGGGTTAAGTGACTTGCCCAGGGTGACACAGCTATTAACTGTGTTAAGCTGGGTTTGAACTCAGGAAGATGAGTTTTCCTGACTCCAGGCCCTGGCATTCTATCCATTATGCCGCCTAGCTGCCCAGTCTACCAAGTGTACGAAGGCTTAGTAAGGAAGTTGAAAATATAACCTGAATTATCTCTGTCCTTAAACAATAACTAACTCTCCTGCTTACCCAAATACCTAAGGTCATCGAGTAGAAATTCCTACTCGGTGAGAGAGGGAAGCCATAATCTGAAGGAATTTAATCAATTTTGAACAGCTTGAAATTAGTATGACTTTATAGACTTTATGAGCATGTTAAAGGGACACCATTCCCTTCCTCTCATCTTCTTTCCCTCTCCCTTCTCCTTTCTTCTCTCTCCTCCTTCACAGGACCTCATAGATTACTTAATTTCAAGTGCTTCAGTCGGTCAAAAACATTTATTAAACACTTACTATGTGTCAGGCATTGTGCTAACACTGGGGATACAAAAAAGGTAAAAGACAGCCTCTACCCTCAAAGAGCAGTGAAGGAGATAACAAGCCAGCAACTGTGTACAAACAACAAATTCATAAATACAGGATGAATAGGATAGAATACACTTAAGAGAGGAAAGAAACTAAAAGAATTGAGAGGGTTGGGAATGGTTTCCTGCAGAAGATGGGATTTTAGTTGGGACTTGAAGGAAGCCAGGGAAGGGTGTAGGTAGAGATGAAGAGGAAGAACTTTCCAAGCAGGAGGGACGGCCAGAGAAAATGCTCAGAACTGAGAGCTGGAGTGTCTTGTTCACAGAATAGTAAGGCCAGTGTTACTGAATGGAAGAGTATGAGTCAGGGAGTAAGGTGTGAGAAGACTGGAAAGGTAGGAGGGGCCTAAGTTATGAAAGATGTGGAATGCCAAACAGAGCATTTTGTATTTGATCTGTGGAGGCGATAGGAAGCCACTGGAGTTCAGTTAGTAGAGGGGTGACATAGCAGGACCTGGGCTTGCTTGAGGGAAATCAATTTGGGTTGAGTTGCCCATGGTGAACCAGATGATGAAGGGAAGAGCTACCCAGATTGTCTGCTTCTCAGCGCAGAATTCTTTCCACTGCATCTTTCTGCCTTGGGTTTGAGCCAGAATCTCCGTCACTTCCTTGGCTCATCCTGGGTCTTCTCGGTGGAGCAGTGAGTTCTAGGTGACTGTTCTTTTTCATAGGAAAGAACTTACATTTGATTCAGTTGAATTCAGTAAATATTTATTCAGCACGGACCTAGTCACCTATGCTAAAAACACAGAAAAAAGTACCAGTCATTACCCTGGAGGTAATGGGGAATAAATTTACGTAGATAAGTATAATACTGACTAATTTGAGGAATGAAAGATTTCCAGCAATTCAAAAGTTTCCTGGTAGGTAATGAGCTGAGCATTTTAGGAAGAGACTTCTGAAAGGCAGAGATAAGGAGGGACTGTATTACAGGAACAGGGGACAGCTTGTATAAACACAGAGGTATAGGAGATGAAATGTCAAGAGTGGGGAACTGAGCCACTAGGCTGCTTTTCCTGGAATGTAGAGTGCGAGCAGTCATTTGAAATGAGACTGGAAAGGTGGATGGAAACCAATTTGTGAAAGGACTGAAATGCCAGCCTGAGGAGGAGTTAATGTTTAACCCCAGAGGCAATGCCTTGACAGGTATGATGTCGTTTGTGAGTCTTCTCTTCTCCAGGGTAAAGGATTCCAGTGCCTTTTAAAATCTTTTCACATATGACATGGTTTCCAGAACTCTCACTAGCATCCTTATTATCATCAACAAACTCATTGATTTTTTTCTTCTATTCCACTCTCTGAAACATTTTGTTCCAAGTATTTGCCTCCCACATCAAGGCCCTGACAGTGGCATCGCCATCCTCACCCCTACAGCACCTGACAACCTTCTACTTCATTAAGGTGATCAAAGCCATCCAAAAGGAGCTTGCAGCCTACCTCCTCTACTCCTTGAAACTTCTCAGTATCATTATAAACCTTCTCTTCCTTGCCTCCTGTCTCAGAGGAAGAGGTATTTCTATAAAAAATGTTTAAAACAAGCAAAGTTTTGGCACTTTGAAGATATAAGCTGAAGTTGCAGCTAGAAAATCCACTTATGTGGAGCACATTATTCTCTGAGGATACTAGGAAAATGAGGCCTTCCTTTGTACATCTACCCCATTTTCTCCTTTCTCTTCTCCCAGTTTTGTTTTTATTTATTCTGAGCCCCATGCCTACATCTCCCAGTTGTTTGTGTTGTACGCCATGCAAAGGGTAATTCCTCTGTGTATTCAACCATTCCCTCCTGCCCCCTTCAGCATTCAATTTCACTCTTTTGCAGAATCTCAGAGTTGGATGGGACCTCAGAAACCCTCTAGGCCAACCTGCAACTTACCTAAGATCTAAGAAGTTTTTTTTTTAGTTTTTGCTAGAAGATTTCCATGGAGGAGAACAAAGAATTCCTGCCCTCAAGGAGCTTACATTCTAATGAAAGACTAGGTGACCTCTGAGGGATATCTTTAGAGCTATGATCCTGTGATTCTATGATCTATGACCCTATGCTTTAGGGAAAGCTACCTCTGTTTGATATCTCTGCTTTTTCTCCACCAACTCCCTTCTCAATCCCCTGTAGTGTGGTTTCTAAGCCTTTACCTAGCCATTCAATTACATACTCTTTGCAGTTCTCCCTCCAAACTCTCCCTTACATCCTTTCTTTCCTCTCTTTTTCCAGTGCTGCCATCCCAGGAGGATGTTTCACCATGTCTCTCTGGACCATTGCAATTACCTCCCATTATTTCTGCTGCCATTTCCCCCTCCCTTTAAACATTCCTTCTCTCTGCTGACAGGCTTATTTATTTTATACATAGATTGTGCCAGACCAATCCTCTGCTCAAAACCCTTTAACATGTCCCTACTTGAGTAAAATTCAGATTCTTTTGCATAGCATTCAAGGCCTTTTACAATAAGACTTCACTAGTTATTGCAAACTGCTTCCTTCCATATACTCTATACTGCAACCAAAGGACATTCTTTTCCTTCTCATCTCCTCATCACCTTCTCCAACAGATTCTTCAGCTAGGTGTCCTGAATTCTATATGACAGGCATGTCTTTCATGCTTTCTCACTCTTTAGAGACCAATCCAAACGCTACCTCCTAAAGGAAGCCCTCAAATGGTTCTATCAAATATTTCAACATCAGAAACAGATATAACTTTATTGATGAAAATGACATTAAGAAAGATACATTGGCATCTGCTTTGTCACTATGTCCTATGGAGCCCTGGGCCTTTCCATCTGACTTGGAGTAGAAAACTCCTATATGTATATGTATTGGAATATGAGCTCCTTTAGAGCAGGAATTGTCTTATTTTTTCTTGGTAAATCCAAGCTTAGCACAGAGTTTTGCACATAGTTAGGGCTAATGAAAGCTCTTCCTTCCTTCCTTCTTTCCTCCCTCCCTCCCTCCCTCCATCCCTCCATCCCTTCCTTCTTTCCTTCCTTCCTTCCTTCCTTCCTTCCTTCCTTCCTTCCTTCCTTCCTCTTTCTGTCTTTTATTCCTTTCTTCCTTCTTTTCTTCCTTCCTAACTTCCTTCTCTCCTTCCTTCCTTCCTTTCTTTCTCTCTCTCTCTCTCTCTTTCTGTCTTTTATACCTTCCTTCCTACTCTCTCTCTCTCTCTCTCTCTCTCTCTCTCTCTCTCTCTCTCTCTCTCCACTCTCTGAGAGCAAGATCCATGTTTTGTCTAAACTTTTCATCTTTCCTAGACCTTAGCATATTGGTTGAATTGAACTTGTTGAGCTGCCCATTGTATAACCAGTCCTGCGATAGCTGTAGACATCTAAGAAATCTCATAATAAGACTAGTGTTTTTATACGGCTTCAAGATTTGCAAAGTATATTACAGATATCTCTTTTTATCCTCATAACAACTCTGGGAGGTGCTATTTTTATTCCTGTTTTACAAATAAGGAAATCAAGGCAGATAGAGGTTAAGTGACTTGCCCAGGACCACACAGTTAATAAGGGAACTGAATTTGAACTCAGGTCTTCTTCACTCCTAGACCAGGGCTCTAACCATCACACCACCTAACTGGCTATTGAAATGAAAACACAACAATGAAAACCAAAAAAAAAACCCAACCCAGTTCCTATTCTTGTTGATACTTTTTTCATGAGGGATACAAAATAATATGCATTGCTGGAGCTCACCAACTAGAGCTGGTTTGGTACAAACCTGAGTCACGGATGATTTTAAAAGATTACTTACTAGTTGTTTTTTTCTTCCTTTCCATTTGAGTCCATATGCTTACCTTATTAACATTAGCCTAAAGCTGCGTGTACATTGGAAAATGCTCTTTAAGTCCTGGCCCAAGATGATGAGAAAACTGAATTTAAAGTCAGAAACCTGGGCTGAAATCCCAGTTCTGTTAATTCTTAGCAAGGGGACTTTGGACAATTCAGTTCATCTCTCTTTAGGCCCTAGTTCCCTCATCTGCAAAATAAGGGGGTTGGACCAAATGACCCCTGAGGTCCCTTCCATCTCTACATTCTGTTGTGTGCTCTCTCATTGACAACAGTGAATATCATCTTCACTGAGGTAGTAGATGTTCCCCAGAGTGGCATGGTAATCTCTCTTCAGGATTCTCAAGCAAAGCAGCAGACTTAGAAATGGCCCTTTTCTTCAAGTTTTGCTTGGCACAGCAAAACAGTTATTCTCAAGTGTGTGTGTGTGTGTGTGTGTGTGTGTGTGTGTGTGTGTGTGTGTGTATGTGTGTGACCCTGGGTGAGTCATTTACCTCCTCTATGCATGTTTCCCTTTTATGATATTTGAATTTAAGTCATCCAAAAGGGATTCAGTGTATGAGTCTGAGTTATTTTTGACTCATTGAAACCTCCTTTGTTTTTACTTGCCACAGACGGATTGCTCAGTCCTCTGTTTTACAACTAGCCAAAGTCAGTTTCTCCTAAATTCTATTCTACATTTGAGCTCCTTTCTAACAGCTGTATTCTGCAATTATCCCAGCCCCTATGGACAAATGTTTATTATTCTCTCCAACATATTTCAAATTCAAAAGTATTCCATAGCCAAATTAATTCGGGAAATCCTGCCCTAAGTAGATACTTGAGCTGAGATTTGAACTAATCCAAAAGTTTGAAAGTGAATCATAGAATGGTAGAGCCAGAAGTAATCTTGGAGAACATTGGATTTAGGGCTGAATGGAACCTTGGAAATCAGATTCTTCAACTCATTTATTTTGTAGGTAGAAAAAAGGTCAGAACTATAAAGTGAATTTCCCAAGGTCATAAGATAGTAAGTAAAAGATCCCAGATCCCCTTTTGTCTACTGTCTCCATTATATGCCCCCCAACCCCCTCCTCCCACCCAAGCACCAATTCTTCCACTCCCCAGGTGAGGAAACTAAAGTAAGTTAACCAAGGTTACACAGTGGCATATTTAGGACTAGAATTTAGGTCCCCCAAATCCCAGTCCAGTGCTCTTTCTCCTCCACTAAGATGCCTCTGGTGCTACTTAGATTGTAGCTAATAGTTCAATCAATACAGAGAATAAAAGCAATTATCTAGAAGGCACCCCCCACCCCCTTTAAGTCTCTGAATACTTCAGAAAAAAAATATGCTTTCCTTACATAGCCTGCTCCCCCCACCTTAATCTGGAAAATTGCCTCCATCCTCCATTTCTCTTTGCATGTATAGACAGAGACTCAGCATGCACTTTTCCCAATGAGATGTCAAATTGGGGTCACTCCTTCCCAATTCTGATAGCTGCCAAGGGGGAGTCAGAGCTCCCTTGGCATCTTTGCAAAATGTAAGAGGATAATTCCTGGTGCCTGAGCCAACTTCTCTTCCTTCAACGAAAAGCATTTTGATGCCCAAGGTTGGGACCATGCCGCCTAGCCTAGTGCCTAATGACTGCTGGGTATGTGCCTGCACAGTCAGTGTCTTGCCAATGTCCGCCAGCCCCCCCCCCACCTCTCACTGATTGGGAGAAATTTTCTTTTGGCTCTTTTCTGAGGACCCAAGATATTTTTCTCCCAAAGGAGAGATCTGGTGATTGGTTGTTGGATGGCCCCAGAAACAAAATGCTATTCTTTGGAAAATGCTTAGCTTTCAAGGATCACCTGGGAAAGGAGGCTTTGCAGTTTTAACACTTCAACCGGAAAGGGGCTTCAGTCTTGCCTGGTTTCTTTCTTCTTCCTTTTAACATCTGCATGTGGACGTAATAAAGTGCACTGCCTGCACTGCCGAGCTGGGCCCTTTGCAGAGGAGGAAGAGTGCTGGTGGTGTAATTGAGATGTTATTGCCTGCCTCTCTGGCACATATTAGCTGAATAAAGCATGTAGTCAATAAAAGGAAACAAAACAATAAAACTCAGCCCTTTGGTGCTCTCTTATAGGGTGTTATGCAACCCAGAAACCTGTGGTCATAAAACAGGGAATGGGGGAAACTTTACACTTTCAAGAACAAAGCAAGGCAGGCATTAGGTTCAAAATCGACTCAGCCAACACTAAAGTTCTATTCTTTTGGCACCTGGAAACAGTTAGCTTTAAGAGCTGGGCCGGTTTATATGGTTCCAATTTTAATAGGGCCTTCATGCCTTCTTGTTAGGAGCACATATAGAAATGTGCTTTTCATTAGGGAAGCCATTGATCCCATCCCTAAAGATATATTCTTTGCAGAAGATAAATTCATTAGCCATGGGCAGAAAGATCATTTCCATACCACCCCTACCTCTACCCCTACCCCCCTATTATGGAGGAAAGAGAAAAGTCTGTCCTTGGGAGAGAAAAGCACACTCAATGCCAGCCTCTGAGGCTAAGAAAAAAGGGCAAGGTTTTCATCAACCAACAGATTTTCCTTTTCTGAGAAAGAAACCTGCCATATTTATTGCTAGTTTCTCAGTAAGGACATACTGTTAAGTGGACGAATTTGCCCTGGTTAGGTATAGAAACAGAAACATGATGGATGAGAAGAGGGAGGTAACTTGGAGTTCAGAAGACCTACGTCCAAGTCTTGCCTTTGATACACGCAAGCTTGGTGACTGTGGAGGAGTCGTTTAACCTCTTAGGGTCTCAGACCCTAGAGGCAGCAGGAGTGGCACAATGGATAAATCACTGAGCCTGGAGTCGGGAAGACCTGAATTTGAATCTGGCCTCAGATACTTGCTAACTGCCATGACTTTGGGCAAGTACCTTAACCCCTGTTTGCCTCACTTTCCTCAAAGGGGGATGTTAACAGCACCAACTTCATTTAGAAGATCAAATGGATTAGCGATTGTTAAGTATTTAGTATAGTGCCTGGCATACCGTAGGCTCTATATGAATGTGTATTCTTTTTCTTTTCTCTTCCCCCTTCCCAGTTATGAATGAATGGCCTATCTGTGTTGATGAAGGGTTTATCTGCACTAGGAATTCCCTTCACTGATAAAATGACAGGTCTGGACCAAAAAACAAAATATAAAAAATGAAAAAGAAAAAAAGATGTAGAAGCATTTGGATGGAAAGCTTCACTTTCCAGATGAGCAACAGTCAAGACCTTCAGTGCCAAGATCCTAACCCCTTAAAACAGTTTATTTAATGTTTGTTGTCTAAGCGGTCTAGCTTGGTAGGCTATTTCCTTTGCATTTTTCTCTATAAGCATAGTAAGTGCTGTTAAATGAACCCATATGAATATTTGATTAAAGTGTAAAAATTCCACGAGCTCAGATGGAGAAATATATGGCACTGGTTATTGAACCTGTGCAAATGAATAAATTTTCACTGCAGCCATTTCTATTGCTTATGCTGCAAAATATAGCTTACACTTGTACCTGGTAAGAACAAAATCCCCAAGAGCTTGTTAGAAGGACAAATTGGGCATTGCTGAGTGCTACAATTTATATGGAAGAAGTCTCTACTACATAATAAGCACATATGTATTCATATCCCTTCATCCTACTGATAGAGGGTATATGATATGTGTTAAATTCCAATTTGGGCACAGAGGAGCCATGAATTATTCTTCCACATTATTTGATGTTGTGTTTCCTATATATATATCACTGAATTTGAGCTCAGTCATTTCTTCTGTTTTTCACTTGTCCACTCGGGAGAGGCAAACAAAATGGACCTTCATTTATAGATCAGGAAAGTGTTTTTAGAGAGGTCATTTTTTAGTCCCTCTCTTTGGGTATGAAAAGGAGTATTTATTCTGGGATCAAGAAGGGGTCCAATGAAAGTGGTTGTGAAAAGAATAAATATAGGCAGGGAAAAAGAAATGGTATGCACTACCTAGGGAAGGATAGTGTGGTCTGATGGGAAGACCCGCAAAAGACTGAAGTTTCTCCCAGTCTTAGATTTGAATTCCTTTGCCAATTCTCTCTAGTACTTCCTATAATCCCCATGATACCTACTATAGTGTTACACAAATTGTAGGAACTCAGTAAGTTGTCTTCTTCATTTGTAGGATGTTCAATTTAAAGCAAAATCTGACCTCAGAGGCCACTTAGTTAATTTAATCCAGGAGGTTAAGTGACTTTTTGGGGATCACACTGGTAATGATTATCAAAAGTGGGATTTGAACTGAGATCCTCAGACTCCAGGACCTGGGCTTTTGCTACTGTTTCATATTATCTCCTTCTATATACCGCTTGGAGGATCCAGAAGTAGTAACTTCAAGGAAGCAGTGGTTTACTAAGTATAGTAATACCAATAGAGCAATCCAGGAATGTTAACGAACAATCAGGCTTATTGTAATAGCAATTCAGTGATTCTCCATTTCAATTCTCCCCAGAGTTATAACCAGGGCTTCATGGTTAGCGTTTTTCCCCGTGGCACTGAAATTTAGAGGGTGTTGACAATACCTGTACTCCTACAGGTGTATATAACTCATCTGAAAAGCTAGTTCTCAAGGAAAAAAAGTTATGCTATATTATCTGTGTATAATAGATTATCATCTAATTATAGTAATCAGTTAAAATAGAAAGCTATCAGATGGCTCACATACCCACCATAGTTACACCTCAGTGGTCTGGCATCTTTATTACACAACACTGCCACCTAGGCATCATAATTACCACTTGTGTCTAGCTCTTTTTAAATTTCCCTCCCACTCTATTAACCTGGAGAATTTGATTAGTAAACAAGGAAGGTGGGTGTTTACAAATGATTGGGACAGTAAGAGTCACAGGTTTGTTCTTAATAGGTTTTTAAAAATGTGTTTCCCAGGTCCCCCTTAAGATTGTAGGTTCATATAGCTTCAGGCTAGATGGCACCTCAGAAACCATCAAGTCTAACTGCCTCATTTTATAAATGAGAAAGCTGAGGCCCAGAGAGGTTCGGTGATTTTCCCAATGTCATCCAGGACTTGAATTCAAACTGACTCTAAACCCAACATTTACTGTAGCAACCAAGCAAGGACCTTAGCAACATCTTGCTCTAGCTTGGCACCTTTATAAACTAATTTTACCCACTTTATCTATTCACCCATCAATTCTTTATCAAGCATCTACTATAATGATAATAATAATTTTTAAAAAGTATTAAATTTTTAAAAGTATTATTGATACTCCATTTTTATATCATTGTCACTTCTGTGGTGTACCAAGCATTGCATCCTGATCTCAGAGAACTAGAAGAGTAGGGGAAGATGGACCAAACAGGTCCATAGCACCAGACAAAATAATAACCAAGAGTAAGAATGACCTTACTGTGTGATAGTTTGCTATCCCAGAGTCTGGCTGCTGTTACTTCTCCATTTCTTTAACTGTGTATCAATTCTGAGTGAAGCTGACAGGGAAATTTATTGGTAATGATAACTAAAGCCATCTAGCTAGTAGAGATTATGGGTGTGAGGGTGGACAAACAGAAACAGACCTTTGGTAGAAGCAGTTACTTGACGGAGTGGATTCTTTTGATGAATCCTTTGATCCTTACAACATCCCTGGAAGGTAGATATTTTTATGATGCCTATTTTTAAGATGAGGAAGCTGAGGCAGACAAAATTTAGATGATTTACCCAAGATGACACAGTTAGTAAGTATCTGGGGTTACATTTACACTCAAATCTTTCTGACTCCAGGACCAGCACTCTATCCATTCCATCACCACTTGTCAAAATAAGAGGCTCAGAACTGACCACAATATTCCAAATGTGACCTTACTAATTATCAATAGTGTGCCTCCCTTATTTTTAATACTTTTTCTATTAATGTGGTCTATAATAGAACTTCCTTTTTTAAAGTAGTTAGATCATACCATTGACGTATTAACTTGGATTGATAGAGATATGGAGACTAGGAAAAAATCATGGAGAAAGTGACATCTGAGTTTGGCCTTGAAGAAAGAGAGTAATTCCATCATATGGAGAATTTGAAAAAGATCAACCTACCAAAGTATTGGGGACGTGAGTGGAGAGAGAGAGTTGAGAAAGGGCAAGGTGAAAATGGAAGATGGAGTAAAAAGAGTAAGTGTTTATGTAAATATTTGTTGGTTCACTTATTGACTCATTGGTATATAATACTAGCAACCCTGTCGAAAGGATACAAGGTTAGTTTGTCATGCCATGCTTAGTGAATTCATGCTGGCTTCTAATGATCACCTTTTTTTGGGATCGTTTATAATTCTGTGGAGCTCCTATTTGTAGCTTGTCTGTTTGGACCCTGGGCCTCCCACCAGACTCTGTACTTCAATATTTGTCTTCTCTTGACTCATGTTTGTATACCTACTCTCACGTCCACTTCTGTTGTGTCCTTTGTTCTTTAATTCATCCAACAAATATTTGTTCTTGTTATGCATTTGCCCTTTTCCCATGCCTACCTCATTGCTTGATGTCTTTGACCTACTGTTGTCTTTATCCCAGCATACTATTCCTTCCAAGTCTTTTTATAGCCAAAATATCCTTGTAAGTTAGTTAATGATGTTTATCCATTGATCATCTATAGTATACTTACTATTATAGGAGGGAGAGCCTGGCCTTGTTCTCTCTAGTGACCTAGATCAAGGAGTGACAGCTAATAGTCTGTGCCAAAGAGGGGGCTAGATATTATTTAGAATGTTATGGCCTTTGGAGATGTGTAGCAATGAGTATGGATAGGGAGATTCTTCTCCTCCACCCTCTCTCATGATTACCTGGTCCTGTCCTGAGGCCTCTTGGGTGCCCTGACTTTGAGGAGTCTGAGGTCCAGGGGACTATTCTTCCAGATTGTCCATGTTTTTAAAATATTATAAGCTTCTCAGGCTGTATAGAAACAACAACCCAGTCTCCAGTAGGGAAAAAACAGAGGTCAGTAGATTGACACATCACTTCTGACAAACTGCCTGGTCCTGACCTAAAGTACACTGAATATGTAAAGGAGTCAGCAAGGAATGATTGGAGAAGAACATTTAAAGATATAATAGGATCTTAACCTAAATACTAACCTCCACCTTTTATTTTTCCTCTCTCTAGTGTTTGGCTTGGCAAACCCCAAGAAGGAGACATGCAGCTGAATGGGGAAAGTGGGAAATATATTTCTCTTAAAGGCAAAGATAGAAATTTATGACAGATTAGCCAACGTTCTTTGCTTACTTCAAATTGAAACATACTATTGAACTCGGCCAGACCATAGAGAGCTTGTAAACAAACAATCATTCTCGGATTTCATGGCCATGGGCTCACTGCCAACCAGCAGCATTTTCTCTCCTCTCCTCTTTTCCCCATGAAAATTCTATGAAATATATGAGAGACACAGAGAAGGAGACTGACAGAGAGACAAGGACAGAGAGTGGTAGATACAGCAAAACCAGGACAAAGAGGTAGAGACAGAGAAAGAGAGAAAAAGAGGGAGAATGAGAGACAGAGAAATGGAGACACACAAAGAGAGACAAAGACATACAAACAGAGACAGAGACAGGGAAATAGAGAAAAAGATATGAATAGGATCATTGACAATACAGTTGTTTCTTTGGATGGATCACATCCGGGTGCTTCTTTCTGCAAGAAGCATTGGATTTCATAGAGAATCTGTGAGCTCTGAGAGCATTGAGGAGTCCTCCCCAAACAAAGCCTCCACAGCTTGCTTGTGGCAATATAAAGTATTTAAAGGGAGTGATAGTGCCAGCTCTGCATCCTCCCACAGCTGGTGTGGGACAGGATGCCATCCCTCTAAAATCTCTGGGCTGCTTTTGAGGAACCGGGAATCTCGATTCTGAATATCAATGAGTGAAGTCGACTGGCTCTTAAATTATACTTCCCCATCAGACACAGTTTGCTGGGATGGGAATTCAATCCTCTAGTGTATATCTATGGAAACTTCTCCTAAATGAGAAATTATGCTGAGGCAGTCTCAAGTGAAGAGGTACTCTCTTCGGTTGAAATAAATGAATAAATAATAATAATAATAATAAATCGATTATGTTTGCTCTTCTGTGAACAATAGGACTCTGCAGCAGGCTGTTCTAATTGGCTGTGGCTTTGGGGTCCTGCTGAGTTGCCTCTCTGTGTTTCTGTGCACCCTCTCTGTGGGCTCTGAGGCAACCAGTCAGCAGTCACCAGGGCCTGCCTCAACAGGGGTGCTTTTGCACCAATTCCTTTGTTCCTCGGGGGGTTCACAGGAAAATGATCTACACAATAAGCTGTTCACTCCCAGCCAGCTTAAATAGAATTATGAATGCTCTGCTTCTCTGCTTGACGGCAATTGTCCCTGGTTTGCTCGAGAGAATGAGGCTTGTTTTTATTTGTTAGAGATGATGAAAACATTTTTGCCCCTCTCTTGGATTTAGATACCTTTTACTCCCCTTGCGAGGAGCTTCTTATAAGTTTGGTACTGTGCACTGAAAATGCTGTTGACTTAGTCCTTTTTGTTTACAGAAGGAAGTAAAAATATCTCATTCTCGTGATGAAGACAATCAATGAATGGGTTTGGAGTAGAAGGCGTAAGCCTATATAGTGGAAGAGGGCCAAACTTGAGGGCAGAAGACCTGGGTTCAAGTCTTGAGTCTGGCATGAACCAGTTGGGTGGCATTGGGCTTTCTCCAGAGCTCAGCCTCTTCTTCTATGAAATGGCGTAAATCACAAGGCCATGAAGATCATGTCAGATAATGTATATGAAAGGGATATCACTTATATAGTCACTAATATCCCTAATATAGTGATAAAAAATGATGGAGAAGACAAGCAATCTATATGACTTTGGAGACTGACACAAACAAAAATAGCTGCCCTTCTGGTTTGTCAGTAGGTTTATTTCTTTGACTAGCAATTGCTATTTGCATGATGCTTTAAGAACTACAAACATTTTACATACTTTATCTCATTTGATCCCAGCAAAATCCCTGTAAGGTATGATCTATAGAGCTTATTTTCCTTATTTTACAAAGAAGGAAACCAGACTCAAAATGGTTAGTGACATTCTAGGGGTCACACAGGTACTTAAGCAGCCCACGTACGCTCAGGCTACTGAATTTAGAACACCTTTTCCTCTACCACATTGTCGCTCTGGATTTGTTGCAACTGATGTGCCCTGCCTTTATCTGCTCACATCTATCCAGCAAAGGTTTATCAAAGACTTTCTATGTCTAGACACTATGCTTGTCTGAATGTGTGTTTGTATAGGAGAGCATTGAAAACAAAGAGAGAAAGTCTCCATCCATGTCTTCATGGGTTTATAAGCTAATAGAGCAAAGAACGCATATAGTAAAGAAAAGAAAAGATAAGGTATAACATTGTCATTGTTCAGTACCGTCCAACTCTTTATGACCCTGTGGATCACACTGTCCATAAGGTTTTCTTGGCAAAGACACTTGAATGATTTGACATTTCCTTCTCCAGTGGATTAAGGCAAACAGAGGTAAAATTACTTGCCCCGGGCCACACAGCTAGTAAGTGTTTGAGGCCAGTTTCGAACTCTGGTCTTTCTGACTCCCAGCCCTGGAGCCACCTAGCTGCCTCATAAATACACAAAGTATTAAGTGCAATTGGAGAGGTATACAGTATTATGAAAAGCAAAATGTTTTGGTGGGGAAAAATTAAAACTGAACTCAGAAGATCTGCATTTTAATCCTAGTTTAAACTTGCTAGTGACATGACAGGATAATTTACAAAACTTCTAGGTGGCAATTTTCTCACTGGTAAAATGATGGAATTGGCATAGATGCACAAGTATACTTGCCCCAAACCCACCTTTCTTCAGTCTCTACCCTTTGCTTCTAGGTTCCTTTGGAATCAAGCAGAATTAATCAAATTTGTTCCACATCAAAGTCCATTACATACTTGACAACTGTCATACCACCTCCTACCCCACACATCGCTCCTCTCCAAGACAAACATCCCTAGTTTTTTTCAACCAGTCCTGCTTTAAAATAATTTGGGAGCCATTCTCTATTCTCATTGTCTTCCAGCTTATCAATGCCTTCCCTAAACTGTCATGTCCCCAAAGGAACACAATACTTCAGATAAGTTGACTAGGACAAAATAAAATGAAACTCATTTCTCTGGCATTATGTTTCTACTTATGCAATCTAAAATGGGATTAATGTTTTAGGCTGCCATATAACACTGTGGAGTAATTTGGAGTTGATGGCTCCCTAAAATCATGTGATGGGTTCCCCCCACCCCATGAATCATTGTCTAGACATACTTTAGTTAACCTTTATTTGTGATGCTAATTCTTGAATATATATGTGGGATTTTAAATTTCTCTCTATTCATTTTTTCTTTCTAAGAAAAAGTTGTTCTTGTTTTTGCTTGTCAAGATCTTTTCAGATTCCGTATATGGGATCCAATGTGTTTGCTATTCCAACTGGTTTCATTTCACCTGTAAATCTGACAAATATGCCATCTAGAACTTCATCCAAGAAATAGATAATAATGTTGAATAAAACAGGGTCAAAGGACAGTTCCTGGTGACCTCCACTGGAGAACTTTCTCCATGAGAACACTGATTCATTAATAACTACTCTTTGGTAAAATCAGCCAACCACTTCTAAATCAACCTAACTGTACTATCATCTATCCCTTATTTCTCCATCTTTTCCACAAGAAAACATGTTATTTAAAGGTCCCTCTCAGCTCTAAGATTCTGTGATTCTGAAGATCCAGATGCTTAGATTGAAAAAAGGTCATACAATGCATTTGTGCAAGAGACAGTGTCATAGTGTGACCTTAATCTTTCCCTTTTTCATTCCCCTTCCCTCCAGCTCTGCTCCTTTCTCCACTTCAGCTACTTTTAAAAGTATGATGACTTTTTTTCTGAACATAACTTTTAAAAACCGTATTAAACAGAGCATGACAAGACCATGATGAACTCAACTAAGGAGAATACATTCTTTTACATATTTTTCTTTTAAATGCATCCTCTGAGGGCCTTGGTATTAATTTTCCTTGTAAAGGATGTACACATATGTATGCATGCATGTGTTCCACGTGTACACACATTTATATGTATATGTGAGGACATGTATATGCACACACACATATATACATATATATGTATATATATATATATTTATGTATGTAACATTCTTAAAGAAAACATGGTGTAGAGCAGAAGAGATGAGCCACATGAGCTTGGCATCAGAAGGCATGTGTTGGAGTCTCTGCTCTCTCTGCTACTAGCTAGTTATCTGACTTCGGGCAAGGCAGTTAGTCTTTCAGTCTGTTTGCTTATCTATAAAATGGGGATAATAATATTTACACAACCTTACCTCCCAGGGCTATTGTGAAAATCAAGTGAGATAATAAATATATAAAGAGTTCTGTACCTATAAAGTGCAATATAAACATCAGCTATTAAAAAATAAAGTGTTTTTGGGCCTCATAACTAGAGTTGGGAATCACCTTGGCTTATGATCATAGCTCCTTGAGGGCACAGAGAACTACCTTGTTTAGTTGTGTATAAATCAAGGTTTAATACTGTGCTAAGCACATAGTAGACACTTCATAAATTCTGGAAATGAACAAATAAAACAACCAACCAATCAACCCACTTGGGCTTAAACTTTCTAGGTCAATACTTTCAGGATGAGCCATACCTGGTTTCTTCCTCTAATAGAGAGGCACTATACTCATTTCTGAAAATTAATGTTATGAGGTTCCCTGGGTTTTTAAGCTGTAGTTGTCTTTACAATTTCTTCAAGAAACAGACTTAGCTACAGAAAAGAACCTCATGAGTGACTCCAAGTCACTAAGGTGTTTTTACCAGGTTGTACCATCATTCTTATATGTATAGGTCATTGCTGGAAAAATTGTTCCTTAATAGAAAAGTATGCCAATAAGGCTTATTTCAAGTATTTGGATCTTATTAAAGTTGATAAAGAAATGTTGTTATAAGTTCTGTATCTTATAATCCTTTAAGAGCTACCTATTGCCTCCTATTTAGAATCAATTTTTTTATACTAATCGAATCCAGTATTTCTGCAACTACTTATAAGGGACAAAATAAGGTGTTTCAGGGACTCCTTCCCAGAAAGCCATTAGACCTCAGTTTTTAGTTAGGATAGAGCTGTTCTAGAGACAGGTGGGAAAGCCTTGTCCAGAGTAGAATAGTGACACAAATTTGGATTAAAATCCAATTGTAAAAGCATGAGGAGACACCACTTCATCATGGCCTTGTCATGTTCTGTTTAATATGGTTTTTCAAAGTTATGTTCAGAAAAAAGTCATCATCCTTTTAAAATCATTTTTTGAGAATACATGCATATATATATACACATACATATATATTTGTATATGTATGTATGTATAGAAGGCAGGCTTTAAAACTGCAAATAAACCTTCAGAGGTTAAGAAATAAATGTTTGTAAAAAAATATGGGAAGAGAAAATTTCTTTCTGCTGACACTGGAAAGAACCACTATGAGGTGTTGTCCAGTCGTTATAACATGATTGTCATTTGTATTTTTTTTTCAATCTCTTTTGCTTTTGTTTCGACAGAAGATATAAAAAATATAGAGAGTTAATTATAAGAGGGTCCCTTATAAATGTTAAGAAAGCACTTTAATGTTGTTTTTTTCTATGTAGTGTAAACATTCAGAAAAACATCCTAATTTTCGAGAGAGAGAGAGAGAGAGAGAGAGAAAAGTTGAATGAGTCTACTTTTCAGGGCTTTATCATAACAGGCTCCCTGAAACCAGAGCCATGTGTTTTTCATGGAAGACTTTAGATTCTAAATAAAGTTTCAGGGTAAATTAGAAGGTTTTCTAATGCTTGCAACTGAATAAAGGTGAGGTAATTAATCAATAGTATTACTAAATTAATGTTGCCTTCTATATGTTTTCAATTTAATAGTTTAAGATCAATCAGAAAGGTGCCACATAAGTGCCTAAAATGCTTAGATTTCTTTAGCTATCTCTCTCTAAATCATTTCTCATACAATTAATTAGTTAATTATATTAATATGATTAACATAATTATTCTTATATAATTTCTTATATATTGTAAACAGTTATTAATTGCTTTTATTATCATATAATTTATTGTAATTATATAGAAAGGCAGCAGGGCATAGTGTCTCAAGAGAGGGCCCCTGAATCAGGAAGACAGTCCTAACTTTGAAAAATCCAGGCTTGTCTCTTGATAAATTACCACATCTTAGTGCTTAAGGCAATCTCTAACATTTACCCATTAGATCATAAACATCTAGAAGACGGGATTGTATTTTGCCTTTCATTGTATCCTTGGTGCAGAGCACTGTGCCTGACGCATAGTAGGGTCTTAAAAATGCTAACTGACTGCCTGAGTGCCTCTAAGATTATAAGCTGCTCGGCATGGGGCTGAGCTGCACAGATAGAGGGAGACTCCTTATCCTGCAAGTTCTTCTAATATGCAATGAATGAAATATGGGGAACTTGAGATTTACCCATAGTCACCTATCTAGTAAATAGGAGAGGTGGAGCTAGAATCCAGATCTTCTGCCTCCTGTCCAGTATGCCTACTATTTCACCTCTTTTTTTTAATAAGAAAAGGCACATCCTTATGAAAACATTTTTTTAGTAACTAGTTTTAATCTGAATATATCATTCTTTCTCCATAAAAGGAAGCAGGTGAGGGCCTATCAATCCTACAAGTGATGATCAGAGCGGTAACTAGCAGAACCATAACTAGCAATTTGGAGCCCAGGGCAAAGAGTAAAAAACATGCCTGGGCCATGACTGGCCTAAAAACATATTCCCAAATCAAAGATATAATTGGTGATATGTAACTAAAACAGGAAACAATTTAGATAAATTCATTTGAGCTGGAGGGAGAATTAATTGGGCAGTTAAGTGGTAAAATGGATAGAGCAGTGGGCCTGGAGTTAGGAAGATTCTTCTTTCTGAGTTCATATCTGACCTCAGACCTTGGGAAAATCACTTAATCCTGTTTGCCTCAGTTTCCTCATCTGTAAAATGATCTGGAGAAGGAAATGGCAAACTACTCCAGTATCTTTGCCAAGGTCAGACATGAAAGGTCAGACATGACTGTAAGGATTGAACAACAACAGAAAATTAAGTAACAGTTGCTCACAGATAGATGTCATTTTAAGTAATTATTTTAAAAGAATGCACATGTAAGATGTTTACATTTATAGATTTTGGTTCCTTAGGGAAATCCTAGCCCATGTTATTGTTGTGCTGATGATTCCTTTGGCCTTTCCTATATGGTCAAGAAGATCCAGATTTTCCTTTTCTCTTCCACCAGCCCCACGTATTCTGTTTCTAGTGAAAGACTCCTTATGTAAATCAGTCTTCCCATTAAATAGTTAGAGCATAGCCAACTTAGCCCCAGAGCTGGTGAAATAGTTAGTCAAAGCTGGCCAAGTAAACACAGCTTTAATGGAACCTCCCTTCTATAAAGGTAGCTGAGCTCCCCTCTCTGTGTCTTATTCTCCAAAGCCATTCTAGCCCCTGGCCAAATATTGAGCTTGGCACACTTTCAAGAGTGCTTTCTAGTGTTTTCACAAACACTTAGGACTTAGACAAAGTCCTCAGTTTTTCAAGGGCAGCACTGTATGCACATGGAAATATTTTCCCTACCTATGTCTGACCTCAATTTCTTCTGCTATGTAATGAATGAAACCTGGGGTTGAGGGTTAGGGAGGGAATGTGACACTTCAACTGAAACCACTCCTCTGGTGCTAAATTAGTCTGGACTAATTTTCCTTCCCCCCTCCCCTTCTTTCACATTTAATGAAAGTGGCTGTGGACTAGGCTGATGAAGTCAACTGTTTGCGTTCGCTGAATGGCAGGGGAAAAATGCTTTTGCTTCACAAACAGGTCACTATGTAAATGAAGCAAAGACGGGAAAGGAATAAGCATTTATACAGTGTTTCTTATGTGCCAGGCACTATGCACTAATATCACCTCACTTGATCCTCAACACAATCAGGTGAAGTTGGTACTATTATTAACCCTGTTTACTGAGGCAAACAGAGTTTGAGCGACTTGCTTAGGTCAAACAGCTAATAAATGTCTGGGGCTGGATTTGAACTAGGGTTTTCCTAACTCTAGATCCAGAGATTTATTCACCATGCCACTAACTGTCTCTGTGATTGCATTGGCCGACTGGGAAGCAAAGATGACATTAATTATAATTTAGCCTCATCCCTTTCTAAGTAAGCATGGCATAGTGCAGCTGCTCTCAAACTTTTTGGTTTCAAGATCCCTTTATACCTTAAACTTATTGACAATCTGCTATATGGTTTTTATTTATGTGGGCTATATCTAATGATATAGACTGTTTCAAAGCTATGGTTTTTCCAGTAGCAATGTATGGCTGTGGGAGTTGGACTATAAGGAAAGCTGAGAATTGCAGAATTGCTGCTTTCAGATTGTGGTGCTGCAAAAGATATTTGAGAGTCCCTTGGACGGAAAGGAGATAATGTCAATCAATACTTTAATTAATTCAGGCTCTTCACTAGAAGGTCAAATACTGAAGCTGAAGCTTAAACATGTTGGCCACATAATGAGAAGATGGGACTCATTGGAAAAGACATGGTATTGGGAAAGATTGAAGGTAAAAGGAAAAGTAGATGGTAGCGGATGAGATGGATAGAGAGTGTCATGGAAACACCAAACATGAACTTGGACAGATTTTGAGAGACAGTAGAAGATAGAAGGGCCTGGTGTGCTATGGTTCATGGGATCACAAACAGTTGGACATGGCTGAATGACTGAATGACAACAACATATCTAAAGATAAATGTCACATTAGAAATTTAAATGTAGGGGCAGCTAGGTGGTGCAGTGAGTAGAGCACCAGTCCTGGAGTCAGGAGGATCTGAGTTCAAACCCATCCTCAGACACTTGACATATTTACTAGCTGTGTGACGTTGGACAAGTCACTTAACCCCAATTGCCTTGCCTTCCCTCTCTCCCCCAAAAGAAATTAAGATGTATTAGTATTATGAAAATAGTTTTGTTCCTGTAGGCCCCCTGAAAAGGTATCAGGGACCCCAGGGGGTCCTTATGCTACCTTTTGAGAACCATTGGTATAGTGGGCATTATTGATGATGTTATTAACCTAACTAATTGGATCAAGGGCTGGTAAAGATCCTTTGATGGGAGAAAGAATGATTTTTCCAAGAACCCATCATGACCATTGAGACATCTCTTGGTCATCACAACCTAACTAGGATTGTGAAGTTTTTAGGGAAAGGAAAATGTAGTAAGGAATTCATGTTTCTTCCTGTTGATCTTTAATATAATTTTATTTTTCTAAAAATGGGAAAAAGTAACCTGTGTGTTCCTAGTTTCAGAATCCTTATGGCATTGTTAAAGTGAAAGTATTACGTGCAGAGGAACTGGATTCAAATTCAGCCTCTAGCACCATGTGACTTCGGGCAAATCACTTCACCATTCTGGACCTCAGTTGTTTCCCTGTCTGTAAAATCAGAGAGTGCGCTCTCTGGCTCCTAAATTCCCTCCTAGTTGGAACTTTATAATCCTAGGGCCTGTCCTTGTGTAGTGTTTTTGATACTAGGCAAGTCCTACAACTACTTTATTCCTCAGTGTCCTCATCTAGATACGGAAAGAGATTGGACTAAATGTTTTTCATTGTGCTTAAGTCTGTAAATAAAAATGCATATTGTAATTCTCATCTTACTTGTGGAATGTCAGAAGTACACTGAAGATGCTGCAATAAATTTATTATTGTTGATTTGTTTCAGTCGTGTCCAACTCATCGTGAGCCCATTTGGGGTTTTCTTGGCAAAGATACTAGAGTGGCTTGCCATTTCTTTCTCCAGCTAATTTTACAGATGAGGAAACTGAGGCAAATAAGGGTTCAGTGACTTGCCAAGGGTCACACAGATAATAAGTGTCTGAAGCTAGATTTGAATTCAAGTCCTCCTTACTCAGGGGTTGGTGCTCTATCCACTATGTCAACTAGCAGCCTTTCTGTGATAAACACTTGCTATTGAAATGATTCCCCAGGTTTCCTTCAATTTCAAAAAATCTTTGACAGTGCAACTCCCTTCCTCTCTCCCGTTAGATCTACCATTATGCTGATTATGCTGTGGTTTTTCTCATAGGAGGAATTACATTTATTTATCTATTCATTCATTTATTCATTCATACATCCATTCGTTTATTTGTCTATTTATTCTATATTTATTCATTTATCTACCCATTCATTTATTTATCTATTCATTCATTCATTCATTCATTTATCTATTTATTCATTCATTTATTTATGTATGTATGTATGTATTTATTCACTCATTCGTTCATTTATTTGATCTATTTTTAGTCCAGACCCATGATTTCATTGATGTAGAGAATTCTGGGTAGGGCGATTTCCTCCACCAATTCTAATAGGTAGCTTATATATGACACATAGCACAGCTTATATATGATGCGTAGCACAGCTTATATATGACTAGCTCTGTTCACATAGCTAGTATAGTCAAAGGTAGGTTTTCTCGACTCCATGTCCAGCCCTCTATTCACTGGGCCCTACAGCTCCAAAGAAGAAAAAATTCTCAGGTTTTAATTGTTGCTCTTTCTTGGAGGGGAATAATCTATAATATCCTCCCTTAAATTTAGGTGTTCCACTGAACATACTTCATGTTTATTGATGTAGAAGAGAAAGCTCCACTGGCTCGGGATCCTGGAAACCTTGGAATGGCTCTATTTCCTTTTCCACCCTAACCCTCTTCTATGAGTCACTTCACTTCTCTCGGTCTCAGTTTCCTCGTGGTAAAATGAGGGTTTGGGTTGGGGTTAGATAATCACCGAGGACTCTTCCAGCTTTAAGTATGACTCTTCATTTGATTGCCTCTTTTCTTTCTTTTCTTTGATGAAACCACAGGACCAGTGATGTATTTTTTTTTCTCCTCTAGTGAGACTAGCTTTTGCAGCTTGTTTTACCTTAGGGTGGCTGAAGGCTATATTGTAGAGCTAGATTTGGGATTACTCTGTTTTGGAGAATCTGTGAATTTTATTTTTTCCTCACTTTCTCTATCATCCTTCCCACCCTTATGATGCTGATATGAACCTTATCAAAATCAAAGTAAAGATTGTAGAATGCCTTTACTGGGGACGCTGTCATCAGTTGTGAATCTGGTATCTCAACCCACATGGATGTAAGCAATGGAACCAAATGAATCTCCAAGCAGAACTGTAAAAATAAGTGAAAACAACAACAACCAAAGTATATTGATGCCATTTGTTTCTCCTTTATAGCCATTTTCAGATATATGCTGCTCCCTCTCCCAGGGATCCTTTCCTTGTAACAATGGAAAACACTTGAACAAACTGACCCAACAACAGACATCTGACATCTGACAGGGTGTATTTTTCTACACTCGTGGTTCTCCACAGCTCCCAGGAAAGGAGGGTGGTGCATTTCTTCATCTCTTCTGTGGGACTAAGATTGGTCATTACAACTACACAGTGATTTTTTAATTTGCATATCACATTTTATTAGATTTTGTACCTAGGGAATTATATTTTAAAATATTTTTAAGTTGAACATTTTTTGAATACTTAATTGTAAAGGACCTTATTTTTATTCAAACTAAAGAAATTGAAACTCAACTTAACTTCTCCTAAACCAGCCACCAAACTTTACAAATACAAACTTAAAAAATGAGACACAAAATACCAGTTTTTTTGAAACGGTGTGTGCCTAACATACTCCCTGTGTATTTTTTGGATTGTTATAGCCATTGTTTTGTTTTTTCTGTTTCCTTATATCACTTTGCCTTACTCCATACAAGTCTTCCCATGTTTTTGTAATAATATTTTACTTCAGTCAATATACCAGTTTGTTCAGCCGTTACCCAACTGATGGACAACCACGTTGTTTCTAGGGTATTTTTTATTAGTTTATTTATTCTTTTGCTGCTGAAATGACTTTTTTTAAATTCCAGAGAAAACCCCTGTGTTGCATGCTTTCATAAGGTATGGTTTCTTTGACAATACAGTTTATCTCGCCATAATAATGAGCAATCAGGCCATCTAGAACCACAGAACCACAGAGTATTGGAAAGAATATTAGCACTTTTATAGCCCTACCCTTTCTTTTATACTTGCAAGCTGTGTAGCAATGGACAAAGCACTTAGTCACTGAAGCACAGTTTACTCATTTGTGAAGGGATGCCCATTCCTCTCCTAGAATGGGAGGGCAGGCACCCTGTTTTTATCTTTTTAAAATATCTCCAGAACTTAGCAATGTGCCTGATGCTTAGTAAGCATGTGACTGACTCACCTTAGAGGATTGTTGTGACCTTAAAATGCTATGTAGATATGAGTTATCTTACTAATGAGGAAATGGAGGTCCAAGGAAGTGAAGTAACTTTTACAAGGTCACTCATCTAGTTAGTGGCAGAAATAATAGAACTAGAACCCAGATTTCCTGAATCCTAGTCTAGAGATCTTAGCTCTGCCAGTCTGGATAAGTATTACAATTCTCATGTTACCTGTGGAATAACAGTGGTACACAGAAGGAGGGGCCTGTGATTTGCTGAAAGCTACACTACCACTCAGTGGAATTGTTTAGAACAGATATGGGAAATTAAAACTCCCAGCATTGCATTCAGACCACAGGGGTCTATCCCTTGATTTAATTTCCTTCCCCACTCCACCCCCTCTCTCTTGTTCTTTCTTCCCTCTCTTTTCAGTATATTCAGTACTTTAATTTGGTCACTGTTATCTACCCCTAAAAATAATTACAGAGTTTTTATATCCTCTCAGTAACCAATTTATAATTTATGTGGGCTGTCTGTTTAAACTCTCTTTGGGAAAATCACAGCTTCTTTTCATCTTGATTTATCCTTAACTGGTTAGAGAAATGTTCATATTGCCGTAATACAGAGCCAAAGTTTTTGGGCAGTTTCTTTTCACATATTAGAATTATAACGAATAGTTCATATGTGACATCATGGTCTTCCCTTTGCCAAAACACTATGGAAGCATATTAAAAACACAACATTAGCTCACAGGAAGGAAAACAAAAAGGGAGCTAGATGGTCCTGTGCAATGATACAAATTTAAATCCAGTGCCTCCAAGGAAGTATTACAGAAAGGGCTCTCTTCCCCTTGGTTAATTGCAATGTAAACAGATCCTTAGCAGACAGAGTAAACCCACTTCTTTTCTGGGGAGCCCTGTAATGGAGTGGCTGTCTACACCTGTGGTTAAAGAAAAGTGTTTTAGGTCAGGTCACTGAGAAATAGAGCTTTTAGATTCATTTGTTAATGATTTAGATTCGTTTGACTTAAATTCATTATTTTTCATCAGGAGGGGAGATTTTCTTCTCCAAATCAGTAAGCCAACAGAGACATACAATTGCCTCTCCCTTTCTTCTAGGCCAAAGGTTTACAACCTGAGATTCATGAAATTAAAGTTAAAAAAATATTTTGATACCTATATTTCAGTATAATTGTTTTTCATTGTGATCCTATGCATTTTTATACATTTTAAGGCATTATTTTGAGAAGGGGTCTGCAGGCCTCATTAGACTACCCAAAGGGTCCATCGCGTGTACACACACACACACACACACACACACACACACACACACATGCACACACACACACACAATTAAGAATTGATGACTCTGTTCTTAAATATCTCAGAAAAACAAAGGGGGAGGGGAGGTAAGGAAGGACTGCTTTAGGAAAAAGGAAGAATTGGTTTCTTCCATGCTGGATGAGTAAAAAAAAAATGAGGCTGACCTTTGAGAAGCAAGTGAAAAAGAAAAGAACTTTAAATACACCTTTGATATGATCAGTCTGCTCCAAGAAAAGTGAGACAATGTGTTGGACAACGAAAAAAAGTAACATTATTCAGTTAAAAGAAGAAAAAAACCAAAACCCCAACAGATTAAGCAGAATTATAATCCCTTCATTCTTTCAAATCCTCCCAAATCAAAAGGATCAATGTAGTAGTTGGTTAGGTGGGTAGACACTCTAGGTAAAGATAGAATCTAGAATTTGGGCACAATGTTAGGAAGGCACAATGTCACAGTATGAATAGAGGGGAACGAGAATTTACACTAAGTGGCCGGAATGGCCTTCTGTGAAAATCTTCTCAGTAGTAAGCCTCCCTGAGATGATTTGTAAAAGTGTTGCTACCAAGATAAAAGTTGCTCCTTAAAAATCTTAACAGGCAGCAAAGGATCAAAAGTCTAATGAAATAGAAACTGTATTCCTGGAAATTGGATTTTAAGGTAAAGTTGTAACGATAGAAGCCTTTGGTGTTGAAAAAGGAGAGCTCAAGGCTAAGCGTTTTGTGTTCTTCTCCCTTTGACAGAGCTCTGATAGTGAATTGTTCATGTTCTTTAGAAAGAAATGTAGCTTAAGTAGAAAAGGGAAATTAAATATCCTAATGCTCTACATTAATATGGACCCGTATGGTGACAAAGTCCACAGTAACCCTGGGAGGTAGGAAGAGGTAAGAAGCAGACAGCTCCTCGGGGTTCAGCATGCAGGTGATGGAAGTGGAGAGATGTGTAACATTTTTGTTGGTTATTTTTGGTTTTTTCATTTCCCAATGTATTATCTCTACTCTGTATTCATTGTATTAATAGGAGCCTGCAGCAGAGTCATATTCCATCACTTTTCTATACTACAACTGTCTTTTTTTTTAAATATCCCCAGCACTTAACACAGGGCCTGACACATGGTAGGCACTTGAGAAATTTTTATTGTATTACATAACTTATTTAGTCATTCCACAATCCATGAGCTTATACTTTGTTTCTAGTCCTTTGCTACTACTACTACTACTACTACTACTACTACTACTACTACTACTACTACTACTACTACTACTACACACACACACAGTACTTCTAAAAATATTTGGTCACCTATGAGAGACTTGTTTTTGTCATCGACCTCCTCAGGTTATATCTATCAGTGAGATTTCTGGGTCAAAGGGTATGGATATTTTCAATTTCACCTTTTTTCCCCAGAATTGTTGGACCAATTTACAACTCTCCTAACAGTGCCTTTGTGTGCCTGTGTCTTTCCACAACTATAGGGACACTTTAAAAAGATGTATGTTCCTTGCACAAAACACTCCATCTCCCAATCTATGCATTTTCACTGTCTTGGAATGCATTTCCCCTCATCTTCCTTTCCTTGGCTTACCTGGTTTCCTTCAAATCTCACCTAAAATCCTACCTTCTATAAGAAGTCTTTTCTGATTCTTCCTTAGTGCTAATGACTTTCCTCTATTGATAATCTCCATTTTATCTTATTATATCTATATCTATCTATCTTGTTTGCACATAGTTGATTTTTAGTTGTCTCCCTCATTAGACTATAAACACCTTTCTTTGTATCCTCACAATTTATCACAGTGCCTGGCACATTGTTGTTGTTGTTGTCCAGTCATTTCAGTCATGTTCAACTCTTCATGACTCCATTTGGGGTTTTCTTGGCTGAGATACTGGAGCGGTTTGCCATTTCCTTTTCCAGCTCTGTTTACAGATGAGGAACCTGAGGTAAATGGGGGAAGTGACTCACCCAGGCTCATAGAGCTAGTAAGTATCTGAGACTGGATTTGAACTCAGGTCTTCTTGACTCCAGGTCTGGTGCTCTGTCCACTGCACCACATAGTAGGCACTTAATAATATGTTCTTGTTGAATGACTGACAGAGAAAATAATAACTGCTTATAGGAAAGCAGGACAGAAACTACTCACAGTCACACTAAAAGCTTCTGCATGTATGTGGAGCTTGATTAGAATTGAAAGGAATTTTTATACTCTAGCTCAAGAATTTGTCTGAATTCGAAGGGTAGAAACTGAGTCGGAAGAAAAACTGAATTTATGCCTTATGGCTTCTATGGCTTGCCCAAGTCTGAGTAAGAAAGAATTGAGATTTGCCCTTGAATCTATGAGTTGTATATATATATATATACATATATATATATATATATGTATATATATATATACATGTATATATAATAACAGACTCCTAACAGACTCCTTCCTATGGCTTAATATATATATCTATCTATATCTATATCTATATATCTATATCTATATATATCTATATATCTATATCTATCTATCTATCTATCTATATATATATCTATATATCTATATCTATCTATCTATCTATCTATCTATCTATCTATCTATCTATCTATCTATCTATCTATCTATCTATATATAACAGACTCCTTCCTATGGGTTAGACTGGCCACAGGGGTGGGGAACCGATTCAGTCAAAGGGCAACACTTGAAGACCTACAGGTCTCTGGTTCTAGAGATTCCATAGCAGCTGCAATTCAGTGAATGACCAGCAGGTGGGACCATCAGAGACCTACTATTTTGGGTCAGCACAACACTAAGGTCTCTGTCAATATCAAGGCTCATGCCCCAGCACTTATTCTTTCTGGTCCTGAGGGAGAAGAAGATCCTTTTGGGTTTTGGATTTGGAAGCTTCCTCACCCTAGAAGTATAGTATCTGCTTTGCCTTTGGACACCTTGAAGTGGATGTCCCACAGACGTCTTCAACTCAACATGTCCAAAACTGAACTCATTCTCATTCCTCTCAAACTCTCCCCACTTCCTATCTTCTCTATTGCTATTCAGGGTATCGCCGTCATCCCAGCACCCAGGCTCCCACCTTTGATGTCTTCCTCAACAAATTAGTCTCTCTCATTCCCCCATATCTAATCTATTGTCAAATCCTGTTATTTCAATCTCTTGTAAATGATCTTTTTTCTCCTCTGACACTGCAAGCACCCTGGTGCAGGCCCTCATCACTTCATGCCTATTCCAATGGCTTTCTGGATGGTCTCAATGCCTCAAGTCTCTCCCTACTCCAATCCTTCCTCCACCTAGCTGTTAGATTGATCTTTTTAAAGCTCAGATCTGACCACATAACCATTCCTCCTACTCAATAAGGTCCAGTGGTTCCCCATTACCTTCAGGATCAAATATAAAATTCTTTCTTTGACTTTTAAAGCCCCTCTAGAACTTAGTCCATTTCTGCTCCGCTTCATTTACTCTGAGATCTAGAGACACAGACTTTCTTGTTATTCCTTTTAAAAGTTATCCATTTCCCAAATCTGTGTATTTTCATTAGCTATTCCCCATGTCTGTTTAATGGGGGCTTCGGAGGAAATAGCCTTTTTCCAACGACTGCATAGATGGAACAGGCTGCTTCTTTAAAATCAGCAGACTGAAGTATTGTTTCTCTTTTCTGCTCAGTCTAGAGGGAGTGAAAAAGAGAATAAAGGTCACAGTTGCCTCATGGTGTGAATGCCATGGACTGAATGGGTGGGCACAAGGCTACCCTCCTGTTCTTCTCCCTTTTACTCTGAGAATTCAGCTGGAGATTGTATTGTTATTATGGTTTATTTGTTTATTTCTCCATTTTGGTTCTGTGTCTAGATGGCAGACCTAGGAGTTTGAGCCATGGTAACCTTAGAGGCAGGGTTCCAGGTGACATGTGCAGCCAGCCTAACAGGGAAGCCCTGAGAAGGCAGGATGCCTTGGATTTGTTCCTAAATGGGAGCTCTGGACTTGGGACTGTGCCATATGGTATCTATCTATCTATCTATCTATCTATCTATCTATCTATCTATCATCTATTTATATATCTATGATCTATTTACATACCTATTATCTATCTGGCATGCAGTAGGTAGTTAATAAATGTTTACTGAATAGGAACTGAGCTAATCTTTGAGCCTAATCTCCTCTCCTTAGAGTATGAGGTGGTATTGGGGATTATTCTCCCAGGCATGGGAGAATATTTGTATGTTTATTTTTGCTATACTTTTGAAGTAAATATTCCTTTCTAAAAGTTAATCTGACTCTTAAATGGTTAAATTGAACTGAGTACAGCTGACCCTCCCCACCCCCACACATTAGGAGGAAACACCATTGATGAGGGCTGGAGTCAATGACAAAGAGCCTAAACACCCCTAAACCTTTTAATGGTACTAGGGAATCTTGGGGGGAAGGGTGAACTGTAACATACCTGATTTTCAGGCAGTGGTAATCACTATTAGACCTGGAATCATTGCCCTCCCTGTCTCCAACTCCTGGCTTTTTTCAAGTTTCAACTAAAATCCTACTTCAAGAAAGAAAACTTTCCTAGTTCTCTCTTAATCTTGCTAACTTCTCACCCCCAATTTATCCTTTATATAATGTTTATATAATGTTTGTACGTTTCTATCCCATTTGACTGCAAACTCCATATGAGCAGGGACTGGGTTGTATTTTGTTTTAACAATTTTTTTATATCCTTAGCACTGGGCCTGACATATAGTAGGTATTTAATGAATGTTGGTTGACTGACTACACCAACATGTTAACTCTTCACCATTGACTATAACAGGATTGTATTTGAAAGCCTCAATCTATTGCCCCATAGGAAGGGACTACTTATTCCCTCTGTTTCTCCAAAACCATTTGAGAAAAAGAAAAAAAATGCCTCAGCCTTCCCTATTATATGTAAGAGCAGGTGGGCTTCCTAGGATAAGAGGCTCAAAAATCAGGGCTCTTGCAACCAAGGTTCCTCTTCGAGAGTCTCAGACTCTAGCTCTGATTAGGAGGCAACAACCCTATATATGGCATTCTTTGGATGGTCCTTCTGTATCTTGGTATTAGGCAAAAGAACTGGCACTGAATGTAAGTTCAGTCACACTTTTGGGTACCAGATCACTAGGTTTTTTATTGATTCAAATATCTGATGATCTCCCTTTTCCCTGGTGTCTCAAAGAACAAAGAGGTCCCCGTCCTCTGCCATCACAATATCCTTGAAAATGCAAGTCTGAGATTTCCTTCTCTTTTGTCTTTTCCTCTTCTAATATTTGTGATTCAGAGATGCTGGCTACTTAGGCAAAAACAAAAACAAAAAAACCCAAAAAAACCCAACAAACCAAAAACCAAAAACAAACAACCAAAAAAAAAAACCCACCAAAAATCCAAACCAGAAAACTCCCTCATTTACTGCTATCAATCCCCTCACATCTCCATAACATCAGTCCTACTACTCCTTTTGAGTCCCTAGCCTACTCTTCTTTTCCTTTCCATTATTGCCTCTGAAATCACCCATTTGTTCATTGACAAATGTCCCTTTATTTCTTCATCTTTTTCTCTTCTTTCTGTCACAGGAATTTGGTTCCTTCAAGAAGATGCTACATCTACAGATACATGGTTGATGAATCTGTGAGTTGTCACAGTCATTTGTAATGTTAATGGGGGGAGTGTAAGATCCCCCCTCCCCCTTTCCCCCTTTCCCCTCTTCCCCTCTTTCCCTCTTCCTCCTTTCCCATTCCCCCTCTCCCCCTACTACCTATTAAGGCCTCATGTGGAGCCCATTAAAGGAAGCTTGCTTATAGGAAGGCTTGCACACCTTTTGTTAATAAGCTAATTAGGCGATGAGTTGGGTTGTGATGCCTTTGGCTCTGAGCCTATTAGCTGAAAGAGTATATAGTATGAGAGGTGAGCTTTTGCTTTGGGGGCTCACTCATTGGAAGAGTGTTTGTGGGATGTGGCCAATCAAGACTCTGGGTAGCCATTAAGGAGCCCCTCCCTGCTGTCTTTGAAAACCCAGATGTTGGTGCTTCTTTCTCTGGTAACTATGTGTGTATTGCTATGGTAAGAGAGTTACAAGCCCTGTTTGCTGATTTGTGTTATTTTCTCTGTTTATATATTTCTGCTTGTAATTTCTGTTTATGTTTTCTCTGAAGTTCAGGATGATGACTTTTTCCCGTGAACTAAGTGAATGATATATGTATGTTTAATTAAAGTGAGATTGTAAACCCCTTAAGGTTGTTTTCCTTAGAAAAGCAGATCAAAGAATCTGTGCTGGCAGCCCTCCTGTGTCCTGGTGTTATTGGCCTTACACCTCCACGGCCGCTGCAAGCAGCATAGATGTTATACCATTCTAGAAAACAATTTGGAACTACTTCCATAAAGTTATAATACTGTACATCTCCTTTGACCCAGTGATGCCATTTAGGTGTATTCTCCAAAGAGATCAAAGAAAGAGGGAAAAGTCGCACATGCACAAAAATATTGGTAGAACCTCTTTTTTTTCTAGTGCCAAAAACCTGGTGACAAATGGGTGCCCATCAATGGGGGAATGGCTGGACAAATTATAGTAAACAAATGTAATGAAATACCATTGTGCTTTAAGAAATGATGAGAGAGTTTCAGAGAAACCTTGAAAGGCCTATATGAAGTGATTTAGAGCCCCTGGAATCAGGAAAATGATTTATATTATAATAACATTGCTAAAAACAATAGTTTTGAAAGAAGGGACCTCTGATCAGTTCAATGATTATAGAGGTCTGATGATGAAGAATGCTACCTATCTTCTGGTGGAGAAGTGATGGATTAAATATGCAGAAACAGATACACATTTTAGACATGGCCAATATGGAAATTTGTTTTTCTTGGCTATGCATATTTGTTGTAAGGACTTTCTTTTTCTTTTTTTTTCTCCCAGAGAGTATAAGAAAGAGAAAAATGTTTGATAATTGGAAAAATAAAGTTCAATTAAAAACAAATTGCTTTGTAAATGTCAATGATGATAATTATGACAGTGATGATGAGGTATCTTGTATGTCAACCAAATACCACTGTGGTCACTTAATAAATACCACTGTGGTGGCTTAATAAATTTTCAATCTGAAAATTTTTTAAAAGACACTATATCCTTGGCCATCTTCCCCAGTGCTTGCTGTTCTCTTTCTCATGTTTCTCCCTTGTCTCCATTTCCAAATGACACAATGAGACTGAAGGAAGAGGAAAAATATTCCTTATTCCTCATTACCCCTTTGGGACTTCCCTCTACAACAACAGTCAGTAATCTCTCTTCCTTGGAGATTCACATAATTACCTTATTCTTGTATATTTCTTTCAGGGTGTTCCATAATCATTTTAAACTCAACATGGCCGAGCAAGAGCTTATTATCTTCCCCACTAAATAAATACCTTCAAACGTTACTATTTCAATTGATGGCACCACTATACTTCTTGTCATTCAGGTTTGTCCCTTTAGAATCATCTGGGGTTCTTTTCTCTTCCTTCATCCCCATTTCCAATCAGTTGTAAGTAAACTCCTCCCAAAGCCTTCCTTTATAAGGGACTCAATTTTTAGAACTTTTCCATCAGCAGACTCACTTTTGAATACTTAATACCTTATCAATATAACTCTTTCTTTCCTTTGATTGGAGAAGGGGAAGATGGAGCAGTAAACTCCTCCCAAAGCCTTCCATTATAGAAGGCTTTGAACTTTCAGAACTTTCCAGGCAACTCTCCATTTTTCCATCATCAACTCAACTTGGTTTCAACTCCACAGAACATCATGTCTTCATGCTGGCTACCTACTAGTGACCCTTCCCACCTTTCATCTTCCTTTTGCCTGTTGTCTTATTAGATTGCAAGTTCCTTGAGGGCTGGGACTGACTGTCTTTTATTCATTTGTATCCCTAGCACTTAGCATGGTGCCTGGTGAATAGTAGGTACTTAATAAATGTTTATTGAATTAAGTTGTCGATTCTTGCCAATCCTACTTCCAGGACATCTCTTGTATATGTCTCTTTCACTCCACTCATATGGCCATGACCTTAATTCATGCCCTCATTTAGAGTGTTTCTATAGCCTCCTAACACATCTTGCTTCCAAGTTTTTCTTTTTTTAATCCATCCTCCACAAAGATGATACCATTATCTTTATTAAGTCTGACAATGCCACTTCCCTGTTCAAGAATCCCCAAAGGCAATCTATTATTAAAAATAATAATTGTTCAGTTGCTTCAGTCATGTCTGACTCTTTGTCACCCCATTTGGGTTTTCTTGACAGATACTGGAGAAGTTTGCCTTTTCCTTCTCTAGCTCATTTTACAGATGAGGAAACTGAGGCGAACTGGGTTAAGTGACTTGCCCAGGATCATACAGCTAGTAAGTATCTGATGCCACATTTGAACTTAGAAAGATGAGTCTTTCTGACTTCAGGCTTGGCACTCTATCTACTGTGCCACCTCGCTGCCAAAAATAATAGTAATAATATATAGCATTTACATAGTGCTTTACAGTCTGCAAAGCACTTTATAAATATGATCTCATTTGATCCTCAGAGATAGATACTATTATTATCACCCCCATTTTACAGATGAGGTAGCCAAGACAGAGACTAAGTAACTTGCTAGGGTTACTGTCTGAATCTGAATTTGAACTCAGGTTTTTCAGGCTCTAGGTCCCAGAACACTATCCACTGTCCCACAGTAATACACAAATTCTTCAGCTTGGCATATAAAGACTTGCAACCTATCAACAGTTGATGTTTCCAGACTTGTTTCATGTTATTTCCCTTCATGTTCCAGACAGACAGGCTTTGATCTTTCAGAATTCAGCATTTATTTCCCACTTCTGTGGGGAAATTTGCACAGACTGTGCCCCAGGCCTGGAATACTCCTTCATTGCTTCACACTTTTTTAGAATTCTTATCTTCCTCCAACGCTCAACTCAGGTGCCATCTCCTAGGGAAGTCTTACTTAAAACTCCTGGTTATTTTACAGATGGGTGTTCCCAGTTCCATTCTGTTATTTTCTTTTAGAGCAGAAATATTTCCCTTCATTAGAATTTAATGCTATGAAGGGATGAAAAAAAAAGCTGCTTTGTGTTTGAGGTTATCAAATCATCACGATATAAGCTTACATTTACAGAGTACTTAAAACACTCACATTTATGATCTAATTTGATCCCGATTACATCTTGTATGAAGTATGTAATGCAAGTATTATTATCTCTATTTTATAGACAAGGAGAACGAGTCCTAGGTTTAATGAATCTCTTAAGGTCAGATAGCTACTAAGTAAAAGAGACAGAATTCAATCCAAAATAGTTTAAATCTTTTTCTTCTGGCATAAAAACTCACTATTTGACAAAAACCGCTGGGAAACCTGGAAAATAGTATGGCAGAAACTGAGCATATACCAGCATCTGACACTATACACCAGGATAAAGTCCAAATGGGTACCCGATCTACGTATAAAGGCTGATGCTATAAACAAATTAGGGGAGCAAGGAAAAGTTTATCTGTCAGATTTATGGAGAATGGAAGAATTTGTGAACAAACAAGAGACAGAGAACATTTTGACTACATTAAATTGAAAAGTTTTTGCACAAACAAAGCTAATGCAACCAAGATTAGGAGGGAAGTAGAAAATTGGGAAAGAATCTTTACAACCAATGTCTCTGATAAAGGCCTCATATCTAATATATATAGGGAACTGAGTCAAATGTATAGGAATACAAGTCATTCTCCAGTTGAGAAATGGTCAAAGGCTATGAACAGGCAATTTTCAGAGGAAGAAATTAAAGCTGTCTATAGTCATATGAAAAAATGCTCTAAATAACTATTGATTAGAGAAATGTAAATCAAAACAACTCTGAGGTACCATATCACACCTATTAGATTGGCTAACACGACAAAACAGGAAAATAATCAATGTTGGAGAAGATGTGGGAAAGTTGGGACACTAATTCATTGCTGATGGATCTGTGAGCTGATCTAACCATTCTGGAAAGCAATTTGGAACTATGCCCAAAGGGCTGTAAAAATATGCATACCCTTTGACCCAGAAATACCGCTGCTAGGACAGTATCCCAAAGAGATCATTAAAATGGGAAAAGGACCCACATGTACAAAAATATTTATAGAAACTCTTTTTGTGGTGGCCAAGAACTAGAAATCAAGGGGATACCCATCAACTGGGGAATGGCTGAACAAGTTGTGATATATGAATGTAATGGAATACTATTGTGCTATAAGAAATGATGGCAGAAACTGGACTTCAGAAAAAACCTGGAAAGATTTATATGAACTGATGCTGAGTGAAGTGAGCAGAACAAGGAGGACATTGTACAGCAAGGACCTAAAACATTTCCAAAGGACTCATGATGGAAAATGCTATCCACATCCAGAGAAAGAAGTATGGAGTCAGAATGCAGAGTGAAGCAGATAATTTTTTCTTTTGTTTTATTTTCTTTCTCATGGTTTCTCTCATTCATTATAATTTTTCCATGTAATATGACTAATGTAATATGTGTTTAATAGGAATGTATATGTAGAGCCCATATCAGATTGCATGCTGTCTTGGGGAGGGGGGGAAGGGGGAAAAATTAAAAACTTATGGAAGCAAATGTTGAAAACTAAAAACAAATAAATTAATAAATTGGGAAAAATTATTTCATTTTTAGTTTTTGGAATAAATCAAGCATTTCCATAACATAGTATAATAAAAAGATGATGGTACATGAATCTGCAAATCTGTTACGGAGTACTTGCTATTCTTTTAAAATATTTAATAGTTATGTAAATTTCTTTTTCCTTTTTTTCTCCCCACCCCCCACAGGGATGTCTACCATTAGACACAATAAATGTATGTATGTGTGTAAAACTTTTCTATACATACTTCTATTTATCAGTTCTTTCTCTGGATGCAGATTGCATCTTTCTTCATATGTCCTATAATTATAAAATTAATTTGGGTATTTATAAACAAGTCACTTATAATGACTTATTTGCTCAAAGTCATCCTTAAAACAATATTGCTGTTACTGTATACAATGTTCTCTTGGTTCTGATCATTTCACTCTTCATTATTTTGTGCAAGTCTTTCAACGTTTTTCTAAGATCATAGAGCTCATCATTTCTTTTAGCTGAAATAGTTTAAATCTTGAAGGTCCAGTCTATGGTTCTTTCTTAGTCCCACTGTTTATTTTTAAAGCAATGAAATCTACACATAGTTGGAATACAGGAGAATGGAAGCCCCTTGAGGGCAGAGACTGCTTTGTCTATGTCTTTGTATTCCCTACCTACTAGCATGGTGCCTAGTTTACAAATGGAGCAGAACACTGCAGGATTCAGTGATCCCCAGAAAAGCAGTGTTCACAATTCCATTCTGTCATTTTCTTCTAGAGCAGAAATATGTCTCTTCACTACAATTTAATGCTGTGAAGGGATGAAAGTTGCCTAATATATGTTTATTGAGGTGAATTACCAAAGCTACATTTGAATGGATTATCTCCCCCTACTACCTCAAAATTTAGAGACTGGCACCCTCCAAATGTTGGTAATGTCCTTACACATACCATTTCAGATTTTTATGTAGCTAAAATATGATTTCTACAGCTATCTCAATGTGAAATTAATAATAAAGATGATAATAATAGCTAGCGTTCATAGAGTGCCTAGTATGTGCCGGGCACTTTGCTAATCATTTTTTTTTGCAAATATTGTCTCATCTGATCCTCCCAACAGCCCTGGGAGGTAGGTACTATTATTACTGCCATTTTACATTTGAAGAAACTGAGGCAAGCAGAAGTTAAGTGATTTGCCCAGGGTCATACAGTTAGTAAGTATGTGAGGCTGGATTTTAACTCAGGTCTTTGTGACTGACACAGGCCCAGTGCTATTTTGGTGTACCACCTACCGGCCTCTAAGATTACAGTATTTCCTTTGAACAAATCTTCAAAACATAATTCTGCTTATTCTAAATCTTAAATTGTCTATTCATATTGGCTTAAGACCTTTCATTCAAACTCTTATTTGCCTTGGAGGCTGTGCCAGTAAGGCAAAATGGGCTTAGTTTATTGGGTGCCCTTGAGGAGTTTGGCTTTTGTTCACCTTGAAAGTACTTTCAGCTGTTAAGTGCTAAGCCCCAGGCCCAAAGCCCTATCAGGTGTGAAACCTGTGTGGGCATAGATTAATGACTTAAGAGGGGACAACTCGGGAACCAATGCTGTCTGGTCTCTGGTCATTGAGGTGGGGCTTGAGAACGCCAGAGGCTTGGCTGTGAGGAGAGAAACTATAGCTGAAAAAAAGCCGAAGCAGAGCTGAAACCTGTGTAGACCCAGGAGTTCGAGCGAGGACTTGAGGCCAGTGAATATGATTTATGCCATCATGCTTTTCTGTGGCCTCCTGGCTACTCTTGCGAGGCGGGCCTACTTGCCCTGGAGGCTTGTGATCACAATATTGGAATGGGGAGGTTGGTTCGCTAATTTGTCGCTCTGGGGCCTGAATGAATGTCTTGATGTCTTCTTCTTAGAGAATTCTATATACCTTGTGATTTTGAACCATTCAGATATATATATGATCCTTTTTGAGATCATAAATTTGGCCTTCCTACTTCAGAGGCCTTGTACCTCAGAAACAATTTATAGAGTTTGTATAGACCCACAATTTCTTCACTAATGACTAGTTAAGCTGTGTGATATTCTGTTAATTTGGTTTTTGTGTTCCTAAAAATCAAGGAGGATTCTGGATCTCCAAAAATAATTTTAAAAAAGAGACTACTAGATAATTCAAATTTAAAATCTATTGCAACTTTTTGGCTGGTGGTGGTCCTGAGTCCACTTTAATTTATCTTGAGCCTATATCCATTGACAACGTTTATAGTTACAATTTTGTTTAAACATTTTTGTGGATTGATGTGACATGAACTAACATGCCTGATGTATTATAGTAATTTGACTTATGGGCAGCTAAGTGGTGAGGTGAAAAGAATATTGGGCCTGGAGTCAGAAAAACTCATCTTCCTCAGTTTAAATCTGACCTCATATACTTATTAGCTGTGTGATCCTGGACAAGTCACTTAACTCTGCCTCAGTTTCCTCATCTGTAAAATGAGCTGGAGAAAGAAAAGACAAATCACTCCAGTATCTTTGCCAGAGAAAACCCCAAATGGGGTCATGAAGAGTCAGACATAACTGAAAATGCCTGAACAATATTTATCTCATCTCCCTACCTACTATAATCCAGTGATTTCCTATCACCTCCAAGCTCAAATTTTTCAAAAAGCACTTTGTCAATCAAAGCCCTTCACAACCAGGACCTTTCCTACCTTTCCAGTCTTCTTATGCTTTGCCCTTCCACGTACTCTGTGGTGTCCTCTTTGCCACTTCCCACACACGGCACCCCTGTGTCCCAATTCTGTGCACCCTTCAGGGCGGGACCAGCTGTTGACTCTGGCCAGGGAAGCTCTTCCTCCTCACCTTCATCTCCTGGCTTTTCTGATTCTCTTCAAGATGTAGCTCCAGACCCACCTTCTGCAGAAAGCCTTTCCCACGCACCCCACTGCTAGTGCTTTTCCTTTGAGGACACTTTCTACTTATGCTGTCTATATATTGTATGTCCAGGATTATTTGCCCTTTGCCTCACCCAGTGGAATGAAATTCCTTAAGAACAGGGATCATCTTTTTTGCCTTTCTTTTTATCCGAAGAAATTATGTTGTTGTTTGTCCTTTGTTCTTGAAGAGGACCATGACATCAGGGAGGTGATGTCATGACATGCAAGTGAATTGGATATAAGTGAGGGAGGGCTGTGCAAAGTTACCAGCCTCACTTTCTCCTCTGGAACCATCTGGGTCCAGTGGCAAGATGATATAGATTAGAATGCCTGGAGATTGCGCTAGATGCAATGGGAGACCCCCCAGAGTTGACCACACTGGCTGGCACATAGTAAGCATTTAACAAATGCTTGCTGACTTGTTGACTAAATGAGGTTCTGGGAGGTTAAGGGACTTGCTGAGGGTCATACAGCTAGAGAATGTGTGAGGGTAGAGTCTTGTCGACTCCGAGTCCCTGTTTCTATCCACACAGTCATACTGTTCTTGTCTCTATGTGCTCCTGAATGGGAAATGGTTCTGGCCATAGGTTTGGAATATACCACATCACTCTCTTCCTTCTCTCCTGTTTGCCTTCAACCAGTCCTCATATGGCATGATCTATAGCAGTGGTGTCAAGCTCAAATAGAAACTGTTGACATAGAAAACCACAAATTGGCATTGTCTATATTGTATTGTCTTTTTATTTAGTTCTGTTAAACAATTGTTAATTATGTTTTCATCTAGGGGCCATACTTAAGAGTTTCACCAGTGCTGGGGCCTCGTGTCTGACACCTCTGAAGAGGCCCTTCACTATCTTTGATGTCCCTCTTTGGACACTAGATAGGCTTTTAAATATCCTTCCTAAAATACGTGTACTGGGCAGGAGGCAGAGCCAAGATGGTGGCTGGAAAGCAGGGACTTGCATGAGCTCCCCTCCCTCTATGTCCCTCCAAAAACCTATAAAAATGGCTCTGAACAAATTCTAGAGCTGCAGAATGCAAATAGCAGAGGGAAGCAGTGCTCCAGCCATGGGCAGCCCGGATGGTCACTGGGTAAGGTCTATCACATGGAGTTGGGAGCGGAGCAGAGCAGAGCCCAGCATGGGCTATGCCTGGACCAACCAGACCGGGAGTCAGGCAGAACAGACCCTAGCACCCTGAATCAGTGAGCTGTGGCAGTTACCAGACTTCTCAACCCACAAACACCAAAGACAACAGAGAAGATTAGTGGGAAAAGCCGCTGGGACAGAGTGAAAGGAGTTTGAAGTTCAGCCACCGCCCCAGGGGCAGCAGAGGTGGTGCAGCTCTGAGGACAGAACTACAGCTGCAGCTGCTTCTGGCCCCAGGCCCACCTGGTAGGAGGAATTAAATGGCAGGTTAGAGCTGGAGTGCAGAGCCTGCTTAAAATCTGAGTTGTGGTTCGGGTTGGCAGTTCTTGGGGGAGAAGGAGCACTGGTGTGGCAGAGCTTACTGTGTAGAAATAGCTCTGAAAATAGTAGCACAACCCCTCAAGATTGGGACAAAGTACTCTATACTCTACAAGCAGTCATACCCCAATGAAAAACTCAAGGGTCAAGTAGTTGGCTGGGAACATGGCCAGGCAGCAAAAACAAACTGAGATTCAGACCCAGACTTTGGAATCTTTCTTGGGAACAAAGAAGACTAAAACATACAGCCAGAAGAAGTCAATAAAGTCAAAGAGCGTACATCAAAAGCCTCCAAAAAACATGAACTAGTCTCAGGCCATGGAAGAGCTCAAAAAGGATTTGGAAAATCAAGTTAGAGAAGTAGAGGAAAAATTGGGAAAAGAAATGAGAATGATGTGAGAAAACCATGAAAAAGAAGTCAATGACTTGCTAAAGAAGACCCCCCAAAATACTGAGGATAACAACACCTTAAAAAAATAGACTAACTCAAATGGCAAAAGAGCTCCAAAAAGCCAATGAGGAGAAGAATGCCTTGAAAAGCAGAATTAGCCAAATGGAAAAGGAGGTCCAAAAGACCAATGAAGAAAATACTAGCTTCAAAATTAGATTGGAGCAAGTGGGAGCTAGTGACTTGATGAGAAATCAAGATATTATAAAACAGAACCAAAAGAATGAAAAAGTGGAAGACAATGTGAAATGTCTCATTGGAAAAACCACTGACCTGGAAAATAGATCCAGGAGAGAGAATTTAAAAATAATTGGACTACCTGAAAGCCATGATCAAAAAAAGAGCCTAGATATCATCTTTTAAGAAATTATCGAGAACTGCCCTGATATTCTAGAGCCACAGGGCAAAATAGAAATTGA
>CM053624.1:89710867-89733149 GCA_028646595.1 Phalanger gymnotis
AAGGGAAGAGGGGAGAGAATTTGGAACTCAAGGTTTTAAAAAAATAGATGTTCAAAAGTAAAAAAAAAAGAGTTGGATACAACTAAACAAAACAAAAATGACCAGTATGACAAATATAGTACATTATGCTATGTATCAAACGTGGTAGTTACTCTGTCATTGATGATGACATTAGATCGCTATAGAAATGCTGATTAATTGGTTCCAGTTTTTTTGTCTATTTTTCTGTCAGTTTCAAATATGAATATTCTTCAGATGATGCTGTTTTGTTCAGTCTCATATATCATAGTCTATCTTTTGATTAATTCTTGAATGACTTATAAGTGTCTCATTTTGTTCCAAGAGGTAACCTAAACTACTGGACTGGCCTCAGTCAGGCCCAGCCCAGAATGCTGTTAGAGAGAGACTTTACTTTAGGTTCTCTTGCCTTTTAGCCTGACTATCCACTACTCCATGCTGCCTCATTTAAGATGGAAGTTAAGGTAAACGAAGAATGAAGTCAGGCAGAATGCATTCTCAACATTTCTTTCTCTACACTCTCACCTCCTGTACCTCCCATTGTGAGTTTTTTGTCTCCACCCTCTGCTTATCAACTCACTCTATAAGATAGAGGAAGAGAAAAAGGAAGAAAATAAGCATTGTATTATGTGCCAGGCACTGTGCTAAGGACTTTGCACATATTATCTCATTTGACCCTTTAAATAATGCCATGAGGTAGGATGAGATGTTTAGGCAGGCCCAGCACCTCTGGTGTGAGGGCTTGCTGAGCCCTTTTCAGGGCTACTCATCCACCTTTGAGGTCCACCTGTCACCCAAGTCTCACCTGTGGCTCCAAGAAGCTGTAGTATGCACAGGGGCCACAGTTTTGTAAATTGCCTAGGCAGATGGGCTAAACCAGGTTGAGGGTAACCAATAGGCCTTAAACCAGTTGGTGAGCTAGGGGGATGTCTACGCCACAATTTCCTCCAGTGGAATGTGCAGATGAGAACAATTTATTCCAATGACCATGAAAATAGCTGAAGCAGGTGCTGTGGAGTGCTTAGAACTTGGTCAGACATCCAAGAGGCCAAGGTCATCCGCTGCATCATGAGTAATCTCCAGTCATCTGGACTTTTGTCTTGCCACTAGACTTCAATGATTCTGGAAGAAAGAAGGAGGCTGGATGACTTTGTGTACCTCTGCCTCACTTAAATCCAATTCATTCAAGAGTCAAGATGTCACCCCCTGATATCATAGGCCCTCTTTGAAATGCAGGACAAACAACATGAGGTAGATGCTATCGTTTTGCAGTTAAGGAAACTGAGGCACACTGAGGTCAAATGACTTGCTTAGGGTCACAGAGCTAGTAAGTTTCCGAGGCCAGATTTGAACTCAGGATTTTCCTGATTCCCAGCTCAGAGCCATATAGAGAGAGGGCAGAAATGGTATAAATGATTTAGATAGCAGACAATTGCTGAAGTTTCTTTGCCTGGTTTCTCAGCGTCTCTTGGCATAGACACAAGTAAGCCTCAGAATTCAGTATCCATTCCTTCCAATTCAGAGGTGATGAAGCCTCAAATTCCAAATAATATTGAGCCTTCAACATCTGAAAGTGTTAGCACCAGCATGAGTGCAGGGAAGTTTCTTGCTTAGCTCAGGCAGGAGACCTGGCTTCAGATGCCTGCTATGTCACTTAGCCATATGGCCTTGGACAAGTTTTATCATCTTCAGAAGGTGCTACAGAGGATCATAGACCTAGAACTGTAAGGAACTTCAGAGCCCTAGTCCTACTCCTTCATTTTACAGATTAACCAAAAGAGGTTAAGCGACTGGTTTAAGATTCCATGGAGAGTAAGCATAAGGGGAAAGTTGAACCAGGTCCTCTGACCCCCCAAGCCAGGGTCACTGTGCCACATGATCTCTAAGGTCCCTTCCAGGTCTCAACCTTTTAACACCCTGTGGTTTTTTAGCTGCTTTAAAACTTGCTGCTTCTTCTCCCCCGTGAGACCTTTGTCCAGACCCTTACCTCGAATTCTTCACACATCCCCAATAAAATTATATGCCACCTGGTGGACTCAGTCCCTAACCAGGTGCCAAGGGTTTCCAGATCCGAAAGAACATTAATATTTAAAACATGGATTTTTGCATCAAGAAGCAGGTTGAAATTATTAAAAGCACTGCACAATTTTCCAAATACAATCTAGCCTATTGGATTTCGGTTGTGACTCATCCATATTCAGTGTCTGTCCCAGATATCGATGCTTATGTTTTAAGTCTGTAGACTAGTCTTCTAACTGCGTATCGTAGCCTAAATTTCAGTGGTAGAAAATTTTGATCCAATTTCAGTTTTTTTTTTCTGTATGAATTGTAAGGTCTATGTCCTTGGAGTTATTATGAATTTCATTGATAAGACTTTGTAGGGTATTGAAGCCATGAACAATATCATCCATATATAGCAACATCCTAGAGGTCCTCAGCCTGGTAAAGAGGAAAATATGCTACCTCTGGAGTTAGAGGAGTTGGGTTGTAAGAAACATAAGAGGTAATATATGCAAAGTGTCTTGTAAACTTTTAAAGGGCTATACAAATGTTAGATATAACTATAATATACTGGGAACTGAAGTCATGAGGACTAAATATGGTAGTTGCCTTGTCATTGATGATAAAATAAACGCTACAATAAAGCTGATCAATTGGTTCCATTTTTTTGTTTCTTGTACTTCTTACAGTTTCAAATATGAATGCTCTGGGAATGATGTTATTTTGTTCATTTTCAAATTAATCTATCTGTAGAGGCTTGTTTTGATCTCTCCTGTTTTGTGGTATTTTATATGGTCGTATGGTTTGTAATTTTTGCTATCCTCTTCTTTTGTGTTTTATAAATGAATTTGTATTAGAAATTGAGGCTGCCCTTGGCTGCCATCTCCTTCCACCCAACAAAGAGATCAAACCATTTCTGGGTCTCTTGGCTTCCTTGTGGTGAACTGCTTTATATCAGTTCAATTTCTTCAGGAAATGATTATAGTCAAGGTCAATATCCCTGACTTTTTTCTACTTTCCATTTTAAAAAAAAAAAGAGTATTGATGGTTTGTTGAATTGGTTGGGTGGAAGCTGCTGCAATGTATTCAGTTTCTTCTTCTTATCCTCTCTTCTTATTGATTTTGACCTTTTCTCTAACTGGTCTGGTCTATGTGCACACAGTTGGCTGATTCTGATCTGAGTCATACCAGGAACTAGTTGTTTCCTGTCTATTAAGATATAGTCAATTTCATTTGTGTGAGGTGTGTCTGTGTGTCTGTGTGCACACTCACATGCTCATGTTTATGTGTGATGGTGTTCAGTGTTTACTATGTCCTGATTGTCCAATTCTATTCAACTCTTTTCGAGAGAGAGATAAAGTACTCATTAAGAACTATGTGCCAGGCATTGCACTAAGCTTTTGGCCTCTTTCAATTCTTAAATATGAACCAATATTCCAATATGCTTTTTGCTATCCTCCCTTGTGACCACCTTGACCTTAAAGTCGTCAAGTACTTTTATTCAAGGTAGCAATCCACTATTACTCCTAGGAGGGACAATGATCTTTATTTTACAAAGATTAATTTCATTACTTGGTTACATTGTAGTAAAAAATAGTAACTTCGCATAGATGTCTTATAACCCTTAATTGATTGTAAGCTCCTTGAGGGAAAGGCTCATAGCTTATTCTTCTTGGTATTCCTTACAGCCCTTTATAAAAACTCTCTCTCTCTCTCCCTCAGTCCCAGAGAGGTACAGTGATGTCTCTGTCTCTCTCTGCCTATCTTGTCTCCTCTCTGTCTGTCTCTGTCTCTGCCTGTCTCTCTGTCTCTGACTCTGTGAGTCTCTGTCTCTGTCTCTGTGTCTCTGTCTCTCTCTGTCTCTGTCTGTCTCTGTCTCTCTGTCTTTCAATCCCAGAGAAGTACAGTGCTGTCTATGTCTCTCTCTGCCTATCTTGTCTCTCTGTCTCTGTCTCTTTGTCTCTCTCTGTCTCTCTCTCTCTCTCCCAATCCCAGAGAGGTGCACTGCTGTCTCTGTCTCTCTCTGCCTATCTCTGTCTCTCTGTCTTCATCTCTCTCATTCTCTTGCTCTTTCCCTCTCTTTGTGTCTTCTCTCTGTCTCTCTTAGGTAAGCATAGTCTTTAAGCACCCAACTGATTCCCTTTGCTTTTTCTTTCCTAAGTGCTGCTAAAAGTAGAGAGAGGAGTAAGGCACTGAACATACACCTTCCCTCTTGAGCTTCAGCATAAATAGCTCTGGTGAAGTTCACCCTGATTTACCTCCTTTCATCAAGCTCACACACTGACATTTCAAAGGAGAGCTAGAACTCTTTCTCAGAGTATTGGTACCCAGTGCCATAGTGGCCTTCGCTTCAACCACTAGCCTCTAGCCTCCCCTTCCTCTCCTCCACTCCAAATTATACATCATCTTTTTTTCTTCTCATTTTGAAGGGCCAAAAGTGGTTTCACACCAGCTGACAGTAGTAGTAATTAATGTGAAGGGTCCCTTGGGGCTTTAATATCCTTATGGAGCCTTTGAGGACTTAGAAAGTCCTAGCCTGTGTTTCCTTGAACTATCTATAAAACTGAAGGGGAAAATGCATTTCAACTAAGCATCAGGTTTTCTTTAAACTCTCTAATGAGTTCGAGATAAAGCAGAGAAGCTTTTACTAAGGATGTTAAGAGCATTTTCCCCATTTTCTCCCGAGGGGAGAGTATTTTTGTCATTTCATAGGTAGTTGAGTCTTAAGAAGAGATTGCACAAAGCCCAAGGATACCATTTAAGTCAGAAAGGGATCAAATGATAGAGGAGGTTGTATCACTGCTTTAATAACTTTTGTGATGTTTGCTGTCACTTTATAAATTTAGGTTTACAGATTCAACCTTCACCCATTCAAAAGAACTAAACCTGCAGCTAGGGTCCCTCTCCATTAAATCTTTGTAGTTGTTTTGATACACATTGTCTCACCAACAAGGAGTATTTTTGACAGAGACATGGCTCATGGCCATAAACTTTCCACCAATTCTTGTTTTTAAAAATAAAAATGAAGAAAAACCTAAAAAAGCACCAAATACAAGCATTAACAGAAACTCTCTTTAAATGATGCATAAATGGATAGCACAATTTTAAAAGATACACATATCTAGGTAAGTTTCAGTACCTTTCTTACTCATCTGTAACTGTTACAGATCATGGTCTAATCTAACCTTAATTTTATTTCCAGAAACTTATGAATGCAGTTTTCTAAGTGAGCGAGAATCCTAATTTGGAGTCACATCTCTTATAGCTGGCACAAGAGCCCAGGACTTCAGCTTAACTGGGCATCTGAAGCCTTTGAAGCTTCTCACAACTGTGATTACTTGAGCTTAAGTAATCATTCCTATGATTACCTTCCTTCACGGCAAGCTGCTGAAGTCATTCCTAGATAGATTTCTTTACAGTTTCTCCCCACCCCCCATCTGTGTGACAAAGAAAGAGATAAAAAACCCCATGTTGTGGTGGTTGTTTTTTTCAACTAGGAGACAACTTTCCAGTTTGTTCCTAAGAAACACAGAACTGCTATTTCCATATCAGGTATTTTTTGTTGGAAGCTATGTTCCAATGTAATTTGGTATTAAGTATTGGTGTGCTGGTAAATGTTTAACAACCAGGTCTTTGAGAGGGGGAAAATGCATCCTAGACACACTTTTAAGTTTAATCTGCATTAATATTTTCTCCATCACTTTCTTAAGTCTAGATAATCAACAAAACAATGAATCAAGCTCTGATTTGCTGGCCAATTTTTGAGGTATTAAAGCTCACACTGAAAATTTAACATTTGGCTCTCAAGAGCTAATTTAATCTGGCTCAAATATACCCCTTCATTTTTATGAACCAATTAGTATTTTCCCATAACTTTTCCAAATAGATTCTGATACAAACACTTCTTTTTATTTTTTAATAATATTTTTAAATTAATTAATTTAATTAATATTTTAAAATAATATTTTATTTTCCCCCAATTTTTAACATTTTTAAAAATTAAACACTTTTCAAACTGAAATTTTGAAACAGCCTTTGGAAGGAACGCTTTAAAGTAAGGCTTAAACAAGGGTTTTGAACATAGATGAATTATTGCAGTATACTTTTTTACATCTCATTATTCTCATTACATTATTAATTTAGTTTAATAGCTACCCTTAGGTAAGTCTGATTAACTTGTTCCCATAACCACATTCACAATTCCCTTTCCATCCCATGTTAACTCATTATGGTTGTTTTTAACATCCATCCATTAAAGAATTTTTTTTTTTACTACCAACCACCTAGAAGATTGGGAAATAAACAACCTGGAAAAATCAAATGAAATGAAGCAGAATGATCTGTTCTAATCTGTTCTGATTCTAATCTGATCTGTTCTATGTCAGAAGAGAAGGTTTAGATAATTTGGATATCAGGCCTCTATTTGCTGTTTGTGACCTAGAAGGGACATTGCAAATATTGCTATTAAGAACAAAGAGGCAGCACAAAATGGTCCAGACAGTGTGGTCGGTAGACACCCAGAAGTCCCCGAGACCCTTTCAGGGAGTCTGGGAGATCAAAACTATTTTCACACAATGCTGTTGTTCAGTTGCTTCAGTCCTGTCTGCTTGAACACAATAACAACACCGAAGTTTTACAGAGGGGTTTTCCCTTCCTGGTAATTCCTCATAACAATGAAATAATAGGTCCATTTCCTACCACTCTTCAAAACACACTTCTTTTTATTGCTACTGTTTATCCTCCAGACCTCTTTCGTCTTGGCTCAATGCTTCCTGATCTGATGAGCTCTGAGCACAGCTCCAAATGGGAAGTCAGAACCTAGGTTAAAATGTCAGGCTCTGGTTGCCTGTTTTCATGATAATTTTCACTGCTGCTACAAAACTGCAGGTGGTTAACATGGAAGTGACAGCAAAAATAGACACACAGAACGTAGTATAGGAAAGATGTGGCTTAGCAGGAGTTTATGTAGAAAAGGCTTAGTGGCTTTAGATGCCAACCTACAGGCAACTAAAGCCAATGGTATGACAGCTGTGGCTGCCAAGAAAGCTAATTCAGTATTAGGCTGAATTAATAGCAGTATGGTTCCTAGGATAAAGGAGGTAGTTGCTCCTGGGCACTCTGCACTGGCCATAGCATATTTAGAATATCTCTTTAGTTTGAGGCTCCGCATTTTAGGAAGGTCATTGGAAAATTGAGATTATTTTTTGAATAATATTTCCCCCAATTACATGTAAAAATAGTTTTTAACTTTTTTGAAGTTTCAAATTCCAAATTCTATCCCTCTCTCCCTTTTGCCCTCCCCTCCCTGATCCCTGAGATGGTAAGCAGTCTGATATAGCATGGGCAATCATGTAAAACAAATTTCCATATTAGTCAGCTTGTGGAATAAAACTTGAACTAAGAAAAAAAATAAGAAAGAAAGTGAAAAATAGAATGTTCCAGTGTGTATTCAGATGCCATGAATTCTTCCTCTGGAGGCAGACTATGTTTTTTTTCCCATGAGTCCTTTGGGATTTTGTTTTGATGAGAATGGCTAAGTCATTCACAGTTGTTCATTGTACAATATTGCTATCACTATATATAATGTTGTACTGGTTCTGCTCACTTCACTCTGCATCAGTTCATGTAAGTTCTTTCCAAATTTTTTGAAATCATCGTGCTTGTCATTTCTTATAGCACAATACATGCTTTTGATAGAAGACAATTACACTCTTCCTATATTGTTGTTCAGTTGTGTTTGACTCTTTATGAACCAATCCGTTCATGATGTTTCCTTGACAAAGATGCTGGAGTGGTTTGCCATTTCTTTCCCCAGTGGATTAAGGCAAACAAAAGGTTAGGTAACTTGCCTAGGATCACACAGCTAATAAGCGTCTGAGGTTGGATTTGAACTCAGATCTTTCTAACTCCAGGCCCACGGCTCTATCCAGTGAGCAACTTAGTTGTCTACTCTCCTTGTAGAAATACATAAACAAGGAGGGTAGACATACCTTTTACATTTTGGGTGGAGTGAGTGGGGAAGTCTTTAGGTAGGAAGCCAAGATCCACATCTTTCAGCTTTTCATAACACTCAGTAGAAATCCTAGGGTCTGTGTTTCCAGTAAGTTGGAAGTTTTTGTGTAATTATCAGTGTTCTAGACACATTAGCTAGGAGGCCTACTGGATACTGGGCAGTTAGATGGTGTAGTGCATAGAGTGCCAGGCCTAGAGTCACGAAGACTCATCTTCGTGGGTTCAAATCTGGCCTCAGACGCTTAGCTATGTGACCCTGGGCAAGTCATTTAAGCCTGTTTGTCTCAGTTTCATCAATTGAAAAATGGGGATGATAATAGCACATACCTTGCTGAGTTGCTAGATCATTGTGAGGCTCAAATGAGATAATATTTATAAACCACTTGGCATGGTGCTTGGCACATAGAAAGTGCTACATCAATGCTTATTCCCTTTACCCTCCTTCCCCTTAGTAAATTGGCATTTTGGTGTAGATTTTAGTGTTCAGGACCCATTATTTAGGTGGCCTAGTGGATAGAGTGCCAGGCTTGAAGTTGAGAAAAATTGGATTTGAATACTTATAATACTTCCGAGTTGTGTGACCCTGGGAAAATCACTTAACTTCTTTCATCCTCAGTTTGCTCATCTGTAATATGGAGTAATAATAATACCTACCTTCAAGGATTGTTGTGATATCATAGCAAACGCTTTCAAATCTTTCTAGGCCTGTTTCTACATCTATCAAGTGAAAGGATAGGGCTTTCTAGGCTCTAACAGACCATTATTCCATTACCGAAGGTCTCAATTCAGTTGAACTCTCTGACAATGTATCTCTATGGCCCAAGGGAAAGAATCACTACAAGCAGAATTTCACTAGTTGCAAATTTTGCTAATTTTTTTTTTGGTTTAGGTTTCCTGGGAATATTTTGAAAGGTAGACTAAAAGATTTCTCTGTTTTTATATTTTCATAGACAATTGTGGTTTAAGAAAGGGTTTCACAATTGTCACTCCTAAGGTATCATTGTCAAAATCTATTTCAGGTCTCCAAGTTAGTTACTGGAGAGCTCATGGGTAGGAAAGCCCTATTTGCTGACATTAGCATTTATTTCATATCAACTGGAGTGTAGACAAGGGGAAACTTTTTTTCCTTTTTCTAAAATAAGAGAGGAAATACATTTGGGAAATGAGAGAAAGTAAGTTTAGGAACTAGAAGAGACAGAGACTCTGAGAATTGTGAAAGATAGACAAGTCATGTGGCAAGATCACTGGCCTGGGAATAAAATGACCTGACTCTTTCACTAATTAGCTTTATAACCTGAGGAAATCACTTCACCTCTCAGAAACTCGGTTTTCCTCATCTGCCAAATGGAAATAACAATACTTACTTTGCCTACCACAGATGAAGTGTGAAACTCAAATGGGACATTTGATGTGATAAAGCACTTTATAAATCATAAAGCTTTATACACATATAAGGAATTAAAGAGGCAGAAACATAAAGACACGGAACAAACAGATCATAGCAGTCTACATAGGCAGAAAAGGTAGACAGCTTATGTAGTAAAATTTGAAAAATGCCAACTGTCAACTTAACCACACCTCCAAAATAAAATAAAGTACTCCAAAATTCCATAATACTTGAATTTGCACCTAGAGATTCATTGCTTTGGGTTCAACGATTCCCTCTTCAGGTAGCTGGTTTTTTAAAATGTTAATAATCATTTACTACCACATTACTCAAAAGATGAAGACATATAGATGGATAGCCCAACAAATTAGTGTATCACAACATATATTTCATATAGATATAATCTAGTCTTGAATAGGAGTAGGAAAATGTTATGGATTGCATTTTGGAAATTGTACCATAATTACTTAAGGTGCTTTCTGTTTCCAAAACACATCTTTTCTTTTTTAAAATTTTTCAATTTTTAAAATTTAGTGGTATTTTATTTTTTCTAATTACATGTAAAAATAATTTTCAGCATTTGATTTTTGAAAGATTTTGAGTTCAAATTTTTCTCCTTCTTTCCTTCCTACCTCTTCCCCCGCCCAAAGATGACAAGCCATCTGATATAGATTATATATATGCAATCATGTAAAACATATGTCCACATTAGTCATGTTATGAAAGAAGAAACAAAACAAAAGGAAAAATCACAACCCACCCCCCCAAAAAAAATCAGTGAAAATAGCATGCTTCAATCTGCATTCATACTCCATCAGTTCTTTCTCTGAATGTGGATAACATTTTCCATTATGAGTCTTTTGGAATTGTCTTGGATTATTGTATTGCTGAGAAAAGCTAAGTCTATCATGGTTGATCATCACACAATGTTGATATTTCTGTATACAGTGTTCTCCTAGTTCTACTCACTTCACTCGCATCAGTTCATGTAAGTCTTTCCATGTTTTCCTGAAATCCTCCTGCTCATCTTCTTAAACACAATAGTATTCCATCATATTCATATACCACAATCTGTTAAGGCATTCCCCAATTGATGGGTATCCCCTCAATTTCCCATTCTTTGCTGCCACAAAAAGAGTTGCTATAAATATTTTTGTATATTTAGGTCCTTTCTCCTTTTTATGATCTCTTTGGGACACAGACCTAGTAGTAGTATTGTTGGATCAAAGGGTATACACATTGGACATAGTTCCAAATTATTCTCCAGAATGGTTGGATCAGGTCACAACTCCACCAACAATGTATTAGTGTCCCAATTTTCCCACATCTTCTCCAACATTTATAATTTTTCTTTTCTGTCATATTAGCCAATCTGTTAGATATGAGGTGTTATCTCAGAGCCAAACACATCTTTTCTCCGAGTGATACATGGTTGCAAATCATCTCAGAAGACTCAAAATGTCAAATGACTGAGAGGGAAATAGAAACATATATGGTAAGTGTTAATGGACTGCAGGATATTGCCATTAGTAACTTGTTTACCAAAAGTGACATAAAATCATAAGTAATGAATGGAAAAGAAGGTGAGTTATCCATGTAGTAAAAGCCAGGTTTTCTAATACATGATTCGGGTGTTGCTCTTTTCTTCCATAAAATATTTAAACACACAGATGAAGACCCCTAGAAAGTTGAGTAGATTGCCTATGTAAGACTTACAGAAATTTACAGAGTTGAAAAGGCTTACCATGTGCCAGGCACTGTACTAAATGTTGTGGATACAAATTGAAAAGCAAGAAAGGCCCTGCTCCAAGGAAACTCATATTCTTATTGGGGGAAATAATTTATTTAGAAAGGTTCGTTTTCATGGCAGATGGAAAGGCCACATGGAATTTAGGGTTTGAAAGACAAAGTTATAGTCCAATTGGCAAGGGCCCAAGAGCCTTGGGGAACAATGGCAGGGCAGATGGTCCCCAATCAGTGATTACTGGGAAGAAGTGATTATATGCTAAAGGTCAGAGTAGAGCCAAGATTCTAAAGAGCTACAGATGGGTATGTGTGTATGGGAGTGTTTGGGGGCATTTAGTGTTAGTGTCAGTGAGAGAAGATGTACGGTACCTTGTGGGAACAAGGTAATTGGGGTTGAGTTAACCATGACCACGAACAAGAGTCACACAGGATGAGAAGGCATGCACTTGTATATATCACTAAGACCATGGACCCACTGAAGTATCAAGGCAAGCATAATGGGCTTTATGGTCACTAATCTCTGAACATATGTAATCATATTGATCTTTAGAACAACTTAGTGAGGTACCTAGGGTAAGTATTATTACCTCCATTTGGTAGATGAAGAAACTGCGGCCCTAGAAGAGGTAATGTATTAAATTGTATACATTCAGATCCATTGAATTGATAACAAAGAGGGGGCATGGCGAGCATGCCATCATAATTATATATGGCTGTCTTGGACTAGAAACTTAAATTCTCTGACTTCCCTGTCTTTTAAAAAATTAAAAAAAATTTATTCTGAACTAAAGAAATAAAACAAACATTTCCATAACAGTAGAATAGAAAAAAAGCTGATTGTACATGAAACTGCAAATCTATTATGTACTACTTGCTACTCCTTTTAGATATATAATAAAGTTATCATGTAACTTTCTTTTTTTCTCCCTTCCTTCCCCCACCTTAGAGATGACTACCATTAGACACAAATATGTACATATAAATATATACATATACATGTATATATATAAAACCACCATACCAACTAAATTACCAAAAAATTATTTTACTGAATTAGAAAAAAAAACAATGACAAAATTCATTTGGAAAAACAAAAAATCAAGAATATCAAAGGAACTAATGACAAAGAAAAGTAATGCAAGGAGGTTTAGCAGCACCAGATCTTAAACTATATTTTAACTTAAGTTTGCCTTAAATTTAACTATATTCAACTATAAGTATCAAGTCACAAACTGGGCATAGACCAATATCTTACACTATTTACCAAGATTTCCCTCTCTTTAGATTGCTTCTTCTGGTTCCATTCTGCTCTTGCCTTCTGTCCCTGCCATTGGACTTGCTCTCTTTGGGGAGGCGAACGCTGACTTAACATGAGGATCAAAATTAGATAAAATATATGACCAATGAACTTTTAAAACTTCCAAGTCCTATGCAGATGGAAAGGACTATGGAGTCACGGTGAGAGAAGTGAGCAGCAATGGCTGCCCAAGAATGGGCAATGGTAATTAGCCCATTTGCCAATGGTAAATACCAAGAATGGTAATTAATGACGTATTGCTTTAGCGGAAGTACAATTTGTCAGCAATAGAAATCCCATGAGCTTAGCTCAACATATACATAATATGAGCTCTGGGAATTTCTCTTCTAAATAGATAGGTGATCTAAACTCTTGGCACCCAGCGCACCCATCCACACTATTTTCCTTGTCCTTTTTGAGTTTTGATTCAAGATTGGAATGGCTTATTAGGGAGAAGGTGTCAGGCTAAATAGAAGTACAAAACTAGCACCTGGCATTGACTTGCTATGTAACCAAGGAGCAATGGCTCCCTTCCTTTCTCCCCACCCCCTGCCCTTCATTCCAGGGCCTTACTTTCCTCTGTAAAATGACTGACCACATGATCTTGAAGGTCTCTTCCAACTTTAAATTCCTTACTTATAAAGTCATTCTATCTCTATGAACATCAGTTTCCTTAAGTACTGAATAAAGAGTTTGGAATAGATAATTCCCAAAGCCTATTTTAGATCTGAAGCCCCATTGTTCTAGTGAGGAGGGGATATTTGTAATGGATGCAGTATGACTATTTGAATTAGGAGGATGGCTTCCTTTTTGAGGCATTCTTCTCTTTAACTGGACAGCAAATGTCATCTATCTGCACTCAGCAATCTTCCCTAATTAGATCTTCTCTTGGTTGGAGAAGCCATGCCTTTCACCAGGCCAATTTCCAGTACTAGAAGTAATTTCCAGTACCAGAAGCTGCCACTCTCATCTTCAGACAGCCATGGGAAATAATTAATATTAATAGATGTGTAGTTTCTCAGTAAAGATCTGTGAACTTTCATTTCTTCTGAGGTGTGCTGAATCAACTTAAATGTTCAAGTGTGTAATTGTGACTTTTCTCTTTCTCGATTGAGGTTTCAATTAAATGTAAGTGTTGTTGTTGGTATGTTGTGTCTGACTCTTCGTGACCTCATTTAGGGTTTTCTTGGCCAAGATACTGGAGCTGTTTGCCATTTCCTTCTTTAGTTCATTTTACAGATGAGGAAACTGAGGCAAACAGGGTTGAGTGACTTTTCCAAAGCCACCTAGCTAGTAAGTGTCTGAGGCCAGATTTGAACTTAGGAAGATGAGCATTCCTGACTCTAGGCCTGGCACTCTATCCACTTCGCCTCCACTGTATCACCTCGCTGCCCTTATAAGTGATACTATCTGTGCATAAATGCCTTGTCGAGACGATGGAACACGCTAATCATCCATTTTGTTCGCTTCAGATTTGAATGTTGGCATTTACGCAACCAATAGAATCATAGAAGGTTAGAGCTGGAAGGGAGACCTAAGAGATCATCTGACAAAGTCAAAACTTAGGCCCTATGTGCTAAGTGCTAGGGATACAAAGAAAGATAAAACAGTCCCTGCTCTCAAGGAGCTCACATTCCAATCCTACTTTCTAGGCTTTCTACCCCTTCTTTTTATGTATGAGGAAGCTGAAGCCTAGTGAGATAATGAACCGTGCATTACTTTTACACTTATAGACCCTAAAATTTATTTTATTTAGATTTAGCTCAGTGTTCTTGCCTGTCGATATAATAATTATTATAATTGTAATAATTACAATGATAATGATATCTAGCATTTATGTAAAGAGCTTTGAGGTTTTCAAAACACTTTACATACACTAATTCATTTGATCCTCACAACAATCTTGGGGAGTAGCAACTGTTATTATCCCCATTTCACAACGAGAGTATTGAGGCATGGAGAGGTTAAATACTTGCCACTGTCACATAGCTCGTAAGTATGAGACAGGATTTGAACTAAGATCTTCCTGACTCCAAGTTCATTCTAGTCATTTTTTTTGGATCCTGATTCTATCATCCAGCGTGTCAGCTATTCCCCTGAGCTTTATGTTTTCTGAAGATTTGATAAGAATGCTTTCCTTGTCCTTATCTACAGCGATGATAAATTTGAAGCGCAGCAGGGCCAAGTGGAGAACATTGGATCACCCCGCTGACACATCCCAAGTTTCCATCAAGCTATTAATAACTCTTTGTTATGTCTGGCCATTCAGTTAAGACCTATCTAACTGGTTGTTTATCCAGTCCAATATCTCTGTATCTGTTTCAAGGGAATATTATGAGATACTTTATAAACGCTTTGTTTAAAATCTAGGTTAGCTACACTGACAGTATTTCTCTAATCTACCAGTTTAGTAACGCTATTAAAAGAGGAAATAAGATTAATTTGGCATGACCTGTTATTCTTGATGGAGCTATTTATTATCAATGCTTGAATGAAAAATAAAAAAGCCTCCTAAAACCAATGTATCAGGTGCCAATTGTGTTCTAAGAATTGTGTAAGGTAGAGAGGGAACAAAGATAAAAGTGAGAAAGTCTTTGCCCTCAAGGAACATAAATTCATTTAAAAACTTTTAGTATTTTACTATTCTGAACTTGATAAACACCGAAGAACAGAAATATTTCTATTTACAAAAAGAGAGGAATATATGTGAAATCATGAATCTCATGACATTTGACTTTAAAAAAAGTATTTCTCAAATAAGCATGTTAGAAGTAAATCTTTCTCATTTGTCTCTGTTACCCTCAGAACCTCCTGATCTCTTCTGTGTATCTTCTTTAAATGCTTTATTGATGGTATTTTCTTTCTTCCTTTTTTAGGCGTTGCTGTCACTATCTTCCTAGCACATCCCTAGTACACTTCTCTTCCTCCATCCCCTCCAAATAAAGTCTCTTCCTTATAATAAATTACTATAGTCAAGCAAAACAAATCCACATAATGGTTATATTGGAAGATATGTCTCATTCTTTTTGTAAAATTCATTTTATTTTTAATTTATGGAATAGGACGAGCATTTCCATAACATAGTATAATTAAGAAAGATGATTGCGAATGAAACTGCACATCTATTATGTACAACTTGCTATTCCTTTTAACTATATAATATTTAGTATGTAAATTTATTTTTTCCTTTAAAAAAATTCTCTGCCGCTTCCTGCCCTAGAGATGGCTATGGCTAGCATTAGACACAAATAAGCATATATATATATATATATATGTGTGTGTATATATATATATATAGAGAGAGAGAGAGAGATACACATGCATATATATATATATTTGTGTTGTGTATACACATATATATGTATGTATGTATGTATAAAATTATTCTATACATACTTTTATTTATCATTTCTTTTTCCGGATGCAGATAGTATCTTTGCTCATATATCCTTTATAGTTAATTTGGGTATTTATAATAGTCAAAATGACTTATTTGCTCAAAGTCATTCCTAAAATAATTGCTGTTACTTTATACAATCTTCTCTTGGTTCTGCTCTTTTCACTCTCCATTATTTCGCGCCAGTCTTTCTATGTTTTTCTAAGATCATTGAACTCATCATTTCTTATAACACAATAGTATTCTAATCATACACCACAACTTGTTCAGCCATGCCCCAATTGATGGACATCCCTGAAATATCCAGTTCTTTGCCACCACAAAGAGAGCTGTTATAAACATTTTAGAACATAGAGCTTCCTTTCTTTTTTTTTCCTAATCATCTTTGGAAATAGACCTAGTAGTGGTATTGCTGGGTTAATGGGTATAGGCAGTTTAATAACTCTTTGGGCATAATTCCAGATTACTCTCCAAAATGGTAACCTCTAGGCCATCAGGTCTCTGTAAAGATGTGGGAAATATGCTTCACTATATTCACTGTATCTGGAGTGGGAGATGTCATTGCACTGATCAGAATTCTTATGTCTCTCAAAATTGGTTTTCTTTATGTAGTGAGATTATGGACTCACTTCTCCAGTTTACATTTTGTTGTAGTTTTTTTTGCTAATACTTTATTTGATTTTTTAAAAATTCAATAATATTCATTGGCAATATTAGTCTATAGTTTTCTTTCTCTGATTTTCTCTCCATGGTTCACATATTCATTGCCATATTTATATCATAAAAAGAATTTTAGTATCACCTCATTATCTTATTTTTTGCAAACAGGTTTTGTAATATTGAAATAAGTAGTTCTTTAAATTTTTGATAACATTCTCTTAAAAATCCATTTGGTTCTGTCTTTTTCTTCCTTAAGAAGCTAATTTGTGATCTTTTCGGTTAATTTTTCTAATATTGGGCTATTCAGATTTTCTATTCTTTGTTCTCTTAATCTAGATTTTAAAATATTTTACAAATAGCCATGCATTTCATGTAAGTTATCAATTTGTTGGCATGTGATTGGACAAGCATTTCTAATAATTTCCTTTATTTCCTCTTCATTTGTTTTGTATTCTATCTCAGTTTTCACCTTGTTAATGTGGGTATTCCACATTAGATAAGAACCTCTCCATGTCTGCCTTTCTTCTTTGACAATGTCTTCCCATATTTATGTCTTCCTATAAATCTATTATGGGCTGGGGGCGGGGGGAGAATGGAGGCCCTCAATGTTCTGGGGAGGTGAGATTTTTTTGTCATTCCCCTGATATTGTATAGATCCTACTGGGCCATCTAGGCTGTTCATCAGATATCCTTTTCTCATAGTATATGATCAGCCCCCCTCTTTTTTTTCCCATTCGTCTATTTTTTCCTGTTGGGGCAGCTTGGTGGCGCAGTTGATAGAGCACCAGGCCTGGAGTCAGGAATATCTGAGTTCAAATTCAGCTTCAGACACTTACTAGCTGTGTGACCCTGGGCAAATCACTTAATCTTGTTTGTCTCAGTTTCTTTATCTGTAGAATGAGCTGGAGAAGGAAATGGCAAACTACTCCAGTATCTTTGCCAAGAAAACCCCCAAATGGGGTCAGGAAGAGTTGGACACTACTGAAAAACAGCCCCATTTTTACAACATCCTTTATGTAGTTTATTTTGTCTATTCTGTGTTATAATAGTTTGCAGTTTGCCAAGATTTACTATTCCTCTTTCCATTGACCTTTAGGTTGGACTCAACTTCAGTTTTTTCCAAGTCTGTAGCATTCAATGACTTGAAACCACACAGCCTCAATGAAAGAACATTGGTGGTGTTCTTACCATGCTTTGCATTTGTGTAAGGTTTTATGAACTTGGAAGTACTTTGACATATGCTTGTTATTTCAAATGCTTCTTCTAGACACCTTGTCAGGCCAGAAAGGCAAATTTTATTCCTTTTATAGACCTAGAGACCTTGAGGGATTAAGGAATACTTTTCTCAAGGCCACGTGGAATCCTCGTTAGAGTTGGAAATATAATTCTGATCTCTGAATCTCTGAAACACTGTGCTTTCCACACATTACACTATCTCACAAGGAAAGCAGTGTGGATCAGACACTAGTTACCAGGAAACCTTAGTCCCTTAAGTACGATACTATTTTAGAAGAGGAACTTCCAGGGAGTATCGCAGTAGTACCTCTTACAAATGGAGTAAATATCACTGAGAAACAAACAAGGCGTGAAGCAGTGTGATTCAGTGGAAAGAATTCTGGATTCAGAGTCAGAGGACCTGAGTTTGAGTGCTGACTCTGCCTCTCACTAGTTAAGTGACCTCGGAGAAGTCACTTTTCTCTAGGCCAGGGCGGTCCAAAATGCGGCCCACAGGTAGTGCGATTTATGCGGCCACCCTACAAGCATAGAAATTTACATAAATGCTTTAGTAAACCAAGCTGAGCTACGCAGAGCTCTTACTAAAATGGCAAATCAAAATATATTGTCTGTTGTTTCAATAAAAGCCTAAGGTTGGACAGCCCTGCTCTAGGCCATAGTGTCTTCTATACAATAAGAGAGTTAGAGAAGATGGCCTCTAAGATCCCTTCACTTCTCTTCTTGGGCAAGTTACTTACACCTTATTTACCTCAGTTTCCTCAGCTATAAAATAGGGATAATAATAGCACCTACCTCCCAGGGTTATTGTCAGGATCCGGCGAGATCACATTTGTTAAGTACTTAGCACGATGCCTGGCATATAGTAGGTGCTGCATAAACGTTGTTATCTTCTATCCAATGATGGAGTTGGGCTAGACGACCTCTAAGAGCCCTTCCCGTTCTACATCGTGGGACCTGGTCTGCCATGATTTCTTTGATTAATGTATAAGGCTTAGACTTGTTCTACTTGGCTCCAGGAAACAGAAGTAGAACTAAAGGGACAGGGAAACACAGTTCAGATCTATAATAAGGAAGTGCTTTTTAATGATTGGGGTTTTAAAAAATCAAGTGTGATAAAATATGTAAAGCACTTTACAAACCTCAAACATGTATTTCTCTGTGTGTGTGTGTGTATATATATATATATAGTATGCATGTATATGTGTGTGTGTGTGTATACACACCCACCCACACACATATATCTGTATCTCTCTATATTTTTTGATAGCTATGTAGTATTTTGTATCAACTAGTGGTTCAGTGGATAGAGTGGCAGGCCTGGAGTCAGAAAGACTCACCTTCCTGCGCTCAAATTCAGCCTCATTTACTTGCTAGCTGTGTGACCCTGGGCAAGTCACTTAATCCCATCTGCCTCGGTTTCCATATTGATAAAATGAGCTGGAGAAGGAAATGGCAAACCACTGCAGTATCTTTGTCAAGAAAACCTCAGCGGGGCCACAAAGAGTCAGACGTGACTGAAAAAAGACTGAACAACAATATATTGTGTTACTAAATAAATGAATAAATCATTTTTGAGCATTTTCTGTATGCCAAGTCCCTTGCTAAGTGCTAAGGATACCAACAGAAAAACACAATCACTGTTCTCAAGGAGCTCATGTTCTAATGGGAGAAGAGAACGCAAGTCAGGAAGATCTCACGCTCCTTGTTTTTGCTGTTGTTTAGTCATTTTTCAGTAGTATCTAATCCTTCATGACCTCATTTGGGGTCTTCTTAGCAAAGATTCTGAAGTGGTTTGCCATTTTCTTCTCTAGCTCATTTTACAGATGAGGAAACTGAGGCAAATACAGTTAAGTGACTTGCCCAGGGTCACACAGCTAGTTTCTAAGACCTGATTTAAATCTATCCACTGTGCCACCTAGCTGCCCCGCAGTCCTTAGGATGCAGAAATAAAGCAGACTTTATTGCTTCTTTAACATCATTTCCACTGATAAAATATTAGTTTCTGAAACTAAACCATTTAAGAGTGCAAAGCACTTAGTGGCAAAAAATTTCTTTCCTAGGTCTTCAGTTGCATTTGCCATAGTACCTGTAGGAGTAAATGACAGGTTGAATTTCCACAAGAGATGATTCTGCTGATGATGGCTAAGGGCACTGGCATGGAAGGCTTGCTATTCCCAAGGCTCTTGGGTTCAGGGTCTTGGGATCTGAATCAAGATGATGGTCAAGGTTGTTGTGGCAGTTTGACTTGCCTGTCACATACTACTGCCTCTCCCCATATTGCTGTCTTAGGAGGTCTTGCATGACTGGTGTGTGGCAGATGGTTGGCAGTTGGTAGGGACACTCGAGCCCTTCTCCACAGGAGTTACTTCCCCAGATGCAACTGGGAGGTCTGGGCTAGAAGCAGGATGGATGGTCTGAGAGATACAGCTACCCCTAGGACTCCTGTGTCTGTTTGCCTGTTGGTGACGGTTGGTCAGCAGTTGTCTCTTGTAGTGATAAAGAGTGTGGATTCCATCTCCACAATTATTTCTCCCAGCAAGATGGCTGTGGGTGCTGGGAGCAGGTCTGGTGGTTTGTTTTTTTTTTGTGGGAGGAGGGTGCATTGCAATTCCTAAAGCTCTGGGATTCAAGTCCTGGAATATCTTCATCAGGATTTAGGCAGTGTGGTCAAAGTGATAGTGTTCTGACTTGCCTGGCACCTTCTACAGGGATGACTCTGATCAGGTCACAATAAGGTATTTGTATTTATTCTCCATATATTTCCATGTGTTTGTACTGTGCATGCCACACATTATTTCTCTCTCTCTAGAATGTAAGGTCCTTGAGGGTAGGGGCTATTTGTCTTTGTGTCCCTACTGTCTCTCATTGTACCTGTACAATTAATAGTAGACACTTCACTGATTATTGACTGAATAGATGGTCTTCACTGTCATTATTATTTACTTAAGCAATGAATAGGCTACTTTAGGAATTTCACATCACCAGAAGTTTTTACAATACTGATTTAAGGAAATCCTAGAGGTGATCCCTGCTGTAGGCAGCAGTCGGATTCAATGACCTCTAAGGTCCCTTCCCATACTAAGGTACAAAGTCTGTTTGAATAAGTTGGCTGTAGTTTCTGATCTGCCATCCAGGCATGGGTTAACACATTCGAAAGCAGACTAATCAGAGAGGGTGAGAAGGAAAGAGGGTGGTGCTTTTTGTCCCCTAAACAGACACTAATTAAATGTTTTGTTCCTTGTAAGAAGATGAGGAGTGCACGATGCAGCGACTTCTAACAAGCAATTTCAGTCAACACCAAGGTCACTCAAATGAGCTCCAGAGTGTATCTGTATCTAGGGAAAAAATTTTGTCCTCCTCATGTAGATGGGATGTAAAAGGTACAAATTATTTTAAGCAAACAGATCTGCACATCTTTGGTTCCCTGAGATGCTCAGTAGGTGAAATTACATATCAGCCCCATATTTCTCATTTTGGGTCCTTCATGGCATTTCACAGGTTTGATTAAAAATTTTTTTGAGCTATATATACCTTTTTGTAACAAATAGCAGATATCAGATCCAAAGGGGAACATTCAAATAACATTGTTACAGAAACATTGTAAAAAACTTTGCCTTCCTTGACTTAAGCATGTCTAACACAACCTATTTATGAACCAAATCAGAACATTTTTTGACTTTCAGAAATCAAGAGCTCAGTCTGGTTTTTGGAATGAAGGATATTTGTATCAGGGCCATTTAACTCCAAGTAGAGTTTAATTCTTTGATACCTGGGCGGGGTGGGGGGGGAGTGAAACCAGATCAAATTGGCAAATTAAATCTCTATTTTATGCTCAACATTAAGTTTCCACAGAGTCCCATTAAAAATAGTCAAGAATCCATTGGGCAGAAATGAAACAGCGGCTACATTGTCAAATTCTTCAGGCCATATGTTCCTTTTGGTATGTTTCATTAAGCAGTGTTTTCTGCAGGAGGAGTTTTATTCCTGATTCTTAATTTACATGTATTGAATTGCCTTATCTATACATGTTGTTTCTCCCCAGGAGAATGTGTGTTGCTTGAGGGCAGAGTGTTCCCACTTTTATCTTTGTGTCTCAGTGCCTGGCACATAGTAGTCATTTAAATGTTTGCGTGATCTTGAACAAGTCACTTAATTTTTCTAGGTTTCAGTGTCCTCATTTGTAAAATTAGGAGGTTGGATTACACCCCCACCCCTCCGTCCTTTCAGCTCTAGATTGATGATCCTGTGGACTGATTTGAATTATTTGGGTAACAACAGACCTCGACAACTGTTTAAACTGATTCTTATTTAACATATAGTTAAATCTTGAAGGGTGCCTAGGAGACAGAAGGTTCTCCTTTTTTCTTGTGGCTTTAGCCAGTCAGAATCAAAATTCAGTAGAGTAAGTTCATCTTCATTCATTTGAAATGTCTCTTGCTTCTCCTCCTTCTCCTCCTCCTCCTCCTCCTCCTCCTCCTCCTCCTCCTCCTCCTCCTCCTCCTCCTCCTCCTCCTCCTCCTCCTCCTCC
>CM053624.1:89733249-89792711 GCA_028646595.1 Phalanger gymnotis
GGATAATATCATCAGACCACTACTGCAGAGATTGCCGCATGGAGGAAGGTTGGAGCGGGGAAGTAGGACTGGGTGGGAAAAGAGCTCACATGCCATCTGGTAGCTTCTTATTTTAACTAATTATTTTTGCAAAGTAGGTGCTAAGTTCTGTTGCTTATACACTGCTGATGTCCTACAAGTGTTGTCAGAGCCCTCTAAATTTGGCACCCTGGGGCTAAGCTCTGATCACTTCTTCCCAATTACAGCTCTGTGGTCTCCCTGCCCCCTTCCCTCAATATGTACTTTATCTTTCTTCTTTTTTCTGATCCCTTCTTCCTTTCCTCATTTAATGACCATTCCTGCCCCAGTTGCTGAAACCTAGATAATCTGATACATTAACCCATACTAATAAGAGTCAAATGATTAAGTTTTCAGGCCTCCCAGGTCATATCATTCTTTTAGGCACCAAATATATACTTGTTCCTGGGAGTTCTTTAAGGAGTGGAACTAATGATAGGAACTTCAGGTAGCTTTGCAGGGCTTTGACAGGAGATAATTTGGTGAGATTTGGGGCTTGTAGTGACCCCTTCACATCATTCCACAAGGGTACCTGCCTACATTGCCTAGGGAAAAGCATTGACCCTGTCTGTGCTTTTCTAATTATTAACATTTGGTTCCAATGTCTCCGAGTTGTCTGGATTACTCTCTGCTTGTTGAAGTCCTGTTTTTAAAAGCCCACTTCAATGTTACCTGCTCTCCAAAGCCTTCCGGGTACCCCTAATAAGATGTGAATCTTTTGATCTTTTGAAATCCCATAGCACTTTGTCCATCTTAGACACTGACCACCTCCTATCTGGAGCTAAAGTTATTTGCAGTACTTTTCTTAAATCCAGTCACTCTACTAGTCCATCACAAAGTATTTACTAGGCACTTACTATGTGCCAGGCACTGAGCTAAGCACTAGGGATACAAAGCCCTCCGCTGCCCTCAAGGAATTTACATTCTAGTGAGGAAGGCAACATGTAAATAAATTGTTATGTACAAGATATGCGCAGAGTAGATAGAAGGCGGCCTTAGAGGGTAAAGCACGAGTAGACAGAGGAACCCTTAAAGGTGTCTTGTAGAAAATTGTGTTTGAACTGTGCTTTGAAGAAAGCCAAAGATTCTAAGAGCTGGTAGGAAGGAGGAAGAGTATTTTCCTCTCACTGGGACTCACCAATATAAATGGAAATATATGGGAGATGAAGCAATGTGTGACAAGAGGCAAGTTTTACTGGACCATGGAGAATATGGAGGGGAGAAATATGTAAGAAGTATGGAAAGGCAGAAGAGGCCAGGCGGTGAAGAGCCTTAAATAACAGACAGAGGGCTTCATATTTAGTTCTAGTAATAGGGAACCACCACAATTTGTTAAGGAGTAGAGAAAGCATGGTCAGAGCTATGCTTTAGGAAAATTACTTTGACAGTGTAATACTAATTAAGGTGGGGCTTTTTTTGTTGTTTTCTCTTTTAGCACTTATTTAATCAAGTGTCCTTGATGAGTCTGGCCTAGTTTCTTTAATTAAATTAGGAGTCTTTGATGACCTCCTTGCCTCAAGGGGAAGCCTAGACCACTTGGGTTTAAGACGCATGTTTGTGATGCTTTTAGGTCACGTGGGTGAGTTGCATGTGTGACTCACCTTTGACCCTGAGAAAGATATATAAACCCAGAGGTTGGGGTTCTGTCAAGGGCTCTCAGCCACTGAAAGAGTGGCATGGGACTCTGGGCAGCCACTCTAAGAGCCTCTTGGCTTGTGAACCCAGATATCGATGCTTTCCTGGTAAGTATGAATTGTGATTTGGTCTGTTTATATTGTTTCTGTTTGTAATTTGTTTGTATTTGCTCTGAAGTTCAGGCTGTTGGCTTTTCCTCCTGAAGTAAGTGAATGATATTTGTATGTTGGATTGAAATACCATTGTTAACCCCTTAATGTTGCTTTCCTTAGTAAAGCAGATCAAAAGAATCTGTGCTGGCAGCTTTTGTTGCTGGTCTTCTTGGGTTGTACACCCCTACAGCAGCTATTAGCCAGATTGTGGCTACAGACAGCTATAAGGAGAATAGATTGAAATGAGGAGAGAGGAGGCAAGGAGACCAATCAGGAGACTGTTGTAATAGTTTAAGTGTAAGGACTTGAGGGGACCATCTACAGTCATCCTGATCTATATCTTGCCACTGGACCCAGATGGCTCTGGAGGAGAAAATGAGACTGGTGACTTTGCACAGCCCTCCTTTTCCTTCACTTAAATCCAATTCACTTGCAAGTCATGGTATCATCTTCCTGATGTCATGGTCCTCTTGGAGAACAAAGAACAAACAACAACACAAGGACCTGAACTAGGGCAGTAGCTGTAAGAGTGGAGAGAAGGGGATGTAAATGAAGGCAGAAGACAAGATTTAGCGACTGCTTGATATTGCATGAGTGAGGGTGAGGAATTGAGGAGGACATGGGATGTGAAGCCAGAAGGAAGGTGGCGTCTTCAACAATAACAGGGAAGCTTTGAATGATAAGTCTCTTGGGGGCTGAAGCTACATCTTATCTTTATATTCCCCGCAGAACCCAATGTAAAGTGGACACTTAGTAAATGTTATCGAAGTTAAAATGAATTGAATTGGCACCGCTTGCGAACAATTCCGGATCTATATTTAGTCAGAGGTCAAAATTTCTCCCCCCTTCCCTCTAATCCTTCAAGACCATTCAGTCATCCCGCAATGACTTTAATTTGGATCTCATCCTGAAATTTGGAACTAGGAATCTATCACTGCTTGGCACTGTTCTCTGCCTTTGTTATTCTCGAGGTCTCCATCACTTGGAAGGGTTTTGAAAGAGAATGGATTTTCACTTGTCAGGGATGTAGTAGAAAGGATTCTTATAATGGGTAGGTGTTTGGAGTAGATAACTCTAAAGATCCCCTGAATCTCCAATATTAAATTGCTTGAAACTTAAGTATGTAAATAAGTCTGAGACTTCATTTAATATGGGTATTCCATCCACTGAGCCAGATTTCTACCCCCTATGCCTTTTTATCCTGTGTGATTCTTAACTATGTCTTTCTATAAGTCTTCCTGTGATGGCTTATGTAGTTTGATCTGAACTTAAAGTCCATCTTTGAAGAAGTATGTCACATAATAAAACTAAAAGCAGATTTGTTGACACCCATGTCTGGCCAAAAAAATGGTCAGTGAATTGAATCCTCATTTGTTATGATAGATGGTATTACCTAGAATCTGCATCCTACTAATTGGCTGATAATAAAACATGTTGATATAAATACACACATATACACTTATATGTATATACACACACATATATATACAAACACACATATATAGACACACATATGAATATATATTTGTATATACATGCACACATATATGCACACACACATAAACCTATATTTACATATATATATATGTATATATATACACATACATATGAACACAGATACACAGACACATATATATGCCTGCCCTCAAAGAATTTACATTCTGTATGTATATATATATGTATATGTATATATGTGTGTGTGTGTATGTGTTTATCTCTGTCTCTGTATCTATCTATCTATCTATCTCATCACACAGTTATCTGGAGTACGAGGTAAGAATTCTTAACTTTTTTTTTGTCACGGATCCCTCTGGAAGTCTAGTAAAACCTATGAGCTCCTTTTCGGAATGTTTTTAAATACAAATAATAAAATCCATAGTTTACAAAAAAGCTATTATATTGAAATGCATTTCTCAAAATCGGAAAAAAATCCTACCAACAACAAATTCATAGACTGCCTGAAAACTATCCCCGCACTCCTTAGGTGTCCATGGACCCAAAGTGAAGAATTTTTGATTTAGAACAAAAAGAAAATATGGCCTACTTCTCATTGGCCTAGGCACTGCTATGTATGCTACATATTAATCTAATACTGACCAAAAGAGGTAACATTTGTAAAGTGCTTAGCATAATACATAATAGGTGCTACATAAATGCATATTCCCCCTCCCCTACCTAATACAGTGTTGCCTCTAGCATTGGGAATCTGAGATCAGAAGGCTTTTGAATTATGTGTAATCACCGATGCTGTGCATGATTCTGCTATCATGGACATTTCTCCTACCCGTATTGCTTAGGGATAGTCGCCCAACTTCTCTGACCTTCAGTTTTCTCATCTTGAGAATGAAGGACTTGTGCCAGGTGGCCTCTGTGGCTCCTTCTAGCTCTACTTCTATGGTTCTATGAATTCAGCCAGGTCCCAAACAGTAAAAAGAGTGAATTCCCTGAAGGGGTTACATATATTCAATTTCTCACTATTCAAAGTAATAATTAGGTAAAATATGGCAGTTGGATTCTATTCCACTGGAGATATGCAGTGTGAATTTGAATAATGTGGCTACTTCAAGTGATTCAGTACTCACACTAATCTGAACTTGGTTATACATGGCTCTCCTAACTCCCTTTCTGATCATACATGCCCTTCATCGTATCTTTCATTCCACTTCTTGCACCAAGGTCCTTAATGGTAATATGCTTCAGCCTTTTTCTATCCATCATGAATATTGCCTTTTTGGTAACCTGAAATTTTGATTTTTTTCTGAGATCATACAGTTTTATGACGTGTGGCCATACCAAGTAAGACTAGTAAGGCTGAGTCCTTGTTTCAGCTCCCAACGAGCTGGGTCCTGAATATAACTTCTGAAGGACGCTCCCTATTCCTCAGAGCGTTGATGTTCAGGTGGCTGTGATGCCTAGATACTGGGATGCCCAGAGCCCTAACATCAGGATGATTCTTTTGACCTTTCAAAACTTCCAAGGTAGGAATCTCCAATCCCTTCAATTAGGATAAAAACAACAACAAAACCAACACAGTGATCAGGATTGAAAGCCCTTTTCATCATGGGGAGGAAGAATATTTATTTTGAAGATAAAGCTTTTGTTGCTGTGAGAAATGGAATCTTTCAAAGTTTTGTGCAATTTTTGCAACATCATCTGGTATGAGCTTTTCTTATTTGATTCAGAGCCTGGGCTCATTGCCTATCTGCAACATCTGTCCAATATCTATCTATCTATCTATCTATCTATCTATCTATCTATCTATCTATCTATCTATCTATCTATGATTTAGTTGGTGGACTACCCATCCAGTTGGATGCTGTAGTCTCAGCAATATGTGTTCTCCATTCACTTTTATTTTTCCATTGTGTTTGGTCAGGCCATTATATTTCGTGTGTGTGTGTGTGTGTTGCTGTGAATATCAGTGAGAAGGATCTGGAAAAAGAAGCAACTCATGGTTCTTTAAGAAATCCCCTTCGGGGCAGCTAGGTGGTGCAGCGAGTAGACCACTGGCCCTGGAGTCAGGAGGACCCAAGTTCAAATCTGGCCTCAGACACTTGACACGCTTACTAGCTGTATGACCTTGGGCAAGTCGCTTAACCCTAATTGCCTTGCCTTCCTCCCTCCAAAAAAAAGAGAAATCTCGTTTTCCCTGTTGAACATTTCATCTACGTGGTATTGAAGACTTAAATCTTACCTCACCAGTGCATTTCTTACTTAAATTTTTTTTTTCAATTTCTCAGTCCAGAGGTAAAGGCATATGAAGGAAGTTGGGGCCTGAACGAAACTAATTTTTGATAAAAATTTCTCAAAGGGAAAAATAGCCAACCCTCCATTCGGTTGAGCTATAAAAAGTTGTCAAAGGCTCTCAGACATTTCCCCTGTATTCTTCCTCCACTTTAATATCCTGCTCCATTTATATAGTCAGCTTATTGAAGAACAAACACAAACACCTCCTGAACTTTCATCTTACCACGTTATTGCTGTGTAGGTCATCTAGCCACAGAATAAACAGCATTCCATTTCTTCCTCCCTATAACATTTTGCTGTGAAATAGTTACCTCTGATTACCTTAATAGTCTAATATTTCACTTGCAATGCATTTAATAATCTTAAGGTTCTTACACTATTTGTAGCGGGTCTATTCATTAGCAACAGCCAGTAACCTTTCAGATTTTGTTTTATTGATTCCAGTTTACACTTGAGGAAGGCTCTAGATTTAGGAAGGGTTTGTTCTCTCTTTCCTTTCTCTCTCTCTCTATCTTTCTGTCTCTCTGTCTCTCTCTCTCTGTCTCTCTCTCTCTGTCTCTCTGTCTCTCTCTCTCTCTCTCTCTCTCTCTCTCTCTCTCTCTCTCTCTCTCCCTTTATCATTACTATCACTTAAATCGTTGAAGATTTGTGTATCTTATTTCCAGTTTATCTTGTCTGTGTCTGGGGTGTAGATAGTTTGCAGTTGTTTCCTCCATTATATTGTGAGTTCCTAGAGAACAGATACTATCTTTTGCTTTGTAGCCTCAGTGCTTAGCACAGTGCCTGATACATAGTAGGTGCTTAATAAACATTAATTAAGTCAATGTTTATTGTCTGACTGATTGATGTGCAAAGGATAAACAACTGAAGAGTTAAATTTGGAAGGCTATAAATTGATCTATTATTTCTGAAATTTGAGGTCCTTAGTTTAAAATAATACTGTTGCATCTCCTCCTTCCTTTAGCACCTGGGTACAGCATCATTAACCCCAACCAAGACCTGGTATTCAGGTAAAGAAAATTGCAACAACTACTAAAATGCTTAACTTCTGTCTTCCTTGGTTTCCTCAAATTCAAAATGTGGATAATAATAGCACTTGCCTTCCAGGGTTGTTGTGAGGATCAAATGGGATACTATTTGCAAAGTACTTAGCACAATGCCTGGCACATAGTAGGCACTATATGGATACTTTACTTCCCCTTTCCTCCCTTTCTTCCACAAATTAGTCTTAATGCAGTTTTAATAACAAAGTGCTGGGGGAAAAAAGAGGCAAAGGACTGTCTTGCCCTCAAGGAGCTTATAGTCTAATGGAAGAACCAGCATACAAACAAATATGTACAAGACAACTATGTGTAAGATAAGTAGGAGATAATGAGAAAAGGCACTAAAATTAAGAGGGGTTGAGGAAGGTTTCTTGTAGTAGGCAGGGTTTTAGTTGAGACTTAAAGGAAGTGAAGGTCAATAGTTTGGAGCGGAAGAGAGTGTTACAGGAATAGAGGCAGCCAGAGAAAGTGTCCAGAGCACAGAGATGGAGGATTTTGTTTGAGGAACGGCAATGATGCCAGGATCACTGAATTGAAGTGTATGTCAGGGAGTGTACAGTGGAAGAAGACTGGAAAGGTGGGGGAAAGGGGTGGGGCTAGGTTATAAAGTGCTTTGAATTCCAAACAGATGTTTTTGTTGATTCTGGATGTGTCGTGAAGACACTGTAGTTTACTGAGTGGTCAGATCTTTGAAAACAGAAAATACTGAACAAAAATATCCTAGTATTTTATATCCGTTAAATAGTGGTGAATTTGGTCTCAAGGGACCTGGGTCTGCTAATTATTAAACATATCACTTTGGGTAAATCACTATACCTCTCTGGGTCTTAGGTTCCTCATCTATAAAATGAGAGGGTTCAATTCAATTTAAAATTATTAAATACCTAGTAAGTGAATGACACTATACTTATCACTGGTATACAAAGACAAAAAAAGCAGTCCCTACCTTCAAGTCTACATCTTTCTTAGGGTAGGAGTGAACAATGTGTATGTAAATAAACAAATACAAATTACATACAAAGCAGTTTCAAGATAGAGAGACTGCTAATAACCTAGGAGCATCAGGAGAGGTCTTATGGAAGACATGGCACCTGACCTGAATTTTGAAGGAAACTAATTATTATATAGGATGGAAGTGAGGAGATAGTGTATTCCAGAGTTGAGATACCACTTGTCCAAAATCATGGTAGTGGGAGATGGAATACTTTTTATGTGCAGCAGCTATTAGGCCACTTTAACTGGAAAAGACGGTTTCCGAAGGAAAGTACATAGGACTGGCAGGCTAAAGTGGAAGCCAGATTTAAATGCTAGACTAAAGAATTTGTATTTTACCTTGTTAGAAAGAGGGACCCATAGAAGACTGTATATTTTCTAAGGCCTTTTCCAGCTCTCAATTTATGATCTTAAGCAGATTGGAATAGGAGTCAGAGAATGTGTTATAGTCTTAGCTTCAATTCTTAATAGCTTTGTGACTTTAGGCAAGTAACATATCTTTTCTAGTCCTGTTTCCTCATTTATCAGATAAAGAGATTACGCTAGCTAATTTCTAAAATCTCTTCCACCTTTGATATTAAATGATTCTGTAGAGAGAATATTCTAGCTCACTATCCCAGAGCCAGGTTACTACATCTCTTCCTCAGGACTCTATGGTGCCTTAACAGGCTGAGCTGTCTCTTCTCTACTGCCATTGGATCAAGCCCCAAGGAGTTATCATTTTGTTTCCCCTCGTCTACTGTTAGTCCCCAGTTGGAACCCAGTTCCATTTAACCACTTAACATCTGTTGGTTTGTTGTTTTTTGGTGAGCTATTGGGGTTAAGTGACTTGCCCAGAATCACACAGCTAATAAGTCTGAGACCAGATTTGAACTCAGGTCCTCCCAATTCCAAAGCCTGGTGCTCTATCCACTGTGCCACCATCAGTTACTTTTACAAAAGGGTATTTATTTCAACAATATGATGATAACAAAATGAAAAAATATTTCCCCTCAATTCCTAGGGGGCTCCCTCTTCTCTATCCCACCTCAATTTCTTGGGAGAGTGGGCTCATTTCTATCATCATTTCTGCATAGTAAGGATTCTACCAGATGACTGCTTGATGAAAGCTTTGGGACTGGGCTAAGTCCCAAAGAACATTCCATGCTCCTTGGAGAATTGATGCTGAGCTGGCTGCAAAATCTGGATTCTGGTATGCTCCCAAGCCTGATACTCAGACACTTGCTTTTTTGAACTTTCAATAACCACAAAATCAAAATCTTCAGTCCCTTCAGCTAGAACCAAACTAGAACTAGAACTAGATTAGAACAAAAAGAATAAAGGCAGAGACCAAAACCCAAGGCCCATTTCACAAGGGGCTCCAAGGCCTCTCCCTTCGTACTGCTCCCTCAGTGGTTGTTGTCAAAAATGCAGACAAGTCAAAAGTGAGCAGTCAGAGAGATTGCTAGCGATTTTCTGAAGCACACTTATTTCTTATTATGTAGCCCCTTGAAAAGGCTTTTTGTAACCACATGTTTAGCAGATTGGAACCAGTTACAGAATGTCTGCTGATGCTCTAAAGTCTTTCCAAGGCACTTCCATTATATGTCATCATGATTCTCCTGGGAGCGGGCTCCTCAGGCTCTCCACATGGAGAAGAGGCACCATCAGAAGTGTTTTGTGCATGTGTCAATCTCATTACAATTCTATGATTCCTGCTCTTTCCAGTCTATGAAATACGTCTAACCACTCTCTGGGTGGAGTCGCTGGGTAGGAGCAGGAGGAACCAAAGGAAAAAAAGAAGTCACAATCATTAATGTAAAGAAATGAAAGCAAAGGAAGAAATAAAGCTTATATAATGAATATGTAAAAGGCTCAAATGGGACAAATGACCTCATAATGGGTCCTTTTTGGTTTTTCCATAGGTTTTGTGTCATTTCACTTCCCATGAGATGATCTCTGACAAGCAGGTAGGAAAACAACTCCTACAACCCTCCTTCAAACATCAAAAATGGATGCTGCAATGGTTAGGTAAAAATACATTAAAGTGGTTATGGGGGAAAAAATCTCTAATTGGCTTTTGTGAATGCTGTGCAGCCATATGTCCAGACCATATTATCTGAGAAAAAAAAAAATTACAGGGAGACTTGGGATAGATGACAAGATGCTGTTGAGTCTGAGTCTAAGACGCACATTCATGAATTGCAAATGACACTCATTTTTTTAAGTGCCATCCCAGGACTAGTTCATATTTTGTGAGTTCAGGTAGCATTCTGTACAATTTTTATAAGAATAAAGATTATTAAATGGAATGAGCATTGTTAGCATAGCTGAGAAGCTGCTCAATCTTACTGCCCCTTCCCTTTGGGCAACAGATACACACACACACACACACACACACACACACACACACACACACACACTCACACACACACACACATGCTGCAGCCTCCCCAAAAAGAGCTATAACTTTATACATGTTCACCCCCCTCACTCCAAATCCTATGGAAAAGAACACTTGGAAGGGCATGCAAATGTGCTGGTGACCTACATAAGGAATGCATAAACCCCTCAAATTGCTTCAGGCACTGAGAAGCTGGGGGAAAGGAAAGAGACAATATTGTGGAGGTTTATGTTTGGAATTGGAGGGAGGGGGAGTTGTTTGTAAATGATACTCTACTCAGTACAGTTGTTCTCTTTGCTAATAGGCCAAATGACACATTTCTATGAGATGTGATTATTCACAGAATAATAATGGTGTGAAATTATTCTACAGAAATTTTGACTTGATGGCTTTCAGTCTCATAGCCCTCACAAGTTGCTTCAGCGGAGGCTTTATGAAGAAAAGATTTGTAGAATTGGGCTGCGTGATTCAACTGTTGTTTCAAAGGGTACACATAGCCACATTTATGGCTTGTTAGCATTAATTGGTTCAGCCAAAAATAATGGAATTTAAGTGAAAAGATGTTACAGGAAGTAGTTAGTTTCAAAGAAATAGTGCTGTCTTTTAGTGGTTGGCTGAATGGTGTTAGAACTAGGTGTAGTGATATTATGTTAATGATATTTATCTATCTATCTATTATCCATCCTTTCATCTGTCCATTCATTCATTCATTCATTCATTTGTTTGTTTACTTGTTTATTTATTTAATTTTAGATTGAGTGTTCTTATTTCTTCCAGGCTGGAAGTACAGTAACCACTCACACGTTGGTCTCACTACTTATCATCTTGGGAGCTTTGACTTGCTTTGTTTCCAAACTGGGCTAATTTTTGTCCCTCTTTTGACAGATTGACAACTCCCTGTCCCAAGTGTCCCTAAGAGACTTAGTGCAAATGCCCAGTCATCTTTAGTTCTACTATAGTGCAGAACTCCCAATATCAATCAATCCAGTAGTCCGAGCCTCTTTCACAGCAGGGATTAGATTGCAGCCACCATGCCTGGCTATTAATGTTGTTATTGTGAACTGCCACAGGCAGGGGTGGAGTTACCCAGGATATGTCTGCATGTGGGATATTGCGGATCCTTTTGCAGAGTTAGGTAAGAAGTAACAGGTATGATGTTGACACATGGCTTTAGCACATTCCTTTATAGAAATTTCTTCAGTACGTATTCTCTGACAGAACCGAATTGTTGTTCACCCATAGCACATCAGGCCCTTCAATTCGCCACTATCTCCTGGAGTCCGTCCAAGCTCACGTTCATTGCTTCCATGATACCATCTATCCATCCCATCCTCTGCTGTCCCCTTCTCCTTTTACCTTTAATCCTTCCCAACATCAGGTTTTTTTTTCAATGAGTCCTATCTTCTTATTTTGTGGCCAAAGTATTTAAACTTCAGCTCCAGTACTTATCCTTCCTATGAATAGTCTGAATTAATTTCTTTAAGTATCAACTGATTTGATCTCTCTGCTGTCCAAGGGACTCTCAAAAGTCTAAGCCCCATTAAAAAAGCTAGGAGTTTTGGTCAGGATTTATACCTCCAAGGCGGCATGCCTATGAATGTTTAGGAGGAAAGACAGGAATCTAGAAAGCTAATAGTAACAGGATGGGATCAGGCATTACTTATGTGCTGCCAAGTAGAAATTGGTGAAAACTCAAAAACGAATGGGATCACTCTTAGGGAAACAATGTGGTCACATGGAAGATGAAAGAATCTTATTCTGCTGAATCCCAGAAGGTATTAGAATCAATAGACGGAAGTTACTGGGGAGAAAGATTTGGGCTCAACATTAGGAATTATCCATTAATAATTCTATTACCATGGATAGTAATTAGAGCTATCTACAAATGGACTTCATTCATTTGGCAAACATATATTAAGTGAATACTATGTACAGAATACGTATTGGTAGAGATGTAAAGATTAAAAAAGACATATTCCCTTCCCTCATTAAGATTACAAGTCTAGCAGAGGATTAGGGATATAAATGCATCTATATAATATATATGCAGATGTATATACATATATGCATATACAATGTATGTATAGGTACACTCATGTGTATATGCATGTATATACACATACATATGTGTGTATGCATACATGTACACATGCATATATGCATGCACACATATAGCTGCCCAGTGATAGAATGGGATGCCTTGCAAACTTGTGAGGTATCCATCAGTGGAGATAGTCAAGATCAGATGGCTTTAATCACATTAAATTAAATATTTTCAATGATGTGCAACTCCCATGGCTGCTTCTGGCCTCTATCCTATAATTCAATTTTCCTTTGGAAACTTGTAGTACTGAGAAGTGCTCTCTTTCTTCCCTTTCCCTGTGTTTTGCTAATCTTTCCCCCACTTCCAACCAACAAAATGCAATCGTTTTTAAGTAGCCTGGTACTGTTGCAAAGTGGACTGTTTAGAGAGATTGTTGTATGGAAAATTACATTTACATTCTTTGCTTCTAGGAAAGGTCAGGGTAGCCAAGAATATGTAGGTCATGTTTCCAATAATAAAGAAACAACTTTTTTCCCCTCCTGTAGTTCAAATAAAAATAGAAAGGAGGAAAAGGAACTATATTGCCTGCATAAAGTCAGTGGTGAAGGACACGGCTGCTGCACAGATATTAAAAAGCCAACGAACTAAGAAACAAAACCCCAATTTTATTACCTTACTGTGACAAACAGGGTGACCAGGACAATGTAGTTCAGCTTAGTTAGACGGCACAGCCACTAGGTGGCACTATAAATGAGAGGAAAAAATAATTCCCTACCACGTCCAAGGCACTTTACCTGTTATTCTAGAAATTAGATACTGAGAAAGGTGAGGTTGCCAATGTGCTATACAAAATCTGGTACTATAATACAAGAGTTAAAGCAATACCGCTTCATCAGGATAGCAGCTTGGTTTCACGAACAGAATGGATTGGCAGCCAGATACTTGAACACTACGGTTCTAGCCAGCCATAATGATGACATTTCAATAGTTAATGATCCATGATTTTATCAGTTGGTACTCTCTCCATTGATGCAGATTGAGAGCCCTCTATAACTTAGTACATGGTCTTCAAGAGTCATTGTGGCCAAAAAGTTAATCACTGGGCAGTTAAACAGATGGTTAGCATCTTTGAGCCTAGAAATGGGCTGGAGTCTTGTCAACTGCCATCCAACCCAATGCTAGGCTTGGGTTCAAAGCTTATGCAGCTTATTATACATGTGACATCATGCAAAACATATTTCCACATCAGCCATATTGCCAAAAAAAGCAAGAAAAATGAAGTGAAAAAGTATACTTTAATTTGTACTCGGGGTCCATCAGTTCTTTCTCTGTAGGTGAACAGCATTTTTCATCACGAATCCTTTGGAATCATCATGGATCACTGTATTGACCAGAGTAGCTAAGTCTTTCATAGTTGATTATTGTTACAATATTGCTGTTACTGCATAAAATATTTTCTTAGTTCTGCTCAATTCACTTTGCGTCAGCTTGTATGTCTTCTTAAATTTTTCTGCAATGATCCCCTGTATTTCTTACAGCACATTGGTATTCCATAACAATCATAAATGATAAATTGCTCAGCCATTCCCCAATCAATAGGCTTCCCTTCGACTTTCAGTTCTTTGCCACCACAAAAGAGATGCTACAAATATTTTCATACATCTAAGTTCTTTTCCCTTCCCTTTGATCTCTTTGAGATACAGCCCTAGTAATAATATTGCAGGATCGAAGGATATGCATAGTTTTATATTCCTCTGGGCATAGTCCCAAGTTGTTCTCCAAATGGTTGGACCAGTTAACAGCTCCACTAACAGTGTATTAATATACCTGTTTTTCCATATCTCTTCCAGCATTTGTCATGTTCCTTTCCTGTCATGTAAGCCAATCTGATGGGTGTGAGGTGATGCCTCGTAGTTGTTTTTATTTGCATTTCTCTAATTCTGAATGATTTAGAGCATTTTTTCGTACTATTATTGATAGCTTTGATTTCTTTGTCTGAAAACTGCCTGTTTGTATCCTTTGACCAGTTATCAATTGGGGATGGCTCTTTTATTTTATAAATTTGGCTCAGTTCCATATTTGAGAAATGAAACCTTTATGAGAGAAAACTTGCTATAAATTGTTTCCTAGTTTCCTACTTTCCTTTTAATTTTGGCCACATTGATTTTGTTTGGGCAGAAAGCTTTTAATTTCATGTAACCAAATTAATCCATTTTAGCTCCTATAATCTTCTCTATCTCTTGTCATGGACACTTCCCTTATCCATTGATCTGACAAGTAATTTTTCCCATGTTTGCCTAGTTTGCTTATGCCGTCACCCTTTATGTATAAATCATGTACCCATTTTGAGCTTATCTTGGTATACAGTATGAGATATTGTGTATTCCTATTTTGTGCTGAACTGCTTTGCCGTTTTCTCAACAGTTTTTGTCGAATAGTGAGTTCTTTCCCCAGTAGCTTGGATCTTTGGGTTTATGAAGTGCTAGTTACTGTGGTCATTTACTTCTACTTACTGTGTACTTAATCTATTTCATACATTAACCACTCTATTTCTTAACCAGCACCAGAGTGCTCTGATGATTACTGCTTTGTAGTATAGTTTGAGATCTGGTACTGGTAGGCTACCTTCCTTTACCTTTTTTCCACCATTAATTCACTTGATATTCTTGACCTTTTATCTTCCAGATGATTTTGTTATTATTTTTTCTACCTCTATAAATAATCCTTTGGTAGCTTGATTGTTATAGCACTAAATAAGTAAATTAATTTAGGTAGTATTGTTATTTTAATTATATTGGCTCAGTCTACCCATGAACAATTACTACTCCAATTCTTTAGATCTATGTTTATATCGGAAAAAAGTTTTGTAATTGTGTTCTTATCATTTCTGTGCATGTCTTGAAAAATACACTCCCAAGTATTTTATATTGTCTGTGATTATTTTAGATGGAATTTCGCTGTCTCTTCCTGATAGGTTTTGTTGGTAATATATTAAAAGCTGATGATTTTTGTGCTTTTATTTTAGATCCCATACCATTGCAAAATTTGTTAATCATTTTGACCAGTTTTTTAGTTGATTCTCTTAGGTTCTTGATGAGATGAATGAAAACTTTGAGAGACAGAGTTGCTAGGTAATTGATAATCAATTTATGGATGAGGCTAGCCAGCAATCCATAAAATGATGATCAGTGGTTTCTCTTGGTAACCAAACATTCCAAGAGAGATCCTGAAATGCTTTAAATCTCTTCTAAAAGGGAACTCTCCTGACAAGTGCAAATCAACCCTGATTGGAGGACATTTAATGAGGAGGGGGGCTAAAAGTCTTCAGCTCCTCCTGCTGAGAACATGGCTTGATCATGGGACTCAGCAGCCTCAAGGTATCTGGGCAAAGAGAAGCCATATCCATCTGGACCTCTTTCCCTAGCTCTCTCTTTCATGAGCTAAGTGGCCCTGAACTCTAATAGAGGGGATCAAGAACAGGAGTTCCTTCTCCAGGCAGACTCACTGAGACTGGATTCTGTTTATGTTCTAAACAGAAATTATGTCTCCTGGTTGGGGTCCTGCCCAACTAATGAGCCTTGAGGGCTAGAAGCAAATCTCATCACTTAGCCATGCCCTTCAGAGGCTGACTGAGCTTTTCAGGAGATGAGTTTTTAACAGAAATAAGAGGAAAAAGAGCGGATCACAAATTAATGATTAGTTATTAATATAATAGGATAGCATTAATTTCTCTCATCTAAGTATACCATTATATCATCTACAAAAAGTGATAGTTTTATTTCCTTGTCATCTATTTTTATTACTTCAATTTCTTTCTCTTGTCTTACTGCCATAGCTAACATTTTCAGTACAATATTGAATGATAATAGTGATTATGGACATATTTGCTTCACTCTTGATCTTATGGGAAAGATTTCTAGCTTATTCATTACACAAGTTTGCTCCTAGTTTTATATAAACACTACTTATCATGTTATGAAGAGCTTGATTTATACTTACACTTTCTAGTGTTTTAATAGGAATAGGTGTTATATATTGTCAAAAGTCTTTTGTGTATGTATTGACATAACCATATGATTTTTGCTGTTTTTGTTATTGATATGGTCAATTGTGCTTTCCCTGATATTGAATTATTCCCACATTTCTGGTATAAATCCCACCTGGTCAAATTTTTGTGATATGTTGCTGTAATCTCCTTGATAGTATTTTATTTAAAATTGAAACAAATTAAGAAGAGGCAAAAATGTTTTGAAGGCTAACCTGTATGGTACATACTGATGCAGAAAAATTATCTGAAGATGCTGTGGATATTGAATTTTAAAAAAATTAATACCTTTCGGTGATTTGTAATACTTAATAAATTACTTCAGATTATATCCTTAAGAGTTTATGTCCTTGAAAAAGGAACAATGATACTCCTGCCTTATATTTACTAGTTTCTAGTTATCAATAAATCCTTTCAATGACATTATGAGTTAGGCAAAATAAAAGTAATTTTTTTCTCCATTTTATAGATGACAGAACTTGACTTCAGAAAGGTTGTGATAGCTGCTTTAGTTCATTTGAAATGACATTGGATTTGAACCCAGATCTCACACTAACATCATTTGTGTGGATTATTTAAATTGTCTGGGCCACTAGTTTACCATCTGTAAAATGCTGATCATACTATTCATACTACGCTCCTCAAAGGATTATTGTAAGGTTAAAAATGGAACAATGTATGCTAAGAGTTTTCATCTAAAACAGGAGCACTGAATCATTTTTAGTTGCCATTTGGCTCACTCATATAGCCAACTGGTAAGGGGCAGAGCCAGCGAAGTCTCTAGTTGCCTCTAGGATCAAATAAAAATTCCTACATTTGTAATGTTGAAAGCCTTTTGCAAACTGGATCCATTCTAACCTCTCTAGTCTTATACATTACTTCCCATCACATTGTCTAGGAACCAGCCTTCTTACTATTACACACAATGTCGCATTTTCAATCTCTGTGCTTTGAACAGACTATCCATCTCCCATGCCTGGAATGCACTTTCTCCTCACCTCTGTCTCTTAGAATCTTATTGAGGCCTTTCTTAATCCCTTTTAGGTGTGGGGAGGATTCTCTCCCTGATGAAATTACTTTGTAATTTCTTTGTATATATTTTCTCTCTCTCTCTCTCTCTCTCTCTCTCTCTCTCTCTCTCTCTCCCTGTATATGTATATATGTGTGTGTGTTTGTGTGTACGTGTGCATGTGTATATACATATATGTGTGCGTTTGAGTACATGTATACATATGTATGTACATATATGGGGTGTGTTTGTGTGTATATGTGCATGTGTGTATACATATATGTATGTGTTTGTGTATATGTATGCATATGTATGTAAACATATGGTGCGTGTGTGTGTGCGTGTGTGTGTGTGTGTGTGTGTGTGTGTAGGCTCAGATGATGGTGGTAGAGAAATGCAGGAGAGCCCACCATAGTCCAAGCCTTTTCCTCTATCCTGCTTTCATCCTTGTCTTTTGGCCTTGCCAAAAAACATGCACATACAATATAATTCTTTCTCTCCTCTCCTCTTCTCTCTCTCTGTCTCTCTGTCTTTCTCTTTCATTTCCTACCCCCACCCCCATCCCCACATGCCTGCACACACACACACACACACTCATCAGCTAGGGGAGTGATAGCTCAAATGAAAATCTCTCTGCTTTGATTTCTACTAGCTGCTCACCTAGGCCTCGTTAAAGGTACTCACACTGATTAATGCTACCATGTAGGACTGCGCATGGGTTGGGGAGAATCATCGTTTAGACACTTTGGCCCCCAGTGCCACACTCCCAGGGGTCCTTAGATGTCTGCAGCTTTTTGCTCCTGATCGCAACCTACATTGCTCCCAAGTAACTACACAATGAGATTACCTGAGCAAGTTATTTTATCTGGCAGTGGAACTTCCAATATCAACGACAGACAGACAAAAAACACGAAGGGGAAGAAATATGAAGTTCTAGCTAGCTTAGTACATTGGAAATCCAGTTGCCAAAGCTAAGCACTTTTGACTGAAAAAGAAGAGAGCATTTAGTTATTCTCTGTCTGAACACCAGAGAGGTGCAGTTAACACATGACTTCCTCTAAGGCTAGGAGGGCTCAAACATGTGGAGGGAAGGGAGAGACAGTATCTTTGAAGAGGCTAGTCTTGTAAAACCGGGATCGAATCTCCTTCAGAATACAATCTCATAGTCTTTCTGAATGAAAACACTGGTAGGAAATAAGCCCAAGTACCAACATCTTCCCCAAATTTGCTTTTCAAAGCTGGTGAATATGCTGTCAGTTTGAACTCTGTTTCCACCTCACTTGTCTTCCTGCTTCTTCCCAGAAGTGTCCATGAAACAATCTCAGCTACCTTCACACATAGCCTTCACACACAATCTTTGATCTAAAATATCCATTGCCATAAAATATCCATCTAAACTATCCATGTATACATGAATATGTATATGTATAAATGTGTATGCACACACATCTATTTTCTCTTAATCAAGCGGAAATGCCATCATGGCCGGGATCATTTTATTTTTGTCTTGTGATCCTCAGCATCTAGTAAATTGCCTGGCACAATGTAAGCCCTCAGTAAATGTTTACTTTACCAGCTGAACTAGAATTTCCATTGATAGGGGATGTCAGTGAGAACGAGAGATTTACAGTCACATAATTCAAAATGTTATGAACAAGTTCACACTGGTCAGTGTGGGCAATATGCGGATGGTGGAAAGCGTACTACACTAGAAGTCAGAAGTGAGGGGCTCTATTTCCTCCTCCATCATTTCTTTAAAATAATGGTATTCTTGGGCCAAATATATTTCCTCTCTCATCTATTTCCTCATTTGTAAATGAAAGGGTTCAGAGAATCACAAAATTTGAGAGTAGGAAGGGACTTTAGTGTCCATCTAGATCATTTCTAACATAAAAGGTACCTCTGCTCTAACATACCCACCCAGAGAGTGTTTGTCCAGTCTTGGCTTGAAGACCTACGAGGAGAGTAATACATCCCTGATCTAGGTAGCTCATTCCATTTTTGGATAGCTTTATTTGTTAAGGAGTGTTTTTCTGACATCAAGCCTAAATTTGCTTGTTTCCAGTTTCTACCCACTGGTCTTGGTTCTGCTCTCTGTGATCAAACAGAATAAATCTAATCTCCTCTCCACACAAAGGGCATGGCCCTTCAGATAACTTAGAGACAGCTATCATGCTCACCTTGAACCTTTTCTTCCCAAGCTAAATGTGCCCAGTTCCTTCAATTAATCTTTGTATGACATGAGCTCAAAGTCATTTATCACCTTCCCTTGAACATTCTGTAGCTTATTAATATCCTTCTTGGGCCATGGAAACCAGAACTGAGCACAGGATTCCCATGGAATTCTGCTGAGATCTTTACACACAGGAACATCATCTCTCTATTCCTAGAAGCTCTGCTTCTCAATGCAGCTGAAGCTCACATTAGCATTTTTGGCTTCTATGTTAGGATGACTCATACTGAACTTGAAGTCCACTAATACCCCCATATCTTTTTCAGAATAGCTGCCCTCTAGCCATTCTTCCCATATCTCATGCTTACGAAGTTGCTATCTTTACCTAAAGGCAAGACTTCATATTCATCTCCAACTAATTTCATCTGATTAGATTCAGCCCAGCACTCTAGCCTGTCAAGATTCATTTGGATCCCGACTCTATCATCCAGTGTGTTAGTTAATTCTCTTAGCTTTATGTTATTTGCTAATTTAATGAGCACACCACCTAGGCCTTTATCCAAGTTATTGACAAATATATTACATAGGCACAGGGCCAAGTATAGATCTCTGAGGTATTCAACGGTCACACTGATGTTAAACCATTAACGATGGCTCTGCCTCCAACACGTTCTGAATCTATGCAACTTCGTCATTTATTCTTATGATATACTTTATCAAGACCTTGGTAAAATTCAAGTAAACAACCCACAACATGCTCCTTATTTACTAGTTTTTCAATCCCTTCTAATAAGGACACAAGGTTAGTGTGGCATGACCTGTTCTTTCTGAAGCCATGTCAGGCTCTTTAGAAGCCTTGCTTGCCCTTCTAAAAGTTTATTAACCATCCCTTTAATGAATCATTTCAGAATAGATCCCAGGAATTAAAGTGAAGCCCACTGGCCTATCATTTTTAGACTCCATTTTCTTCCCTTTTTGTGAGACCAGAACAACTTTTACTTTTCTTTACTCAAGTGGCACCTTTCCTATTTAACATGATCTTTTGTGACTGATGACGTCTTATGGTAGGCCTAGATGGGCTTTTAAGTTCTTTTGTCATTCTATGACTCATGTATACTCAATGTGAGTTAGTCATTTACATAAGAACTCTAAGTTAGGGATATCTTGGTAAGGTATGAATTTTCACCCAGGGCCTGATAGTCTATAGTCCCAGTGTCTTCCATATCAGTCAGAAAATGAGCTGAGGCAGAAGACTCACAGTCACACTGATTTGTCAGCATGACTTCTGTCAGTGATTGTCAGAAAACAATGAAAGAGGTGACAGGCAGAGAAATAAATCAATGACTCTTGAGGGACTGGATGTACTTAATGACTGACATACTTGGAGGATGACATAAAGCAGACTGCCTATGGATAAATGGAGCTGATATCCACAGGGAATGAGCTTAGCTGAGAGAGGTAACAGGTGGTACTGGGGCTGTAAAAACAGTCCATTTTTTTTTCAAGGAACACAGAATCAAGCCTGTATTTGACCTCTGTTCAATAAGAGAATCTGCTAAGCTGAATCCTGAGTTCCAGCACAGAATCTTGCTACTGAACTCATTCAGGCTGATTAAATAGAGTCAGTGACTCTGATGGTCTCACTCAACCCTGCCACTAAATCCTATTTTGCTTTGATTTTCTCCACTGAGAACTGTCTTGAAATGGTTGATTTTGTCTTTGTTTGTTTTCCCAATGCTTTGTATAGTTTCTGATACATAGTAGATGCTTAATAAATACCAATTTATTGATCGATTGGAAAGAGTCAAACAAAGGACATAAAAAGAGGCAATTCTGGATTCCAAGAGGTTAGGAAAGAGTAAAAAACTAAAATATTCTTTAAATTATTTTGAAGATCTGGGCCCAGAAGAATTCCACTCCAGGGTGCTGAAGGAACTTGCAAAGGTGATCTTAGAAACTCCATCTATGATTTTTTTTAAGAAATTATGGGAAAAAAGAGAGGAGTCAAGAGACCAGTGAGGAAGGGATATATGTAGGAATTTGTGCTGATGAGGTCAAAGAAATATTAGAAAGGGACATCAGTGTGCAGGACAAAGGGAAAAGGTGAGAAACTAGAATGGAGCAGCTCAATAAGACCTTGACACAAAGGCATGAGTCTGAATGTTGAATGTTTGAATGTTGGACTTGGAGTCAGGAGACCTGAGTTCAAATTTTGCCTCAGACATCTATTAGTTTTGTGACCCGAGCAAATCACTTAACATTTCTTAGCCTCAGTTTGCCTATCTGTAAAATGGAGGTAATAATAACACCTCATTCATAGGGTTGTTGTGAGAATCCAATCTCACCCTTTGCAAACTTTAAAGTCATATAGAAATGTTTTTTTAAAAATAAAGGTAATGAGGTGACAGGAGATACATATAGCAGTGATAGAAGTAAAAGAAGAGAATAATGGAAGGTAAGAATAAAGAAGTCTTAGGAACTGATTGGATGCAGAGGGTGAAGAAGAAGCAAGAGTCAAAGATGGCTGAGTTTTTGACCCTGGGTGAGCGGGAAAATGGTGGAACCAACACATAGTGAGGTGCTAAGGAGTAAGAAGTTGTTCTAGAGCAAGATGAGAAGTTTTGTTTTTTAACACATTGGATTTTGGCTGAAAGAAGGAAATCTGGGAATAGAAGGCAAGTAGACTATTTGGAAATTGAGGACTAGAGTTCTGGTATAAAATAATTAGAAATAAAAATTTGGGGGACTTTCACAAAGAGGTGATAGTCAAGCCATGGGAATTGATGAGATCTTCAAGAGAAAGAGAAGAGAGGTCTGAGGAAAGACTATTGAGAAGTATCTTAGCTTACTAAGTGGAAAGACAAGTAGACATCAGTTAGGTGGAATCAGGTCAGGAAGCAAAGGTTCCCCAGAAGCCAAGGTAGGGCAGGGGATTTTCAAAAGCAGGCAATAATTTCACGTGTTTCAGTAAGATCAAGGAGGATCCAGACAGAAAAGGCAATGGCAATGAGGGGGTCATTGGTGACCTTTGAGATTGCTGTCTCTGTAAAATGTTGAAGAGAAAAGTTCGATGGCCAAAGTGGAAAAAGAATGGTAAGGAAGTGGAGACTCTAGGGGTAGACAAGGAAGGTAATAAATGGAACCTTAGTTCAGGGGGCAGCTGGGTCAAATGAATAGAGAAAAGGAATAATTGAGTGAGCAAGGTTCTAGAAAAGTAAGGGTAGGATCAAAAGCATATGTTGCTGAAGGGTTATCTTTAGAAATGAGAAGTAACATCACTTCCTCTAAGACAATAGTAAAGGAAGAAGGGGTGTGTGTGTGTATGAGAGAGAGAGAGAGAGAGAGAGAGAGAGAGAGAGAGAGAGAGAGAGAGAGAGAGAGAGAATAGCTATTAAGGAGCTCATTACTGATTGCTTTGATTCTCAGAAATGCATGGGGCAAGGTCATTTACTAAGAATGAATTTGAGAAGGGCAGAGGAGTCTTGGAATAATGATTAGGTATTAAAGGAAACTGGTTTCTGTACATTTTGTTGTGGGGTGGGAGGAGGGAAGTAGAGACATATCTCTAAAGGCATTTAGATGGCAGAGTGAATAGAACATGGAATCTGGAGTTAAAACCCTGCTGCATACGCTTTATCAATATAAAAGTCATTCCTGTTCAACTATTTTTTAAATTATGATTCATAGGCAAAATTTATACTTATCTAATTTAAAGATGACAAAGCTGGGAGAAGGGAGAACTAATGTAGGGAGCAGTAGAGTGCTTGATCAGTGCTGAAAGCTACTGAATCAGTAGTTGAAAGGACTGGGTTCAGATCCTGTCTCTTCTACTTACTTCCTGAATGACCTGGAGAAAGTAACTTCCATTTTCTGGTCCTCAGTTTCTTCACTTATAAAACCAGGGGCTTGGCCTGCATGACCTCTAAGACTTTTGATCCTAATTCCATAGAAGGCAGAAGCAGCATTCAAACTTATTTTGATAGGCCAGGAAAACAAGATAAATTTTAATGAAAATAAACGTAAGTTCCTTTAAAAAGTTCGACTATACAAATTCTGTATGGCAAAGACCTGGCTTGGTGGCAGTTCGTATGGGGATGGAAAAAAAAGATCTCAGGGTTACAGTGGATGACAGCTTTAATTTGAGCAGCTTTCATTATGATGCAGCTGTTAAACATGTATTCAGAATTGCCAGCCTTATCTTGCATTAATAGCAATACCCACATCATGGAAATATGTTCCAATATATTCTGGGTTTTTTATACTACATCTGAAGACAGAGATCATTTCTGGGCTCCATATTCTAGCAAGGCCATTCACAAACAAGACTATGTCTTTGACAAAGTGTTAAGGATGGTAAGGAACTTGGAAACCATATCACCTAGTTGAAGGTTTCATAGAAACTAAGGAGACTGGATGGGGTAGGCGTGAGCAGAGGCTTGTTTGGGGTCCCAGGCTATAAAGAAGGTCACCTCTGAGTGGTATTGGTGACCTGGCTAGCTTTATTTTTAGAAATTATTTATTATAGGGACATATCTTGAGGATAAAGGAAAAGAGAGGATGGAAAGGAGGAATGAGTATCCATTATCCTTGGGTTTGAGATACAGGATTTGGCAGATACTGTCAAGAGGAAAATAATCATAAGAAAGCCACAGAAATACACAGTCAGTGGAGACCAGGTCAAAATAATCCAATAATAGAGGCACTGATATGCCTGCACAGTAAGACTGCAACCAGGACAACAGAGGGTCTCTCCTAGATGGAGATTAGTCTGCACGTGTAGAGGCCTTTGTTGACCTATTAAAATGAGAGTAAAAACAACGGTAGAGGGACACCATCTGAGAGACATTTAGGGAGGAGTGAGGTAGGAGCAACACTTGTAACCGTCATGAGCCTGGGAGAAGAGCGAGGTCTGATTTATTGGATATGAAATCCTAGAATCACAAGGAAAGTGAGAGACCGGCTATTTGGACAGAAAACTCATTTTGCACAGAGTTTAGCCAGAGCTATGTGAACTCAATAAAGCGTGTAGCTAAATCCAAGTATCCTCTGTGCTACTCTTAGTCCTCAGAAGATCATGGTGGGAGAGGAGGGTAATAGCAACAGAAAGGACTGGCTGTATTCATCCTGGGCCAGAGAAGACTGAGGGGCATCAACAATTTGAAGAACGCCATGCAGAAGAGAGGACAGACTCGTTTTGTGTTATTCAAGAAGGCAACGCTCGCTATCATGTATTGGAAGTTGAAAGGAGGCATCCTTCAACTTAAATTTGCCAGCCATTGATTAAGTGCCTACTATGTGCAAAGCTTTATCAGAACTTTTTGTTAATTAGTACTGCCCAATAAGGCAGTGTATTGCCTTGGGAAGTAGTGAGCTTCTTGGCACTGGGGTTATTCATTCCAAGGTAGATGACTGTGTGTGAGGTATACTACCAAAGAAATTCATGCTTTGGACAGGAAGTTAGACCAGATGACCCTAAATCTCAGATTTAGAAGGGACCTCAGAGGCCATCTTGTCTGATCCATAACTGAACAAGAATGCCCTCTGTAACATAACACGTGGTCATCCAGCTGTTGTTTGAAGACCTCTGGGGACAGGGAACTGAGTACCTCTCTAGGCAACTCATTCTACTTTAGGACTGCTGTTCCTAAATGCTGAAGCCCTCTGTATCCTTCCTAAATCCACCACTGTACCACTGCCATTCTTTATTTCTAATGGGCCTGTGGGGGCCAAGCATAACAAATGTAATCTCTCCTCCCCATGATGGCCCTTCAAATCCTTGAACATAGTTTTCATGTCCCTTTCAATTCTTCTGCTTGTCAAGCCAAGCATCACCAGGCCTTTTAATCAATTAAATGAGATAATATTGGTAAAGTGTATTTCCAGACTTAAAACACTATATAAATATTGGTTACCAGTCTAATATGGAGCTATGTTTTGCATGACTTCACATGTATAATGGGTATCATGTTGCTTGCCTTCTCAATGGGTCAGGGAGAGACTGGAGGGAGAGAGAGAATTTGGAACTCAACATTGAAAAAGAATATTATAAATAAATCATTTAAAAAAGAGTGTGGGTTCATAGCGTGGTCATGAAGTCTGTTTATCCATCCTTTAACCTGTTATTCATATTCACACTACCAGAACAATTATAAAGTATTAAATGGTGCAGTACAGGTGATAAATGCAATAGGAATTCATGAAAAGAAGATCTCATTATAGGCTGGAGCCCTTGGAGGGATAAGACTGGAGCTGGAACTTGGTGATTAGGTTGGGTGTGGATAGGAATAGGGGAAGTGGGAGGGTATTCTATGTGAGTTTGAACCATGGTATATATGGTATATATTAGAGACAATAAAGAGACAGACTTACAGGGAGAAAGGAATGTCTTGGTTGGTCAGTCATTTTCAGTCATGTCTGACTCTTTGTGACCCCATTTGGAGTTTTCTTGGCAGAGATCCTGGAGTGGTTTGCCATTTCCTTCTCCAGTTTATTTTACAGATGAGGAAACTGAGGCAAATAGGCTTAAGTGATTTGCCCAGGGCCACATAGGAAGTAAGTATCTGAGGCTGGATTTGAACTCAGGAAGATGAGTCTTCCTAACTCCAGGCCTGGCACTCTATCCACTGGCTCTATCCATTGCACTACCTAGCCGCCCTATGTGTGTTGGTGGATAGTAGCAAATAGAGCTGACTAGGTAGGCCACACCATCTATGTAATGTTGGTCCAGATTACAGATGGCTTTGAATACTAGATTGAGCTGAAAGTGATTGAGTTAATTTTATTCCTGATTTCCTAAGCCATGCTGCTTCCCTCTTCTATCTTTGGATTTGACTCTCTTTTGCATGTAATAATCACATGATTCCCTGTTTGTCTGGGCTCCATGACTGGAGAATCATGTGCTGTTTATGCAACATTTATGAGTGGCACTGGGAGGGAGTCTGGTTGTGGTATGTGGTCATCCCTAAAGACCAGTTGTTTAAAAGCAAAAACATCTTGCTTAACTTTAAAACATTATTATTTTGAGGTGCACATTTCAAATGTGGCCTTTTAAAATTTGTTCCAATAGATGACTTTTCTTTTTTCATATGTATATATAATATAGGTGTGTGCGCATATGTGTGTGTGTGTGTGTGTATGTGTGTACATACACACTCACATCTATATTTTCAAAATGAACTTTATTTTTCTGTGCTGGCAGAGATTACTTTGTGGTGACTAGGGAACGAAATTCCAAGTATGAGGCAGATTTTAAACATTTCGAATCCTTGACCAAACGGTTCATGTAAACTACATCTTCTGCCTTTCCAGGAAATTCTTGGCCCTTAGCAAATGAGACAAACCTGTTTTCCTACTCAATCAGATCTTTGCAGCTGATTACTCTGTCTTTGCTTCCTCTGGCTCTGTTATGACGTTTAATCCTTCACATATTTATTTTGACCTTGATTATGAAGGAGTTTTCATGGAGATATAGGATACATTCCTTTCCTTTACCAGATTCCTCAGATTCCTCCCCACCTTGCCTATCTATGCTCCACCTCATCTTCCCTATTTCCTTCCCAGCCCCTGGCTCCATCCCCACTCTCCACTACTCCCCCAATGGCCTTATTGGTTGCTACCCTGAAAAAATATGAACCCAAATCAGCCTGAGGCATGTATCTACCATATTATATGCGCGACCAAGTTTCCAAATGAAACACAAAGTTGCTTTTACTTAGCCGGTTTTTTATTTTTCTTCCAATTCAGGCATGACACAAAATACTGGACTAGTGGTCAGGAGTGCTGGGTTTGCGCACTGGTTCTGCTGCTACCTAGTCGTATGAACCTTGAGGAAGTCATCTCTCCAGGTCCCATGTCACCTTTTATAAAATGAGAGGGTTGTCTTAGCTTCTGTATTATTTTTAACGTGTGTACCTATCCTACGTTGAAGTATGTTTGAAAGAGAAGACAAGATGTTTTGCTGGAGAACCCAAGTGTCAGTAGTGTTAACACAACCAGGGAGTGTGGCAGCTCTGTCCCAGTAGAATGTAAGAACCAGAGGGTAGGAAGTCCCTGTTTCTGGCTCACAGTTCCTATTACAGGGCATCTTGAGAGAATGAAGCCCTGGGAAAGGTGAGGAAGGTCGGGCTTAGAATGCAAGTCCTAGTAGCTGAGATCAAAGAACCGTAGAATCTTGGAGGTGGAAGGGACTTAACTAGTACCTAATCCAGCCCATATCTTGAGTCAGGAATATTTAAATTCAAATCAGGCCTCAGAAAGTTATTAGCTTTGTGAGCCTGGGCAAGTTACTTAGCCTCTGTTTTCCTTAGTTTCCTCATTTCTAAAATGAGGATAATAATAGCACTTATCTTTCAGGGTTGTTGTAAAGATCAAATGAGGTAATATATGTAAAGCACTTGCCTGGTACATAGTAGCCATTATATCACTATATAAACAACTTCTTCTTCTTCTTCTTCTTCTTCTTCTTCTTCTTCTTCTTCTTCTTCTTCGTCTTCTTCTTCTTCTTCTTCTCCTCCTCCTCCTCTTCCTCCTCCGCTTTTTCTTCCTCCTCTTCCTGCTTTTCCTCCTCTTCTTTTTCTTCCTATTGGAAGTCTTGAATCTGGTCAATGGAGTTGTTTGGAGCAGAAAAATGGCACCTTAGTGTGTTATTGCAGCTTATAAGATGTTAGCGTCCCTGGCCTGCAACACTTGCAGGTGGGTCCCTACGATAATTCTTTTGTTGTTTAGTAGTTTCAGTTGTGTCCAACTCTTTGCGAGCCTATTTGGGGTTTTCTTGGCAGAATTACTGGAGTGGTTTGCCATTTCCTTTTCCAGCTCATTTTATGATGAAGAACCAAGGCAAACAGGGTTAAGTGACTTGCCCAGGGTGACATAGCTAACAAATGTCTGAAGTCAGACTTGAACTCAGGAAGAAAAGTCTTCCTGATTCCAAGGCCACTGTTTGATCCACTGTGCCACTTAGCTGTCCTTTATAACTCTCTTAGGTTTCAGTTAATGAGGTGGAAGCCCAGGGGAGTCCTATGTGTTTGTATGGGCCTTAGTGAGAAGAGGGCTCTTCAAGAAAAGATTACTCTCAAGTTCTATTTATAACTTGGTTATCAATAACTTTGTTGATTTGTTCTCATTTCTCCTAGTGTGGGGAAAAAAAAACCCCAACACCACATGGTTGAAAAACAATCTTTACCTTCAGGGTTTTTTTTTTTGTTTTTGGGATAATTCTTATCTGGAAAAAAAATTGAATGCATGTCATATAATTAATGTTGAAGTGGACAGGGTGCTAGCAAAGTGCATTGTATATATTAGGTACTCAATAAATGTCGGCATGAATAAATGAATGCAAACCAGAGTTAGTTACCTCTATTATTCCTACAATGGATACATTGGTCTGAATCACCACTTAGGTTTTATGGTTTTCTACTCACACCACTTTTGGATTCCTCCTGTCATTTACATTAAGTAGAACTAGGAAAGTATTTCGAATAATTTTCTTAAAATGTTTGTCCTCACTGACTCACTCTCGCTTGCTTATTTTTTTTTATTTCTTCTGCTAATTTCAAGGTGATTTTTTTAAACAATAAACATTAAGTAAAGCTCATTTCCTAAGCAGCAAACTGCCGATGCCATATGGGAGTGTGTGTTGTAAAGTGCGCCCTTAAGGAAGGGGTGAGAGCCTCAGAACACTCAATCAGACAGCCTGCCTGTAAATCTGAATGATAGAATTAGAAAGACTTCTCTTCTGGGGTAACTCTGCTGTGACTCTCCCTCCATGAGCCAAGTGTAGCCATAGCACGTGGGACAGCCGAGGGACAAGGAAAGAGATGGGAAACAATGCTCGTTTCTGGGGCAATGGTTTCTGAAGGTCAGTGGCAATACAAATGAGCAAGGCCTCAGGTAGAAATGAGAGAGGGAACATGCGATTGTCAAGACAACCTCCTCTATGCTTTCCCACTATTTACTGGAATCTTAGCTGGGCTCTTCTGCCTCTCATTCTAAGAGTGAACTGGTCCTTGTGTAGAGGATAGCACTGCATTCAGGCTACTGAACCTTCCTTCCCTTATCAGGGCTCAATCTTTTGTGGGGATGGAGGCTGGATCATTTAGAGGAAAGATTCTTCCCAGGTCCTGGGAGAGAGAGTTGTATGGCTTAACCCACGCACACAACTTCGTTCCAGACCTTTAGGCTATGACAAATCCAACCTAAATATTAGTCTAGAGCCAACAAGAACACCCAAGAGTTCCAAGGTAAAATGTAAACTTTAATTATCTTCCTGAGTTCAAATCTGGCCTTAGACACTTACTAGCTTTGTTACCAGGGGCAAGTCACTTAACTCTGTTTGCCTCAGTTTTGTCATCTGTAAAATGAGCTGGAGAAGGAAATAGCAAACCACTCCAGAATCTCTGCCAGGAAACCGCATATGGGGTCAAGAAGTAGATACCTAGGGCTCTAGGGCTAGAACAGACCTTACAAATATCCTAATCTAACACACATATTATAACTTGGGAAAATGAGCTCCAGAAAATGCAAATAACTTGACCTAAGTCATAGTAAGTGACTTGAAAAACCCATGCAGTCTCACTCACAGATCGGAGCATTCTCTACTACTTTACCCTGCCTCAGGACTCTTTCAATGAACCAAATGACCCATTTATAGCATTGTGGAAGATCAGGGTTTAATTTGAGATGAGAAATAGATATTTATCTCAATGCTTTAATCTTTTCCCTCTGATTCATAGGAGCTGGCTCAAATGAATAGTAATTAATGAGCTCACTTCTAAGGCTGATTGCCATTTGAATGCTGCTGGGTCTGCTTGTTGCAGGAAAGAATCCAATTTTAGAAAACAAATTAAAAAACTGTTTTTGAGCTCTATTCCAATTGGCTGGTGGCAAAGCCACTGATCATCTTCCAAATTATTAAGAATTAGCATTTTTTTATCCCCGTGATAAATATCTTGCCTTTTATAACCAGGTTACTACTCCTTTCTCTAGTCATATTTAATTCTGCAAAGGAAAGCTTTCTCCTCATGTTGCAAGTACACGGAGGAATTTCCAGTCATTCAGATGAAACAATGTCCCGAGAATTATTCATAACTAGTGAGAGAGGGGTGCTTTGGTTTTAAGGTTCAACTTCAAACACAAGCATGAGCCTTTCTAATAGAACTCTTGTTAATGAGTTGGAGCTGATTAAGCTGATCCCTCCTCCTGAATAAATGTGCTTCTATTTGATGTTGTAATGATCTACCTTGCAGGGTTGTCATAAGGAGTAATTAGCTAATGTGTAAAAGCACTTTGAAAATGAAAAGTGCAAATATTTTTATATTATGGAATATACAACAATATTATTATAATAGCAACAACAACATTGATTAATTAGTTCCAACCAAACCACAAAAATGACCACGAATTAAATTCATATACTCATTTGAAAGGGGTTAGCTCAACCTTTAGGATCTCTTGCAAACCCCTGCTGTTTTAGGGCAAAGTAAACCTCCTTTTGTTAACTGTTCAGTGACTTGGGAGTGCTTTATTTCATCCCAACATGGAACCTGAACAGAGTGCAGTTTTACCTCTCTGAACCTGTTCTTCCTCGCCTATCAAGTGGCGACAATATTTATCCTGCCTCCTTTAAGTGAGTTCAGAGGAGAGAACATTTGCAAAGTTCACAGCATAAGTACCTGACACTCAATAGGCACTTAATAAATCCTTGTTCCCCCCCACCTCCACCCCACAAAATGGGGATAAAGTGTATCTATATTTGCCCTCTATCTGGTTTATCCTTGCTATTGTTGCTAATTGTTGTTTAGTTATTGGTGTTTGGGTTTTTTTTTTGCATATTGCCATTTACTGGGTCTGCAATTTCATCAATGTGGGGAGTTCCCATTGAATAACTTACTAATACAGATTGGAACCTGTCCTGCCATTTAGAATCTTAGAATTGTTTTGGGAGCACCGAGTGCTTAAGTGACTTTACCCAGGGTCACACCGCATGTATGTGTCAGAGGTAAAACTTGAACCCGAGTTTTTCTGATTATGAGATCAGCTGCCTCTCACAAGGTTATTTGGGAAATCAAATGGGATAATGTATGTAAAATGCTATACAAATGTCAAGCATTATTATCATCACATTTTTCTTGTTTTCAATCAATAGACATGAAATTCCCAGATCCTTGCAGAAAACACATGAATGGGCTTAACTGCTTTGGGCAAGACCTTGGCTTGGGGAGCTTCCCTTTCCAGGTGCACAATAGATGGATGGTTTAATTATGAGCCCATCTACTACCCTCTCAATTCCTTTGTTACCCCATCTGGAAAATAAGGGTATAGATAATTAACCGCTTGTGCTGCTTAAGATGATCAGATAAAAGAACCCTTGAATTAATTATCATTGCTATTTCCTTCCTAGGAAACCCAGAAGACCTGTCTTGTTAGCGAACTTGGCAGATCCTCTGATGTATAAGTCCTGTCTATGTAATGAAAGGTAATGCATGATACAGTCACCCTCATGATACTATTAACCTTTGTGTAGCCCTTTCGCACTTAACAAAATGTTTTCATGTGCGTTGTCACTTTTGAGCCAAATAACAACTCTTTGAGATAGAAATAATAGGTATTATTATTCTCATATACAGATGAGGAAATAGGGCCTCAAGATGCCATGTCCAACAATTGGTAGAGTTTGGATGTGAAACCACAGCAATCTTATGATTCCAAGTTCAGAGTCCTTTCACTCATGAATGTGAATTAATTTCTATGATTAGAAATTGTGGCTAAGCTAGGTGACACAGTGGATGGAGTCATGGGCTGGAAATCAGGAAGACTCCTCTTCTTGAGTTCAAATCTGGCCTCAGACACTTACTAGTTGTATGACTCTGGGCAAGTCCCTTAACCCTGTTTGCCTCAGTTTCTTCATCTGTAAAATGAGCTGGAGAAGGAAATGGCAAACCAGTCCAGTATCTTTGCCATGAAAACTCCAAATGGAGTCACAAGAGTTGGACATGACTGAAATGACTAAACAATAGCCAAGTATCTTTGCCAAGAAAATCCCAAATGCAGTCACAAAGAGTCAGATATGACTGAAAAATGATTCAATACAACATTTTCTACAAATTTTTCCTGTTTGATTCTATGTGAGATGGCATATGGTGGGAATGATGATGGCATATTCTCATTAAATAAATAAAGTTTGTCTTTGACACTCTCCTTTTTCTTCTGTTTTTACTACCTTTTTATTTTCTTGCTCCTTCCAAAGAGGCACTTATCATCCACTGAGGTCTTAAGCTTAGCTGGCTATATTCTAGAGAAGTGGTATTAAATAGAAATGGGGCCTGCTAAATTATACATATGTATCCATGCTGGCTGCATACTAACTTAGAAAACCACATATGAACATTATCAATATTTTATTGTATTTTTATTTATTTTGTTAAATATTGCCAAATTTCATTTTAATCTAGTTTGGGCTACACTTGGGAGCGCTGTATTTGATGTCTTTACTCTGGTTCTTATTAAGGTATAAACTGATTGTTAAGATCTAAGTATACTAGTATGACACTTCAACTTTACCCCTTCACAGCTAGATAACTCTAACCATAAAATAAATAAGAAATAAATTAAGGAGATGAATAGAATTTTAGAAAAATTAGATATAATAGATCTCTGGAGAAAATTGAGTGGAAATAGAAAGGAGTGTATCTTTTTCTCATCTGTACATACATGGGACCTTCACAAAAACTGAGCATGTATTAGGGCACAAAAACCTCACAAAATAAATGCAGAAAAGTAGAAATATTAAATGCATCCTTTTCAGACCTTAATGCAATAAAAATTACACTCAATAAAGGGCTATGGAAGCAGATGAAAAATTAATTGAAAATTAAATAATCTAATTCTAAAGAATGAGTGAGTCAGAACAAATCAAAAAACAATCAATAATTTCATTCAGGAGAATGACAATAGGGGGGCAGAACCAGGAGAACATCATACAGGATTACAGGCACACGGTATCTCTGATGACTAACTTTGACAGACTTGGCTCTTGTCAGCAATGCAAGGTTCTAGAACAACTCCAAAAAAACTCATGCTAGAAAAAGTGATTCACATCCAGAGAAAGAATTATGGAGTCTCAATGCAGATTGAAGCAAACTATTTGCTCTTTTTTTTCTTTTGTTTTTGTTCCTATTTTGTTTCTTCTTTCTCGTGGTTCATTCCATTGCTTACAGTTCTTCTTTGCAACTTGATCATTGTGAAAATATGTTTAGTGTGAAGGTATATATAGAACCTATATATGATTGCATGCCGTCTTGGGGAGTGGGGGGGAGGAGAAGTAGGGGGAGAAAACTCGAAACTCAGAAACTTGAGAAACTGAATGTTGTAAACTAAAACTAAAACTAAATAAATAAATTAATTTTTAAAAAGGAAAAAAGGAAAAAGAAATTTTAAAAAAGAGAATGACAACAATGAGACAACATATCAATATTTGTAAGATGCAGTCAAAGCAGTACTTAGGGGAAAATTTATAACTTTAAATATTTACATCAAGAAAATAAAAAGCAACTCAATGAATTGGGCATGTAGCTAAGAAAAAAACTACTAGAAAAAGAAGAAATTAAAAGCCCCCACTTAAATGCCAAATTGAAAATCCTAAAAATCAAATGAGTAATGAAATTGAAAGCAAAACAAACAAAAAACAAACCAACATCAAACTAATAAATAAAACTAGGAACTGGTTTTATAAAAAACAAGCCTAATAAAACAGATAAACCATTGATTAATTTGATTAAAAAAGGAAAGAAGAAAACAAAATTATCAATATCAAAAACAAAAAGGATGAATGCATAATCAATAAAGATGAAATTAAAGCAATTATTAGGAGCTATTTTGCCCCATTATATTCCAACAAATTTAACAATCTATGTGAAATAGCCCAAAGGGTTATTAAACTACTAGATATGTATTCCAAAGAGGTTTTTTTTAAAAAAGGAAAAGTACCTATATATACAAAAATATTTATAATAGCTTTTTGTGGTGGCAAAGAATTGGAAATTGACATGATACTCATAAGTTGGGGAATAGATGAGCAAGTTTTGGTGTATGATTATGATGGAATACTATTGTGCTATAAGACATAAGAAGGATGCTTTCAGAAAAAACTTGGAAAGACTTAAATGAACCAATGCAAAGGGAAGTGGAGAAGAATCAAAAGCTTATACACAGTAACAACAATATTGTGTCATAATGAACTATGAATGATTTAGCTATTCTCAGCAATACAATCATCTAAGACAATTCCAAAGGACTTACTATGAAAAATGATATCCATCTCCAGAGAAAGAACTGATGAAGTCTGAATGCAGATCAAGCATACTTTTGTACTTTCTTTTTTTTCATTTTTTTGTCTGTGTTTTCTTTTGCAACATGGCTAATATGGAAATATGCTTTGCATGACTGCACATGTATAATCTATAAAACATTTATTGCCTTTTCAAGGATGGTGGAGGGGAGGGAGGAAGGGAGAGATTTTGGAACTCAATGTTAAAATTGTACATGTAATTGGAAAAAAATGAAATATACAAATTTTAAAAAATGATGAACAGAATGGTTTTAGAAAAACCTCAAAAGAATTATATGAACTCATGGAAAGTGAAGTGAGCAGAACTAGGAGAACATTATATCAGCAATCTTGATGATCAACTTCTATTGACTTAGCTATTCTGATCAATACAATGATCTAAGGTAATTCCAAAGAACCAATGATAAAAAATACTATCCACCTACAGAGGATGGAGTCTGAGTGCAGATTGAAGCATATTTTTTTCATTTTATTTTTCTTGCTTTTTTTTGAATCATGGCTAATATGGAAACATGTTTTGCATGACTTCACATGTATAATTGATATCACATTTCTTGTTTTCTCCATGGTTGGTGGAGAGGTGGGAGAGAATTGAGAACTTAAAATAAAAAAAAAGAATTTTAAAAATCAATAAATTACAAATTTTTTAAAAGCTCCAAGCAAATGTATTGAAGGTAAGGACTTAAGATATGACTCCCTCACACTGGGATTTGCATTTTAACGAGAGGTATAATAATAAACTGATATTTTAAAGCAAGTTATCCCCCTTCTTTTTCTGATCAAAAGGAACGTCTTCATACTATCACTGAATATAACTGTGGGTAATAAGAAGGTATGTTAGATAGAAGGGAGAGGAGATCCTGACCACTCTTTCTTTTGTCCCACTGACAGTGTTTCTGTAGGACATCCTCTGTCAATAATCTTGGCTAGTCTTCCTTGTGCTATATTCATTTGTTGGTGGCTGATATGAAGTCAGTCAGCTGGTCACCTCCCACACTGCCCACTGACTGATGAAGAGGAAACTAACTGGAGACTTAGAATGTCACCTCTAAGAAGCTCTCAACTCTTGGGGTTGTATATATATATCTTTATATCTCTATCTATTTATATATCTGTATACCTATATCTACAGATACACACACACATACATGCACACACACACACACACACACACACACACACACACAGAGAGAGAGAGAGAGAGAGAGAGAGAGAGAGAGAGAGAGAGAGAGAGAATATTTATTAAGCATTTACTATGTGCCAGGCACTATGCTGGTATATACATGATGATATTTGCCATTTGCCATGAGACACAAAGAATGGCAGATCTGGAGGGGCATTCTGATATGAGTTTCTCACAATAACTTTCTAACCAGAATATTGGGTTTGTTTTCAAATCACTATCATTGTTGAGCTTGTTGTTATTAATAAAAATAATAAACTTAAAAAACATGACAACCTCCCTTACTCACCCTTACCATGAAAATATAATTCTAACTTGCTTCCTTTGATCTCATTGCCTAGACTTTCCGTCTCCTATATACATCTCTTTTTTGGCCATTATCATGATCTCTGGTTCTTGGATCCATATACTTCCCTCCCAGCCTATCTCGATTCACTTGCCTACATACTCAGTCTTGAACTCAGGTCTCCTACTTTGCTATTTCTCTAGCTTTTACCACTCAATCCATTGTCTCCTCTTCAGCCACTATTCCTGAGCTATGCTCATTCACTATACTTTTCACAACCTCTTGGAATTTGGCTTCTTGCCTTACTGTTCCACTGAAAATGTTTTTTTTTCTGGGGTACCAATGATCTCCTTGTCACCAAAACCAATAACCTTTTTTCATTCTTCATACTCTGTTGCATTCAACACTGATGCCTGTCTCTTCTCTTGGCTTCAGGAACACCATTTCCTGGTTAGCCTGTTCTCACTCTACCTGTTCTCTGAGCTGCTGGCTATACTCTAGGGTTACCAGCTCTTTATAATCTTCTTGACCCTTTAATCTGAATGTTCTCCAAAAGTGTATGAATAACCTTTTTTATTTCCTTCTCTCTCCTTCTCTTTCTTTCTGCCTCCTTTTTTCCCTTCCCTCTCTTCATACTCCCCTTTTACTTCATTTCCCCCTTTACTTCAACAGCCATCTCTATATAGATGACTTTCAAATCTCCCTTTCTAATCCAGAACTCTCTTCTGAGTTCCAGGTCTATACATATCCTATTATCTAGATTACATATTCATCTGGACACCCAATCAGTACCCCAAACTCAACATGCTCCAAAGTGAACATTTACTTGTTCTCTCTAAACTTCCTTCTAATTCCATTACCCATTTCTCTGAAATTACCAATCATCCACTTGACCACGTTCAAAACCTTGGGGTCAACCTGCCTCTGTACATTTCTCTAGTACGTTTCACTGCTAGTACATTTCACATAGTACATGTCTCTGCTCATAGAACAAGCTTGATACATGTCTATTGATAATAATCAAACAATCACTTATTTAGTACCCATCACGCTTCAGGCACTGGGCTAGACATTGAAGATACGAATGCACTCATGAAACCTACATTCTATCAGAGGAGACAATATGTAAAATCTAAAATATGCAAAATACACAGAAAATAAGTACAAGATAATTAGAGGTGAGAAAAGCCACTTGTAACTAGAGGAATTAGAAAAGTGTTCATGTGGAAAATGGTACCTTGAAGGGCACAAGGTATTCTAAGGAGCAGAAGTAAGATGGGAGAATACTCAAGGCATGGAGAAGAGCCAATCTAAAGGGCTAGGGATGGAAGATGGCATGTTATTTTAAAAGGCCAGTTAGGCAGCATTGTATGTAGATCGTGTGATTGGTGCTTATGTTTCATAAGGCAGGAAATTTAGTGGCCAGGTCATAAAGGGCTTTCACTGCCAAACAGATGAGTTTATATTTGCCTCCTAGAAGCAATAAGATCCTGTTTTTGTCCACTTGTCCCTGTTTGAAATGTCAAAAAATATAAAAGAATCAGGCTAATTTCGATCACGTTAAAAAATATGGCAGCTAGAAGAGAACCTTACGTTATTTTCTGAACTTAGAGGAAATTACATACAAATTCCCAATTTTAGGAAGACAGACATATGGGTTAACTAAAACACTCTCTCACCATCTGAGGTAATTTAAAAATAACTCCCAAAGTGGGAATACTGTACTTTATCCTTTAAAGTAGAAACGTTTGATTATTGTGAAAATCCATCTCTTTAAGTGGATATCCATTACACCTAAGGTCCAAATGATTGCTATCTGGATATTTTTCAGCTGTGGAATTTGCAGGGATGGTTAGCAGGTGAATAATCTAGCAGATGGATTTCCCCTTTGTGAATGAAATTTATTTTTTAAAATACAGAGAATCTCTTTGGAAGCATCCTAAATCTGAAAATTTCTGAACCAAAATGAAGCCATTTTTTTACTTGGACTCATTTGCTTCCTTTTCTCTCATTTTTTTTTCATTTTCTTCCTGAGGATGGAAAGATAATCATTTCTCTCAAGAGGCCTTACTTCAGACCTTCCTCATAGCTCTGGGGAGAAGTGGGCAATTGCTTGGGAAGTTAGCAGGGGATTCCTTGACTAACCAGCCCCTAGGGTATCTTGGCATGCTTCCTAGGAGTTGCTTAGCTATTCAGCAAACATCTATGGAGCCTGATTCTAGGAATAAGGCCCTACAGGGATAAAAAGATGAATAAGGTCACTGCCTTCAAGAATCTTACAGAAATAGTCAGTGACATTTGTATTATGCTTGTAGTTTTATTTCATTTCATTTCATATTCATAGCAGCTCAGTGAAATAGGCATGCTGCAGTTTTGGGTTTTTTGTTCTTTTGATCTAGACTTGAGATTTCTTTGGTTACACGGCAAGGATGTGTTGTTGGAGGCAAGACTCAAACCCAGGCCTTTCTGTTTCCCAGGCTAATCCTTTATAATAACAATACTTACAGTAATGTCTACTATGTGTCAAGCACTACTATGCTAAATACTTTGCAATTATTATTTCATTTGATCTTGACAACAACCCTCTGAGGTAGGCTTATTATCAACATTTTACATTTGAGAAAACTAAGGCCAACTTAAATGACTTGCTCTGAGTTACATAGCTAGTAAATGTCTGAAGCTGGATTTGAACTCAGGTCTTCTTGAATCCGGGCCTGATGTGCTAACCACTGTCCCACCTTGCTGCCTCTATTCAATGTACCAATATTTCCTTGGTGGAAAATGGTGAGGGATAGTGGAAAACATATATTATTATCCTTACTTTATAGATAGGGTGACTGATGTTCACAAAATCTTAAGGACTTGCCCATGGTCACAGAAATTATAAATGTCAGAGCCATGACTACAGCCTTGGTGTTCTGTTTCCCATTCCAGTGTCCTTTCTGATATCCTTTTTTTTAGGATCAAAAGAGTCTGTTCTAGTCCTTTCATGAGCTCATAGGATCATTAGAGTTGGAAGTCACTCAGGCCAGCTATTCCAAACCACTCAATATACAAATGAGCAAACTGAAGCTCCTGGAGATTCAGTGATTTGTCCAAGGTCACAAAAAAAGGCAGTGTCAGAGGTAGGATTTAAACGCAGATCTTCTGTTGAAGAACCAGCATTCTTCCTCCTCACCCTGAATCATCCCACTGCCATGCTGGACCCCCTTTGGTTGGTGAATTCCTTTCAGGGGCTTCTATTTTGGGGATGAGGCCATGCTGGCCATGCTTCATTCCACTTTCTGACCCTGTACTTTCTTTACCATGACTGACTTGGATGCTTTTTTAACCCTGGAATTTCTGTCAGTGCCTAGGACCTTCTCATCCTGGAACATGCCTCCTCCATGTGGGCCCCCTTCTCCCATTGATGAGTTCTCTCTAAGAGCCTCCATCTTGGTGATGCGCTCTGGCCTGCCATACTTTATTCCCCTTTGAAATGTGTCTCTGACTCTCTGAACTTTGCCACCATGTCCCCTCTGGCCAATCCTGTACCTTTCCTCACCCCCCACCCCCCTTTCCCTTCTCTTTTACCTGTTGATTTCCCTCATTAAAATGTAAACTCCTTGAGGGCAGGAACTGACTTTCTTTTTGCTTGCATAAGTATCCTCCAAGCTTAGAACAGCAATTCTTACAAAGTAAGCAATTAATGAAATACTTTTCACCTGCCTGCCTGGTACCTAATGGAACCATTTACTATCGAGTTTGGGATGGAAAACTAGAAGTTCCTTGACTTTATCTTATTTTAAGGCCACTCATTTAAAAGAGAGCTAAAGATTTGCTGTTGGCCAAGGGAAATTTTTGTAATTACATATTTATCTGCAGTGAAACTGGACAATTTTGGATCTTTAGTTTCATTACTCTATCATCCCTGAATACTTTCTTCCCCCGCTGTAGAATAATTAAGGGAGTCAGGTATAGACTACATGGTATGAAACTATAATGCCCTCCATCCACCATATATAATATATATATATATATATATGTATATATGTATATATGTATATGTAATTCGGGGTTGGGTTTTGCCTCAATTTGGGTGGTTGGTTTTCTATCACAGTGCTTCTCACTACTTGCATACTGAAGGATGCATAGATTACACAAACACGCACATTTGTGGATTTATGAATTTAAAAACACATGAATACATATCATTGTGATTAAGGTTTCTAAGAGAAAGAGCCATTTGAAATGGCCCTGGCACAAAAATATGACAAATACAGAGTAAAGACAACTCTGGGCTAAAACTTGATTTTAGCAAGGGGAAAATATTTAGCTGATGTTACCTTAAGGAGGTAAAAAAGAAACCAGTGCTTTAGGATAATAACTGGCACCCTGGATGTGACCATTGAGAAAGCTCCATAGGAAATGGGAATCCAGGACTTATGTTTTCTTGGTAGAACGAAGGAATGAACACTGACAGGCTCAAAGAGATACATATGTACATATACACATATGTGTATGTTATATATACATATAGATAGAAATAGATATAGAGAGATATAGATGTATAGATATAAATATATATATGCATATATGTATGTACATGTATATATACGTATCTGTATATACACATATACTCATGTATACATAAATATACATATGCATATATATTTAAGATAATTATATATCACACATACATCTCTAAGTTAAGTAACTAAAATAATCAGTCAAGTAATCAGTAACTATTAATAAGCATTTATATACTAGGTGGTATGCTAGGTAATGTGTTTGACACTGTGGATATAAATACAAAATTAAAAGAGCTTACATTCTGCTAGGAGAATAGAACTTATTCACACATCAGCACATATAAGATATATAGAAAAGAAATAAAACTTCTTTTTTGGAGGGGAGGAAGGAGAGATACAATAGCAACTGGAGGAACCAGGGACACAAATGAAAGTAGAGCTTGTCAGAGCTGTTATTCCCAATTCTTGTGCTCAAGGTAAGCTTACTAAATGCACCCTCAAATCAACTTTTTAACCAAAATTCATTTGAAGAAAGAGGAAGAGCCCTCAGGAAACAGTGGTGCATAGGGCAGAAGGAGGGAATATCCCAGGTCAGAGACTGTGGCTCCTCCTGGCATTATGAGATTGCTATTAGCAAAGTTGTTCTCAGAGAGATACCACAACTTCACTAAAGGGCTCACTGAGTACTAGATTGCTACGGCAAGAAAATCACTTTCTGGTTGCTTTAATCATTCTTCCTTCCTCCATTCTAAATTCTCTTGTTCACACTTTCTGGAGTACAATTTTTGTCAGCATTCTCTAAATTTTGGCATCCTTAGACAAATGCTTGATCGCCCTATCTTAGTTACAGCTCTGGAATTAGAAATGAGTATTTTGATTCTCCCACTCACTATGTGATTATGAGTAAGTCCCTTATATTTTAGGCCTTTCAAACTTTTACTTCTCATTATTCTCATTTATGTGCTCATATTCTAGCCAAATTGAACTACTAGGCATTCCCCAAAGTTGACATGCCATTTCCTGCTTTCATGTATTTCTACAAGGTACCCTACTACTCCCAATTCCTGGAATGCATTCCTTCCTCATCTTTGCTTTTCTGAACTTTATCTTCCTTTAAGGTTCAGCTTAGGTGTCATCTCCCCCTTGAAGGATTCATTGATTCTTGCTTCCCCTAGTTCTTAAGGGTTTCTTCTTCATAAATCCTAATCTCTCTTCTTCTAAATAAAAATTTTATTAACCCATATCATTTTCTAAGTTCCTTCAGGATAGGGTCTATATTTACATGTGATATTTATATGTGTATCATAATTATATTTATGTATCAAAATTATTTCATTTACTAATTATCATTACATGGTGTAGAAAGTTTGGGTTTGTAAAGAAATAGTTGCAAAGCCCAAGGGGATGCAATAATATTCTTGGTTTAGATTTGAAAATGTTTAGCTAAGTATTAGTACATATTCCTCAAAACAAGTAAGTTGAGAAGATGATGACACAAAAGTTCTGGTGACACTTTGAAGGATCTCCTGCTTCTCTGGCTCATCATCTCTGCCTAGATAATTTGGGAACTTCTTATCTGACACCAGCCTACAACCATTCCTGATTCTTTGAAAGCACTGAATACAAAAGACTCACAGAATGAACAAATTTATTTATAGCTCAATGAAAAACAAACAACAAATAGCAATATCCACCAGCAAACAACCCTTTCACAGAGATCTGGTAATTTCAGTCACTTGCTATTATAGATTGCATGGGGAGATCACCCCAAATGCAACTCTACAGTGTGTCTCCTTGGTGCATCTCCTATAGAGGATCTCATGATGTCTCCTCAAGTTGAGTTTCTTTCCACAGTTACTCTAGCCATCTACTGAGTATAACTAGTTGTTTTTCTTGTGGATGCTGGAATCATTCTTCTGATCAGTGTTTCCCATTACAAGCCTCCATACATGACTCAACTGGTAGTATTTCAGCTAGAAATGATCTAGTCAGGTTGTTCTTCAGGCATAGCTTGCCTTCAGACTTGCACAATACCTTCAGAGCTCTTTCGTCTTGACTGGGAACTTAGCAACTTCATGCATCCCGTTCCAATGCTTTACCAAAGGGCCTCCACTCTGGGTTTTTCCTATGTACTATAGTTATGTTCTTTCTCATATCATATCATAGAACCATTTCTCATATCAAAGAACTGTTCTTAGCCATTAGGAGGATCCCATTTTTCCTCCTAGTTTTCCCTATTTCCTTCATAGATAATTATGTCAAATCCTTCTTCTGAAAGCTTGCCCCCTCTTCCCAAAATATATTGGGCAAGGTGAGGAGTGAGCACATTCAGGTTGCCTTTCCCCATACAACAAAAATGTGCATGTCACAAGGATATTATTGTTCAGAATTCTCTCTCAGTCTCTTTCTCACCTTCTCTGTTTCTCCCCCATGTCTTTGTTCTTTTTTTTCTTATATTGTTTCTGTCTCTTCCCCCATCATGTCTCTCCCCTTTCTTTTTTCCCTCCTTTCTCTCTCTCTCTCTCTCTCTCTCTCTCTCTCTCTCTCTCTCTCTCTCTCTCTCTCTTCTTTGTCATTAGTACCACTTAAATCTTTGTTTATTTTGTTTATACCTCCATTGCTCAGATCTTATAATACTAACGGGGTAGGACTAGAGGGCTGTGATCCTGTGATTTCATTGGTTTAGGGAACTCCCAGCATGGAAACATATCAATAAGGAAAAACAAAGACTAGAAACTCATCTCTAACTCAAACTTAAAAGAAAAACGAAAGAGTTGTGTGGGATCATAGAGAGCTTAAGTGATTTGATCCGATTCACACAGTTAGCATGCATTAGAATCAGGACTTTAACTCAGGTCTTCCTGACTGTCTGAGGTCAGTTCTCAATCTATTCCATCATGATAATTCTCAACAATAACAATGATACTTACATTTTTATGGTATGCTGAGGTTTACAAAAAGCTTACTTGTAACAACTCTGCAAGACAGGTAATAAATGTATGATTGATCATCCAGATATTATGGATGTGGGAGCTGAGAGTTCACTTGCTCAAGGTCACATAGCTCCTAAGCACTGGAACTGAGATCTGAACTGAAGCCTCCTGGTTCCAAATGGAGAATTCTTACTTATGCTACACTGTACTACAGGGGTGAGCTAGAGACGGCTTGGACTGACTCTTGAGAACGAATTTTAAAATTTTCAGTGTGAGCAATTACATCTTGGAAATAGGCAAATCAGGGCTTGATTTATTGTTTTGTTGATTGCCTGGACTTTAAAGAGTGATGGAGAAAATGTTGATGCAGATTAAACTTTAAAAAAAAACTGTAGAGAGCTGGTTGTTAAACATTTACCACTGCTGTATTGTGGCAGTTAATAGAATCCTGAGCAAGCATCCTACCTAGTAAAGTATTGGTTGAGTGAGTGGGGAGTAGATAATCAGAAAAGGAAAAATACAATAGGTGAAAGGAGATCCCAGAGGCTTCTGTAATCGAAGTACATTTCCACTAGGATCCTGATCCCATATAAAATCTCTTGGGCCTAATTGCACAGACTGGCCATGCTGGCCTCTTGAGTCACTCTAATATTTATATTTTCCATACGCTCTCAAACTAAGGCTTTCCAAACCAAGAATTTCTGATTCTTTTCCACCATAAAAATAGCTGCTATAAATAACTTTGTACATGTGGGTCCCTTTCCTTTTATCTCTTTGGGATAAAGACCCAGTAACAGCGTTGATGGGTCAAAGGGTATGCACAGTTTTAAGGACCTTTGAGCATAGCTACAACTTGTTCCCCAGAATGGTTGGACCAGTTCACAACTAGCATTCCTCTCTGCCTCAGAACTGGAACCAAGGACCCTGCTTCCTTGAGATTGACCATCAGTCCTCCTCTCTGCCTTGGAACTGAGATCTAGAACTGCTTATAGGCAATAGAGTTGCCAGTCAGTTCCAGATGTATCCAGTGTCACCAAAGGATCCCCTGTAATCTTTTTCTGACTGGTTGTCTGACTTCATACTATCTCTGGGCTGAGAGCTGCTGTTGCTATTGCTATTGCAATGGCCATCTCCAAAGTAACTGTGCTCTCCCTGCCCCCCCCCCCCAAACTCTTGCCGGTCTTGTTGTTGTATGTACTCTGGGATGACTCACACCTGGTGTCACAGACCTTCCTACTGTCCTCCTAAATTGTCTTAGGCTGGAAAAATGTATCACTGGCCATTTGTTGGTTCTGCCACTCCAAAACTCGATTTGAGTCATTATTTTAAAATTATTTGGAGGGGAATATTGGGGGAATTTGTCTGTGCTGTTCTCTAATCCACCATCTTGGTTCCACCTCCTCCATCATGCCTCATTACCAGTTATAAGTATTTATTAAGTAATTACTAAGTCCTAGCTCCTAGGGATACAAAAGAAAAAACCAAAGAAGAAAATCTTCCCTGTTATCAAGGAGCTTACATTCAATAGGGAGAAAAGCTCTTGGTATTGCTGAATGTACCTGGGTAATTATTAGCAGTTGAGATTAACTATATTTTCTGGTGTACAATTGTTTTCCCTTCTTTCTGGGTCTAACCATCTCATTTTTATGGCAGATGTCAGATTTGAGCCTGAAAAGCAGATGGTCTCTTATCTGGGAGATGGTAAAAGCCAGCAGTCAGTGTTGTATCATGAAAAGTGGGTTGAATCTGAAGGCAAAAGTCATAGTCTTAAGTAGACCATAGGTCTAGATTTAGAGCAAGGAAAGACTTCAGAGGCCACATTCCTTCATTTTACCTTTTCTTCATTATGAGAAAACTGATGTCCAGGAAGGTAATTGATTTTCCTGAGTTCAGATAAGGTAGTAAACATAAGAGATAGGATTAGAATCCAAGTTGTCTGATTTTAGAGTCATCTGTATCATGTTTCTGGGTTCTGATCTCACTTCTGCTACTTACTGCCTATGTTACCTTAATTAAGTTATAATCAGTTTCTTCATCTGTAAAAAGGAAGTTTAACTAGATGATTTGTCAGGTTCCTTTTGAGCTCTGAATCTGGAATCCTAGTGAATGTGGTGTAAAAACTAACTTTGTTTGGTACTTTATGGTAGGATCTTAAAGGACAATTACCCACACGTAGGTGCCACTTGTCAAAATGGGGATGAATGTTTTTGGACTGCTCTCTCTCAATCCTTTTTCTCAAATCCTTCAAAATATACCTCAAATATTAAATTGTTTTGTACTTACATGTGGCTTCCTAGCAATGTTTTTCCTGTTGTGGGTCAGAAGCCCTAAATAGGGGGGAAAAGATTTCTAACCTCTAGGGCAAAGAGTGACTAACATATAAAAACTTGCTTTTTTAAAAAAAAGGTCATATAACATACTGGAAAACTCCAGACTAGTCTTTTTAAGGTCATGCATGTGGAAAATGTTAAGAGTCCATTTGAAGTTTCAAAGTAAATTTTAATGGATTAAGTGTGGAAACTTGGAAACACCTCATTTGATTAATATTTGAGATGCTGCAGGGTCCTTGGACCATAAATTTCATTGGGACCGATGGTTATGCTTTTCCTACATGAGATTATGAGGAAAGCCAGCTGCTGCATTCACTGGGATTTCCACAAATGATGCTGCCATGTTGTAAAGCTGATTGCTAGATCTTTTGCAGTGGAAGAATGTTGATGGTAATCTGAATCTGAATTTACAAGTGAATTCTACCTCTCCTCCGAAATACTCAAAGCTGGTGTTTGAGAAAATGTGTTGATTGACCTGGTATCCCCTATATATGAAGTAGATTTATTCCTGGAAATGGTACCTGCAAATTTCTCTATATAGGAATAAATGTGAACTTATTTATATATATATGTTCACATTTATTTCTATTATAAAACCAGGGATGTGTTCTTATTCAACCTTCACATTTTACAGATGAGGAAACTGGGATCTAGAGAGGTTAAGTGACTTGCCCAGAATCACACAGCCACGTACACACAGTGTATGAAGTGGAATTCATGTCTTTCTAACTCTAAATCCAGTGCTCTATCCACTCCACTAAGGTGCCTTCTTTGTGGATGGTCTTTGGTTTGTCCGTGCATTAATCCTAAAACAATAAAATATTTAGTAATGCAAAGAACATTTTAAAGCAAATATTGAAAATAATAGTAGCTCTATTCCAAAACAAATATGGCTAATCCTCAAAGTAAGTCACTTATATTAAAAAAAATTTTGGAGATCCTTGCAGCTGAATTCAGGGGGACTTCCCTGAGATTTGACCTAGGTTAGAACTGGAAAAAGCTTGGTCTCCAAGACCTTGAAAAGGTAAGCTTTGTGCCTCACCTCTGTGATTTAGAGGATCAAAATAAATTGTAAAAGTTCAAAGAAAAATTAAGATTCTTCTTTCTGTAGTCCCAGCTCTGACCAGGCTAAGGCTACAGTGAAAAGTTAGAAAAGTTTCCCCATTGTGTTCCCTTGAAAAGGAATGTTACCCACCTAGCTATTCCTCAGTCTGGCTATGAGGCGGAATTGATGCTGCATGGTTAGAAAACTGTGAATTATTTGAATTCTGAGGATGTTTTATCCTGTCATAGTTGGTATAAATCTTATCTCTGCTTTATCCTTTTATAGAAAATTTCTATAATCACAGCAAATGGTCAGTAAAAGAAACAAGCGCAATGCAAGGGTGTGAGATCTTGCTATTTTGACCTGAATATGTAGTCATTTCATACCCTAAACAACTGAAATTAAATCAGAAACATAAGGAAATTTCAGTGCAATCGATTTTCTTAGAGAGAGGTAACCTATTTGGCCTAATTATTACTTAAGCATCCTCCCAAGTCTTTTGTTATAATTAGAGTAAAAGTCAATCTGTCCAGGTGTGACCTGCAAAAGTGTTGTTACTTCCCAATAGCATCTGATCCTTCTAAAGGAATTTGGAATCCTAGTGGAAACCTCTGAGAAAGTAACAAGATCAGATAATTCTGCAGGTCAAATCTAAATGATTTTAATGGGGTTCTTGCAGTTTTACTTCTCCCTATATCTGGGCCCTGCAGACTTGCTTCTCAGATTTGTGCCTTCCAGACTGCAAGGCCATTCACTTACAGTTGGCAGCCAACAGTGGGTACCAGCCAATGTCCCCCCATCATCCCTTGGATGCAGCCTGTGTTTGGTTACAGTCAACCTCCTCTTTGGCACCCCCTTGAGACAGGGACAGCTCTATGCCCACTGCCAGCAGGAGGCTGTTTCAGAAGCAGAGACCTTTGTCCTTACCCCAAGAGAACTTTGTTCCCATTTGTTGGAGGGGGGAATGTTGGGGCACTAATGATGGACCCCTAAAAGGCCTGGACTTTTCCACATGGCCCAGGTCCCTGGTGTTTGCCTGGGGCACCAGGCCCTATCCAGTTAATAATCCTTTCAATCGCCCTTTTGTTGTGGCCCCTCTCTAGACTACCACTCCTTAATTCACCTCAGACTACTTGGCCACTTGGATCACATCCAGATCTTCACACAAGCTTTCTGTATAAAAAGTCCATCTTACCTCCATTAAAGTGCTCTGATTCCTTCAGAGTCTGGCTTGGTTGTATGGACATGACAAAGGCTCAGATTCCTTAAGCATCTGGCCTACACAAGCATCACAATAGCTTGGACTCTTAAAATCTTGCCCACCTGAACTGGTGTTTTAAGAAATCTTGTCTCTGACTGAAAACAAAAAATTGTGTTCTGATTACTAGAAGTATAAAAAATTGTGGTGAAAATCCTCTGAAGTGCAATAGGATATTGAATGAAGATGGTGGCAGGGGTGTGATACATTGGGACTAGTCCCCTGACTATGATAATCTTGCTCTTTCTAGTATGATAATCAGCAGAGGAGTGAGGAAAGGGGTCAGATGGAGACATGACCTCTGGATATCTGAGTATGGTTTCCTTTTCTTGTCCTTCCTGAGTAAAATATTACTCAGATTGCTTGACACTTCCCTGATCATGTTCTGTCTCATTTATAAAATGGAAAGATGAATGTTTACTTTCCAAAAAACCCTTTACCCATCATTAGAACCATACCTTGAATAAATCTGTCTTCTAGGGACCCTATCCCTTCATTACCACTGTTCCAGGCTGAAAATCCTATCAAAGGCACAGCTTTTACATAGATGGGTGCCTTTGGCAAAGACTTGAAACAAATAAAGGTACTTAAGTGAACCATGTTGAAGAAACCTATGAAGTGTCTACTAAGTCCAGGCATTGTTTGAGGTTCTGACTTATAAATACAAAGGTGAGATAGTTTCTGCTCTCAAAGAGCTTAGGTTCCACTGGGGATGTTCCTTGATAAGTAAATACAAAATATATACATAGTGATGGGAGGAATGGTGGGGCATTTATAACTGTAGGAATAGGGTAAGGCCTCTTGAATGAGGTGGCATTTGAGGTGGGCTACAAAGGGATCCAAGAAGTATAGATAATGGAGAGCATTATACACATCAAGAACACGCCTATACAAAGACACAGAGATGGGAGATTGTTATTTACAGGGAACAGTAAGTAGAGGAGTTTGACAGAAACAGAGTCCACTGGTGGTGGTAGTGATCTGTAATCTCTCTGGTGGCAGATTATGAAAGATTTTAAATGCCAAATGCACGCATTTGTATTTTATTATAGAGTTACTAAAGAAATGCTGAAGCTTCTTGAGAAGGCAAATAATATCACCTATGGTGTGCTTTTATTAAGGCCTGTTGTCCTTTCTGTATAGACTGGGCTCTGGTTCTCCCCAACAAGCTTTCCCTGCCCTTACTGAAAAAAAAAAAGAAAAAGAAAAGAAAACTTCTAAAGTTAATTTAAGGCAATGCTTTTGAATTCCTTATCCAGTATATATATTCATGTTCTATATGTATAAGCATGCCTGTTTGGATATAAGCACACCATATGGGCCCTGTCCAAAAGTAGACTATCTTTAAGAATGGAAACTACAATGAATTAGTTATCAGTGAACCTAGGTTCTAGTCTTATTTCTGACATGGACTAGCTTTGTGATCCTGGACAAGCTGGATAACCTTTCTGGCCTTCACTTTCCTCATCTCTAAAATGAGAGATTTAAATTCCAGTCCTTGCTTAAACTTAAATAGCTACATTCCTGTACAATTTCATGAAAAATGGATTTATTTACTTTTAAAATTTATTTGTTTATTTATTCATTCATGAATTTATTTATTTTTAGTTTACCACATTCACTTCTATAAGATTTTGAGTTCTAAGTTTCCCTACCTCCCCCTCCCCCCTTTCCCAAGACGGCATACAATCTGATATAGGTTATACATGTACAATCATCTTAACATATTTCCACATTAGTCATGTGAAAAATTGATTTAATGTGTTAATGAAAAGTAGTACCTTAAATAGGTTTTTGGATTGATGAAGAAAAATATCAGAACAGAGATACTTAAGGTGTCTGATTTTTTTTATTAACCTCATTAATTTTTGTTAACTAGAAAGAGGGCCCATTTAAATGAATGCCAGGTCAGAAGTATAGAAATATCCTAAAATTGAAATTTATTATGTCCATATATGTAAAATATACATGTACATATTTATGTACATACACATATAAATATAAACTACATATACATGTATACATATATATATACACACACACACACATATATATATATCTATATATATACACATGTAGAGAGAGAGAGAGAGAGAGACAGACAGACAGATAGGACCGACAGAGACAGACAGAGAGAGAATTGGTAAATTGGATCTGGAGTGTGAGTGGCTGTGAATACTAAGTCCAGGAGTTTGTGTTTTATTCCCTGAGGTTTTTGTGTATCAAGAAAATATAAATAGGAAGATTAGCTGGGCTGCGGTATGAGGAATGGTTTAGAGAGGAGAGAAACCGGAGACTTGTTGAGAGGTGACGAAATCTTTCACTAGGTTGGTGGAAACAGGAGTGGAAAGGGGGATAAAATATTTGAAAAGGATTATGATGTTAGAACCAATAGGGTTTGATTGCTCGTTGGATTTGGGGAAGGAGGGAGCAGGAAGAGCCTAATGTGGCTCTTGAGGTCCAGATTATGAGTGATTGGGAGGATGGTAATGTCATCAACTGAATTAAAGAAGTTAGGAAGAGGGGCAGGTTTTAGGGAGATATATTTAGTCTTGTGCAAAGTTGATTTTCGGATGTTAGTTGGATATGCAGGTGAGATTACGTAGCTGACAACTGGAAATGTAGTTTAAGGTTTCTGTGAAAAGATCTGGACTCTAGATTAAAAAAAAAAAAACCAAAAAACACCAAACTTCATAGTCATCTGGGAGAGGTAATGACTGAAGGCAATAGACAGATATATGAAACAAGTCTATTCTAGGCACTGGGCCAGCGTAAACATAGGAAAGTAAAGCGAGGCAACAAGCATTTATTAAGCATGTAATCTGTGCCAGGCGCTGTGCTCAGAGCTGGAGATACAACTATAAGTAAAATGAAATATGGTCCCTGCTCCTAAGGATGTAGCTAGGTGGTGCAACGGATAGACTTCCAGGTCTGGAATCTACCCTCAGACACACTAGCTGTGTGACCCTGGGCAAGGCACTGAACCTCTGTGCCTCAGTTTCCTCGAGTATAAAATGGAAATCATAATAGCACCTACCTCCCAGGGTTGTTGTGAGGATCCAATGGGATAGTACTTGTAAAGGGCTTAGCATAGTGCCTGGAACCTGGAGGTAATACATAAATATTATCTATTATTATTTTTATTATCATTATTATTACCCACTAATGGGGGAAAGCAACGCATTAAAGGGGGTTGGAAAGAGGAGGAGGAGGAGGAGAGGGGCATGATGGGAAATTCTTGACAGTGAGAGGTGCAGTTGGGAGAGTAATGAAGGAAGATGGGCCTGGGTCCCTCTTTAAAATGGATGTCCTAGAAGGAACTCACCAATGGGAGAAGGAGATTGGAGAGAAGGGGCACTCAAGGCAGAGAAGGAAGTGGAATTATGGTAGAAGGGCCCAGAAGCACAGGTGGGAGAGGAATGAAAGATGGTTAGCCTGGGAGAAGGGAGCCAGAGCAGCTGAGTGCTCCAGGATGAGAAGGCTGCCCAAGTGATGAGGGAAGTTTCAGGATGTGAAGGCAGCTGAGACACGATGGCAATATCTGGAGAGTCAGAAGTATCCCTAGGAAGGGAGTGAGAGAGGTTTGGCCTGAGCCTTCCCCAAAATGGAGGCCCCAGGAGGAAGTAACCAATGAGAGAAGGGGGCCAGCATGGTGGAGAGATATTCCAGGATAAGACCCCAGATTTAGGGAACATCTATAGGATGTCCCTAAAGTCTGGACACATAGGCAAATTGCATGTTTTCAAGAAATGAAATATTAACAGATCTTAGCCCCATTGACTTCTTTTTCTGGGGTATGCTAAAGGAGAAGATGTACTCAATGGAAATCACAGATGCAACTCACTTGATTGAATGTGTACAGAGTGATTGTGCTAAAATTGACAGCAATGTGGAGTTATTTCATCAAGTTCATGTGAATCTTGCAAAGCATCAACCTTTGCATCACAAATGATGGAAATCATACCGAATATGTTATTTGTTAATATTCCAATTAAATAAAATGTTGTTGAAAATTTCATTCATTTCATTTCTTGAAAATATTCATTTTTGCCTCTGTGTCCAGACTTTAGGAACACCCTGTATAGTGAGAAGGCAGCTGAGAAGTGGTGGTAAAGTCTAGAGCAGGGGTGAGGAACCTGCAGCCTTGGGGCCACAGGTGACCCTCAAGGTCCTCAAGTGCAGCCCTTTGATTGAATCCAAACCTCACAGAACAGATCATCAGTCAAAAGGCCATATTTGAGAATCTAGAGGGCCACATGTGCAGCAGCTTAGGTGACAAGGGGGCTTAGAAAGAAGCAAGGGGTAGCAAGTAGTTAAGTTTGGTTAGAAAATATAGAATGTGTGAAGGGGAGTAATAGAAATGAATAGTTAAATTGGATGCAGATTTTAGAGGGCTCCTGAATGTTGGGAAGGACTTCTGAGGGCCCAGCAAGAATAGCCTGGGGGCAGCCCTTCTCTCCCCTGACCTGGTCCTCATTGCCTAGTTCCTATCAGGCACGCCACATGACCTTTTGGCTGGTGGGATGCTAATCCCTCCAATCTTTATTCCTTTACTGGAGGTAATCCAGAATCCTGCTCCACTAAGAACCTTCAGCCCATTCATGGCTATGCTGGAGCCAGGTCAAATGGGATCTCAAGAGCTGATGGCTGAATTTTCATTATGAGCATTTACATATTAGAAATCACCTAACACTACAAGTCTGGGCTTGTTTTATAGATTATGTAGACCAGTGTTCAGCAGACTACAGCCTGTGGGCCAAATCTGTGTTTTTTTTTTCATGACCCATGAGCTAAGAATAGTTTATTGTATTTAAAAATATAAAAACCAGTCCTTTGCTGCTGCACTATTAAAAGCAAAACAGAGCAAAAAGAAGAAAAAAAACAACTGGCTGGACTTGACCTCCAGGTTGTATTTTGTTAAGCCTTATTCTAGACTTAAGAAAATGATGAAGAAAATACTTATAATGAAGATTAATTTTTTTTAATTTTTAAAATTTATTTATTTTTAGTTTACAACATTCAGTTCCACTAGTTTTTGAGTTCCAAATTTTCTCCCTCTCTCTGCCTTCCCTCCACCCTCCCTAAGGTGGCATGCAATCTGATATAGGCAAAGATTAATTTTTTTTAAAAGATTAAATTTAAAAGTGCTCATGGGTACATTTCCCCTCCTAGAGAGCTGTTTGTCAAATATTTACAAATACACCAATGTCCATTACTCAGTTTTCAATTGTCCAGGGATATTACATGACTTGGATAAGCAGGGAGTCACTACCTACAATTGTCCTGGTAAGATGTGGGACAACTCGGCCTTAGCAATTGTTCTGCTACTCTGCCCTTCAGACTTCTAGGTATTGCTGTCTGATTTGCTGTTATAGCCTGAGGACTTCTGGGTTTTATCATCCACCCTACAACTGTACCCAAAAGATGAAGAGAACTTTCCATCTGTTCTGCAAATGGACCCTCGTATATGTATGTGTGTGTGTGTGAGTGTTATCTTGCCTAATTAGAATATGAGGTCCTTGAGAGCAGAGTGCCCTTGCTTTTCTATTTGTATTTCTAGTACAGGACTTGACATAAAATAAATGGTTAATAAATGCTTTTCCATTTAATTCTATACCAAGTCATTGAAAGCAAATGAGATTTCCCTTCCTCGGGGCCCTAAAGAAGACGACCTGCTCACAGGAGCCTTTCTCCTGCAGGCTTCTGGCCAATGTCACCTTCCCCTTGCCTCTTCCTGGCTAGACCCTGATGCCCTCTTCTCAACCCCTATATGAAGGAACCTGGAATTTCTTTATCACTCTATCCTTTGGGTCCTTTCCCTAATTTGCAGTAGTGGTGGGTAGGGTCTTTCCATCTTCCTTGCCCTCTGCTCCCAAGATCAGACATTGGATAAACTGGGAGTTGCCAACTAATTATTATTATTATTATTATTAGTTACCAACTCAATATTTCTGGGAATATTAAAGTCCACCAAGCCTTACCATCTGCTCTGCCATTGCTTCCTGAGGACCTCTGGGCCTTAGCAGTCACTCTGTTGTGATGCTGTCCAGACCCTGTGGCACTGCCATCTGATCTGAATAGACACCCTAAGGACCCTGAGGACTTGCCATCTGTACACTGTGGCATCATCAGGACTTTCAGTTTTTTCTACCTTTCCCATAGCTGAATCCTCCTAAATGTGTTTTCTTTCCCAATTAGTGCAGGAGCTCCTTGAAAGCACAGACTGTCTCACTTCTTTCTGTTTGTTTCCCAAGAACTTAGCATCATATACAGTAACCTCTTGCTATATGCTTTTTCTTTTTTTTATTCATTTCTAAAAGAAAGAAAATACAAAGAAAGAAGAGAAAAAGGTCAAAAGCAGCCTGGTAGTGCTCCCATACTTAAGGGGTAAAGAAGAAGAGGCTCCAGGGTAAGAGACATAGAAAGGGGAAGGAGAAGAGCATGGGTAAGACCATGGAGAAGGAAACTGAGTGATGGGAAGAGGAGAAAGAAGGGACTTCACCTTGGATGACTTTGCTCTCAGCAAAATAAGAGTGAAGAGGTTAGGGATAGAGTTGTGGGACTTGAGGAGAAGGGAGAAGGTTGGGAATACTGATCATAGTAGGAATGTAATAGAGAGTCAATGAAAGAACTGTATGTAGCAGTGAGGGTGTGGGGGAGAAGAAGAATTCAAGGATGGAGAGAGCCTCACTGAAATAGCTGATCACGGGGTCAAGATTATATAGAGAGGGATGTGAGACCAGAAGAGGCATGATAGATTGGGAGAATAAGATCATAGAGGGGTCAGAGGTCACAATAAGGGTAAAGAATATTTGGGGAAAGAATGAGGGAAGAATAAAATAATTAATCACTATTAATATATTCATGGTACCTTTAAAGTATTTGATAATACTTTGTTCTCTTAAGTAGACTAAACAATCCACCTATAATCTCACTTTTGCTTTAATTATTTGCTTAGCCAATCCCCTACCCCTATAAATATAACAGTGTAAAAGAAAATTCCAGGCTGGTACTCTTCAGATCATGATGAATTTCTAATTAGAGGGTCCTGAATTAATGAGGTTTACTGTATGTCAATTTTAAGATGACCTTTGACAACACTAGAGAACAAAAAGGTTTTATTGCTATAAATCAGTAGAGGAGTGTAGCAAATAATGAGCCCCAAGGCAGCAAGACAGAGCATTCCAGTCATTTACATTCTTGCCAGTAGGCAGCAAAATGCATTTTAATTAGGAGCCTATAAATAGGAAAACAGAGTTGAAACATCATACACGAAAGGGAAAGATCTGGGACTGGGTCCTTTTAAAAAGAATGTTTGAGTGAGTAAAAACAAAAAAAATCCTTCATGTGCTCAGCCCTTCCCTTGTAGCAAGAATAAAGCCAGTGCCCAGTGTTGCTTGGGCACAAGACTAGAACGTAGAAACAGACTTGGTAGTTTCCTTATCTTCTCTAAGAGTTGTGATGGGAGGGGCACCTCACCCTGACCAACATGTTTTTGACAGGAGCAAATGATGTTGCAAAAAACCTTTGAGGAAAGACATGAAGTTATCGGAGATCCACTTCTTAAATATGGGGCATAATCACAGCCACATAAAATGTTTGACCTATAAAGGACAATAAGCGATCTTCTTAATTCATCTCTCTCCTCTGTAGAGGCGAGAGCAGTTATAGAAAGGTCAAATGTCTTGCCTGGGGTCACTTGGCAATTTAATGGCAAGGCTAAAGCCCTTTGACTCTTATTCTAGGGTTTTCCCACCATACCAGTTCTATTTTATTTGCATCTGTCTTCCCTCTTCAACCTACCTACTTTACCCATATACCCACACAACTCAGCCAATGGCCCACAGGCCCTGAAGCCTGTGGCACATGGTAGCCAGGAATCCTCAGTGTTGTCAGGTTTCAAATTGACCAATGAAGAGGAACGGGTTCTGAAGAGGCTCTGGGTTCCAATGAAGAGACTGTAGTTGGGTGGGGCTTTGGGTGCAGTTTTGGACTTAGAACTGGAACTATGCTCTATAAGAACTGACCTGATCTATGAATCCTTTCCCTTCCTCCTCCTTACAGACTGAGGTGGTTTAGAGAGATAATTAAGCCTCATGTGTCAGAGAGTATGTATATTTGTGATTATATCTTTTGAAGTAAATATGCCTTTCTAAAGCTAACCTGACTGTTAGTGGTTAAATGGAAGTGGGATATGGAGAACCCACCCCCTACACTTGAAGGAACACCATCAATGGAAACTGGAGTCATTGTCATAGAGCCTAGAAATCCTTAGTCCCCCTTAAGGGCACCAAGAACCCTGGGGGAGGGATGAACTGTAATGTACCAGGCTTTCAGACAGAGGTGGGCAAGGGAGTCAATGTTATAATTAAAAGAAAGTACATAAAAAATTCCGCACATTACTTTCAAAGCTGTCCTGTTTGTGTTTTCTTCCGAACTTTGTGATGTTCTCTTCCAGGAATTGACAAAAATGTTTCACTTTACCTCTTCCCCACTTTTTTTCATCATTACTGCCGATGTCTTCTCTCTTTATTAATCTCTACCCGGTCAAAAATTGGAAGAGGAGAAAAAAAAGAAACAAAGAGAACAAAAAGAAACATGTTACAAATACACACAGTCAATCAAAATGAATCCACTATTGGTCACGTCCAAAAAATACTTATCCCTTTTCCTGGAGTCAGTCCCTTCTCCTTGAGGAGGTGGGTAACTTGCTTCATCATAGGTTCTCTGGGGACATGGTTAATCATTGCAACTTCTTAGGTCTTTCTAAGTTTTTTCTTTGCAATATTGTTTTCCTTATATAAATTGTTCTCCTCGTTCTATTCACTTCATTCTGCATCATTTCATAGTACCCAGAATTCTCTGAAATACTATTTTATAATTTCTTATGACATAACAATATTCCGTTACAGGGTGTTCCTAAAGTCTGGACACATAGGCAACTGAAAACCATGTGGAATTACTGCATTGAGTTCACATGAATCTTGCAAAGCGCATCTCGACCTTTGCCTCACAAATGATGGAAATCATATTGAAGATGTTTTTTGTTAATATTCCAATTAAATAAAAATTTCTTTCATTTCATTTTTTGAAAATATGCTTTTTTTGCCTATGTGTCCAGACTTTAGGAACACCCTGTGTATACCACAATTTGTTCAACTATTCTCCAATTCGTGCTACCCTAATCAATTGCTTAAAGCACATAAATTAAGGGTCACATAGCTATTAAGTGTCCAAAGTGGGATTTGAAGCTAGGTCTTCTAAGAAAGGCAGTGTGGGTTATAAAATGAGTGTTGTGTTTGAATCTTGGCAACAACCTTGGGGAAGTCAATTATCTTCTCTGAGTCTAAGTTTCTTCACCTCTAAAATGAAAGTGATGAAAAGATGACCTCTGAAGAAAGTACCTTCCAATTCTGTATCTATGATCCAGTGACTCCTATTTCAAATTCAGCCTGCATTGTAGCCACTCTACCATATTGCCCCTTAAAAAGAGAGAACATTTAAATTTTGTGTCACACCTAGAAATAGCTAGAAACAATTGTTAGGAAGAAGAATGTTTCTTCTTTAAGGGACTGGAAAGTTAAGTACTGCTATTTGGAGAAAAAAATAAACATCGTATTTTCATGGGCTCAGTTGTATCAACAGCACCATATTTTTGTCATTTATTTTTCCTACAAGCAAGTAGTGAAAAAAGGACCTTAGAGGGAGGTGAGACTTATGGAGAATGACTTTAAATGTAGCCAGTGAAAGAAGTCAGTCATCGGAAATGTTCTTTAAGCAGAGATACCTCAAACCAGCAGCTATGAAAAGTCTCGAGTAATTTTGAGACTAATCTTGTCTGAAGCCTCTATTATATCTTTTTCAAAGGACTCTAAGTTGGTGCTGAAACCTAATACAATGCCTCCTTTAGGATGAAATGGTCCTCCAAAGACAGGGGATCCATGAAAGGTATTATCCTACCTTCCTCATAACCACCAAATTTTGAGTACCCTGGACTGGCTGCTTAAAACTTTCTTATATTCTTTGTTTCTTCATGTTTTATCCATATATTAATTTCTTTATTTATCTTACTTGCAAGCAAGTGATATTTGGATTTCCATTCCTTCCTTCTCCCTAGGCTTTGGCATTTCCCAGCTTCCAGTCCTGGCACTGATCTCCTGTGAAGCAGACCAAATAAAACTCCCAGATGTGCATTAACATCCCACCTCCTGCTGAAAAGTGGAAGAACTTGGGATTTCGCTATATGACCCAGCCTAGAAACGCTTATGGCTGTTTACCTATGTACTTATGTTTACCCATGTTTATCTATGTAGAAAACTTGATCACGGAGAAATATAATGCCTCTCTGAAAATATTGACTCAGGCAGCCAAGGGGCATGTTGCTCTCTAAGCCCAGGTGTCATCCTTGATGGGGGACATCCAGATCCTCTCTTGATTGGGCAGGCTGTGCTGGCTCCATTCTGACCCCTCAGCTCCACTGGGTACTTCTGCCAGACAGGTTGGAAGAACTCCCGGACTTTCTCCTTCTGCTCTGGCTGTTTATAAATCTAGGCCCTTCTGAGGGTACATCAGACCAAGAGAAGGTAGGGTTCCTTTTGAATAGTTCTCAGAGCAGGAAGTTAGGAAAGCCACAAAGAAGACAGCTATCTATGGGGGCTGAAGAGTTCAATTGGGCTTTCTATAACTCCAAAAAAGAAACTGCCAGTTGATAAATTTTCCAGACTGCATAGAGGAATGGATTGGCTTCAACTCATTCCAGTTCTTTGCATATTTCTAGGTAGATCTAAGCTGAGACAGCCTGGCTCTGACTGAACTATTGCTGGAAGGGATGATTGGCCTATCCTGAGACAAATTTGCCTCCCCTGCCCCCCCCCCACTCTTGTCCATCGACTAGCATTGATTTAAGCATTTACTTTGCCGGCAGCAAAGAAAAGTTGAGACAACCCACCTCCATTTCCTTGCAGATGAGACAAATTGACCTTAATAGAGGCTTCATCATCATTGGCTGAATTGATTCAACACCGTCTGTGGACTGAAGGCTATCTTCATTCCAGACTTAACCTATCTTAGCTTCACTTTTCCCGTTTATAAAATGAGCTTAATAATATACCATTTGCAATTTCAAAGGTTGTTGTGACAAAAACATTTTGTAAACCTTGAAGCTCCAAATAAATACGAAATCATTATCACTATTATGGGGAACAACTTGGTTACAAGGAGAATCTGACTTGGTGTAGTAGGAAGGCCGAATTTATGATCTCAAAAAGGATCATATAAATATCAGAATGGTTC
>CM053624.1:89793211-89820339 GCA_028646595.1 Phalanger gymnotis
CCTACTTATGATACCTGAAAATACCCAAACTGACAAAAACAGGATTGCAGCGCATGAAAAGGAAGGCCTGGGAAAAGCAAGGGGAGCTACAATTTTATCCTAGGGGCTCTGATCTTTATCACAGCTGTGGTGGAGATGAAGGTTATCTTAAACTGCCTTAATAGAAAGGGAATTCCTACATCATGCACAGTACTTTCTATGCACTATCTCATTTTAGTATCACAGTAGCTCTGTGAGGTAGGTACCAAGGTACCATGTTCCTAATTTTATAGACTCCATCAATAAGCATTTATTAAGTGCCTGCTAAGTACCTAGTATTAAGTGCCAGGCATTGAGCTGAGCACTGGGGATACAAAAAGAGGCAGGTGACAGTCCCTGCCTTCAAGGAGCTTACAGTCTAACAGATTCATAAAGAAACCAAGGCCTAGAGAGGAATGTATCAGATGTGAGAGTGGAATCCAGAGGTTCTCTTTGCTATGCCTCAGAAAGCCCTAAAACCCCTATTTAAAGACACCTGTCTTATCACAGGACTCTCCTTCGGTATGATTTGCCTTCTTGGGCAAGATCCTGGAACCCACCTTGAAAGTACTGATTCTGATACCTCTTAATCCTTGTTTTGTCTTCCCTGCTTAGGTGAAGGGGCTTCCCCTTCGCTTAGTCCCATTTTACATGTTTTCTCATCCCAGACTTTGACCTCTTCTTTCTCTGACCTAGGTCACATTTTCCCATCTGCTTTCAGTTCACCTGATTTAGCAAGCATCTACATGTTGCTTCAGCTATTTCAGTTGTGTCCCTACTTGGGGTTTTCCTGGCAAAGATCCTGGAATGGTTTGCCATTTCCTTTTCTAGCTCATTTTACAGATGAGGGGCTGAAGCAAACAGGTTTAAGTGACTTGCCTAGGGTCACACAGCCAGTAAGTATCTGAGTCAGTTTTTGAATTCAGGTCTTCCTCCAGGCCCGACACTCTATCCACTGTGCCACCTAGCTGCCTGGCATACCCCGATCTAATTAGTCAACTGCCACACCTATCACCAGGATATCCACTTCTGAGACGTTCCAGGAGGCTCATTATCAATACCTGCTTGTCTACCATCAGAGAAGCCAGAACATATACTAGCAAAGCCTGGAAGAACCAGATCAAACTCATGTGTGTATAAGGCATCGAGATGGATTGTCCTCTATATCAATTTTTCCTTCTGTGACCATTAAACAACAACAGAACTCAAGATGAGTCTATTGCAGTGAAGAGGTAAAGGGTGGTTGTGGTGAAGGGACGACACATTACAAAGGAGAGAAACAGTAGAAAAAGCACCATAGAGGAGTGATACGAAAGATATCTTCATAGATATATATGACCAACAGAGATAGGACCGTCATTTATCAAGAGCGAAGGAAGAGTGAGAGCTCGTGTGCATTATAGGCCTCCTTTCAATGTCACGGGAATATGAGGAAGGCCCTTGGCACGTTGGGCATACCCCTCTGGGCAAACTTATGGGGGGACGTAGGCGAGAGATTCAGAAGAGAAGCAGTCATGGATGGATTGCAATGTGTATCATTGGAGAGACTACCCACATCTATGAGATCAGAAACTTATTGAAGAATGTACACATGTATACACACACATATGTATATGTGCACACATATATGTGTATATATATAGCATATATACATACATATACATATGTTATACATTCACATATATTATATATACACTCTTTGACAGATACATTATTGTCTTGGTAGTAATCTGTTATAAAAGTTTGTAGAGTGGGTGTTTGGGTGAGCTGGGTAGGAAGCAAAATAGGGTTTAAGGCAATGTGCTGCATTCTCCCGTTAGAAACCGTGGATGGTCTTAGTAATAGGACTTTCTGAGTATTCTTGGGAACCGAGCCTCTATCTGGTCCTTTTTTTTTATAGGAATATAACGGAGCATAAGGGAGAGGATTTAAAATAACTTAAGGGAGAACATATTCCCTCACCCTCAGAAATTACTGGCACACACCATAAACAACTCTCCCCAAAGGTCAGTATCTGATTGCCTGAATCCCCCACACTCACTCCCAAAGGAACTTGTGAACCTTAGACATCTCCAATAGGCAAAATTATCTAGGGGGAGATTTTTTTTCTTTTAGAATCAAGGAAACTTCTGATTTTCCTTGTCTATGCCAGATAACTGACAACTCCTTTCTAACCCATTTGCTTCTATCTTTGCTGAATCTCCGTAACCTCGACCAGTCCCCTGGACTAAGTACCTGAATACATAATTAAGTAGCATGAGTCTGTTCAGTCTATCCTCCACATAGCTGCCAAAATGATATTACTTAAGCATAGTCATGTCACTGTTCATGTCCCTGATTATGTCACCACCCTACTAGTTCCAGTGACTCCTTCTTGCTTTGAGGATTAACTATGATCTCTTCGACTTGGCATTTAAGGCCCTTCACAATTCAAGTCCAGCCTAACTTTCCAGACTTAGTAGACATTAAAATATTTTCACTGACTGCCCTTATATCTGGAATGCTTTCCTTCCTTATCTCAGCCTCCTAGAGTCCCTGGCTTCCTTTAAGTAGAGTTAAAAGCCCACCTTCTACAAGAAACCTGTCCCAGTTCCCCTTAATGCCTTCCCTTTGTTGATCATCTCCAATCGCTCATGGACATATCATTTTTGTACATAGCTGCTGATATGTTGGATTGTATTGGACTGTACATTTTTGAAAGCTGGGAACGTCTTTTGCATAACTTTATATCCCCATGTTTAGCAGAATCTCCAGTACATAGTGGGCAGTGGATAAATTCTGGTTGACTGACTTTTCCCCCTTTCATACTCTCTAAAGTCTAGCCATACTGAACTACTTGCTTGCACATGGCATGCCAGTTTCAGCCTCTGCATTGACTTTCTCCCATGCCTAGAAAGCAGTCCCTCTTCAAATCCAATCCCCAAGTTCCTTCAAAGCTCAGATAAAGATCCAAATGCAGCCTTTCTTCTTTTTCCAGCTGCAAATATCTCCCCCCCAAGCCCAAATGGCCCAAATCATCTTGCATTAGATGTGTATGTATGTGTGTGTGTTATATAGTATACTATAAACATTAGATCCCATGTAATATTATAATAACTGTTACCATATTACCATTATATCATTAATTAATATTATATCAATTATATTATTGTATATTAATATCATACCAATAACATAATAATTATGTTAATAATCATAACAGTTTATCATTACATGTTATTCGTTGTTGTTTTATCATTCATACATCTTACTGTTTGTGATCCCATGGACTATGGTGTCCATGAGGTTTTCTTGGCAAAGATACTAGATGGAGTGGTTTACCATTTCCTTCTGCAGTGGATAAAGGCAAACGGAGGGTAAGTGATTGCCCAGGGTCACAAACTCAGCAAGTGTCGACAGGCCAGATTTGAATTGAGGTTTGCCTGACTCAAAGGTACCTAGGTGGAACAGTGAATAGAATCTCAAGGCCTGGAGTCAGGAAGTCTCATCAGGAAGACCTTGGGCAAGTCATTTAACCCTGTTTGCCTCAGTTTCCTCACCTGTAAAATGAGCTGGAGAAGGAAATGGCAAACCACTCTAGTGTTCTTGCCAAGAAAACCCCATATGGGGTCATGAAGAGTCAGACACAACTGAAAATGACTGAACAACAACCAAACAACAACTTCCTGATTCCGGGCTCATTGCTCTATCCACTGAGCCACTTCAGCTGCCTCCCCCCCATATATACACACATTATACATGTTATATAACAATATATCATATTATTGAAATCAATTACATAGTAAAGTAATATTAATTGTACAATATATTTATTTAAATTGTTCAGCTCTGTTTTCCTCAAAAGACTATAACCTTTTTTACATAAAGGATTACTTCCTTTTTATCTTTGTATCTATAGCACCTAGGACAGTGCTTCACCCATTGTAGGTGCTTAAAAAATTCATGCTGATGGGCTGATTTCAAATGAAGAGCTATCACTAGTGGAGAGAGTGTGGGTCAGAGCAGAGAATGTTGGACATAGGGAGCCTAGTGCCATTTTAAATAAAATGTATTTGGTCACAAAGCATTCGTGCACCCACAATTCCAGAGCTGAACAGCAGCTTTTTAGAAAGCTACCCAGCCACTGAATCTACTCTCAAGTCTTCCGCATGTGCTGCCACTATCTACAGATACGGTGGGTCCATGAACATTCAATCAACACATAATATCATTAGAATAATGAGAGAGATAAGGAATAGTTTGTGATTTTATTGACATAAGGATCTCTGCCACAAGATAATCCCTTCTTCCAAAGCAGGTCACCACCTTTTCTACCTTATGGTGTTAGAGAACTGTATAGAGCAATGACAGGTCAAGTGATATGGCCAGGGTTACAAAGAGACAGATACTTGTGGAGGCAGATTGAAGTAAGGGAAAGAGGCCTTTTCTCCTTCCTCATCCACAACTCTGACCTTGCTTCTTCTCCAACCATCTCCCACTTTGAATTCGATTGTCAAGAAAGAAAGAAGGGAAATTGTAAGAAGTCTGTAGACCCTAAGACCATGTTTCCAGATGTAATGTCCAATATAGATGCACAGTCTTAGAGACAGAAAGAGCTTTAGGGGTCATCCAGACTAATTCCCTTCTTTTACAGGTGAGGAAATTCAATCAATCAATGTTTATTATGCTCCTACTGTGTTCTAGGCACTGTGCTAAATGTTGGGGATACAAAAAGAGGCAAAATAACCAGTCCCTGCTCTCAAGGAACTACCAATCTAATGGATGCAACAGCATGTAAATGCACGTATACATACAAAATAAGCTATTTACAGAATAAATAAGAAATAATTAACAGAGGGAAGGCACTAAAATTGAGAAGAGTTGGGAAAGGCTTCTTGTAGAAGGTAGGATTTTAGTTGGGGCTTAAAGGGAGCCAAGGAAGCCAACAGTCAGGGAAGAAGAGGGAGGGCATTCCAGGTGTGGTGGTCCACTCAGATAAAATGCCCAGAGCCAAGAAATAGAATACCTTGTATGAGCTAACAGCTCAATGTCACTAGATTGCAGTCTATATGTTGGGGAGTAAAGTGCAAGAAGATTGGAAAGGTAGGAGGGGGCTTGATTTTGAAGGCCTTTGAATGGCAAACTAGGCATTTTGTATTTGCTCCTGGAGGTGAAAGAGATTCACTGGAGTATATTTATTTTGGAAGGAAATCAAAAGATTTGACCTGCTTTAGGAAAATCAGGTTAGTGGCTGAATAGAGAATGGATTGGAATGGGAAGAGATGAGACAGGCAGCCCCACCAGCAGGCTCTTGCAATAATCCAGGCATGAGGTAATTAGAGCCTGCACTAGACTGGAAATTGAGGCTCTGGCAAGATAAATAATTCACATAGGGTCACCCAGCTAGTCTGTAGCAGAGTTATTATTCAAATCTAGGTAGTTATTCTGATTTCCAGACCTCTCACCCCTTAGTCAATGGTCTCATTGGCAAATGGGCAGCTGCACTTCTTTCTCCATTCTAAGGTAATGGGGCTGGAAAATTTCTAATTTAGCCGCACTTGTGAAGGTTCCCTTTTACTCCATGGCTCTGAAATAATCCTTATTGATTTCATTCAGCTTGGCCCCCAGCATGAGTGGACAAACGAGCAGTTCTGTTCTGATGTCATCTATCTTGAAGCCCAGTCCAAGAAATAGCATTCATACACTCAGTTCTATAAATTCAACCTTTGATTGTTATATTAATCAATAAAGCTTTAGAGAGAAAGAGGAGAGAGAAGAAATAGAAAACAGTATAGAACTGAGCCCTAAATCCCTGGACTCTACTTTTAAAAGTTACTGTATTACAAACTCTAGGATAGCAGTGCTGTTTAAAGTCTCAGCTGCTCATTTTCTTCCTTAGAAAATCCTCCCAGAGTACCCAAATTGTTTTGTTTCTGGTTATTAGGATATGATTGGCTTTTAATGATACCTTGGGCTTCCATAGCACTTTAAAGTTTTCAACATACTTTTCGCTTCATTTTCTAATTTGTTTCTCACAGAAACTGCTTGAAATAAGTAGGGTAGACATTTTAATCTACTTTAGGCTTTTCTTCCCCCCCCACCCCCACCCCACATTTTCACTCTTTTCTCCATTAAATCACTTCGTATTTATTTTGTTAACATTTTATACCTAGTTGCTTATATACATGGATTGGATTACATGTATAAGTTAGGAGGTCCCTTCTCTCTCTAAAGCTATTCTTCTATATTACATGTTATTTCTCCCCAGTAGAATGTATGCTCCTTCAGGGCAGGAACGCTTTTCATTTTTGGATTTTTATCCCTGGCATCTATCCTACTGCCTGCTTCATAATAGGTACTTAATAAATGCTTTAAAAAGTTTAAATTGAATCAAAGCTTCGTTTTAGAGAGGAGAAAATAGCATCAGATTAGCAAAGCGACTTGTCCCAAAGTCACATGACTGTACAAATGACAGTGAGGAAAGAAACAACATCTTCAAATTTCTAGTCCCGTGATCTCTCTGCTACACATGCTGCACACACACTTTTTAATAGAAGACAAATGATCCAAAAGGAGAAGAGGGGCACTTGTCCCTATGTCACCTCCAGATGACTGATAGGATTTAAAATTTTTTTTGCTGCAGTGCTATTTGGGGAAGACCACCCCGGGCTGTTAATTAAAATACCATCCATATTTAGCATGCATGTTTGTATAGGACCCTTACAAGATAGGATGATATGTAAATGTATTTGCAGAGAACATGTGGAAACCTTTCCTGTTGTGCATTTATTTCTTGCCAAGTTCTGTCACATGTGCATGTACAGCTACCAAGGATTTGATCTCTGTGTCCAAACGGCATTAAATTAAATCCGTGAATGAGGTTTTTTTTTCTTCTAAGGGATAAGTATTCTGTATTCACAATGACTGATCGTATATTGCCTACCAACTGTGTGAAGCTTAGTTAATCTTATTATATGAAGCCAGTGCCTCCTGATTTCTTAACCCCCTACTCCATTCTCCATCGGGGAATAGTTTTAATGACCCGACAAAGGGCACGGCACAATGCTTGGCATACAATGAATTTGAAATCATTTAACACGTTTGGTTGTTAACTGAACTCTCCTGGCAGTGCATTTGATGCCATCTGCCCAGTTATTGACAGCCTTGTCAGCAAAAGGACTGGAGAGTGTGTGTTGGCAGACACCCAACTTGCCTTAGACGGGCTTTCTAGTGTCTCAGGAACAGATGCTGTGCCACATGCCTAGAGCTACTGTTTGCAAATTGGTGTGTGCTCAAATTATTAATTTGGGAAAGGGGGCTTGGGGGAGGGGACAGCTGTCCATTTTTTCCAGGAAAGATTTTTGCACTCTTTTTTTTTTTTCTGAGTCTTTTTCCAGGTACCTTTTATAGTAGTAAAAAATGAATATGTGGAATGAAGACACACAGAGCCAACATAATCAGTCTATTAACCAGCCAGAAGAATGGAATAAAAATAGAAATAAAAGCCATGCAACCAACTGAAGTATAAAATTGTGAACTTAGCTAGCTAAAATAAGTGCCTTGAAAGCAGAGACTGAAGACCTAGGATGTTGTTCACATACAATAGGCGCTTAATAAATGCTTTTTTGGGTTGGTATAGGTTTATGAGCAAGAAAACATTCTTTTCCCAACAGGTCCTCACAAAATGTCTACCAAAAAATAAAGAAGCCAATATTTGGATTTTGAGTAATTGTTGCAAACTCTTTTTCTATTGCTGAGCAAAATTCCAAAGTCAGTCAATTCATCCCAAATCCATGGAAATCAGATAACATAAGAACAACCTTGAACAGTGGGACTGTTTTACAAGTTCCCAACAAGAAGGCAGTGGTTCCCAATTTACTCCTCTGATTAGGATCTGTTGACTGCCCATTGGGTAGCATGAGCACATGCTCACCTTGTCTATGGCAACTTCTGTTCCTACAGACAGAATTAGAGGAAGAAAAATAGAATAAAAGATCACTTATTAAGCATCTACTGTATTCCAGGCACTGTGCCTGGGGATATAGAGAAAGACAAAACAGTCCCTGCTCTCGAGGAGCTCACAGTCTAATGGGAGAGACAATATGTAAACAACTATGTATAAAAAGCTATATAGAGGATAAATTGGATAAAATCAATAGACATAGGATACTGCCAGGAAAAGCATCTTGCAGAAGGTGGGATTATAGCTAAGACTTGAAGCATGCCAGGGAAGCCAAGAGATGGAGATGAGGAGGAGAGAACATAGCAAGTATGGGAGACAGCCAGAGAAAATGTTAGGAAATGATATAATTCAATTATACTGAATTTCAATGTTGAGTCCTCATACGCAGTTATATCAAAGTATAAGACTTTATTTTTAGACCTTCCTTTGAGCCATTAATAACAATCATGATTTTTGAAATCTTGTTTCTAGACTATATTGTTCCGTGGCAAATCCTTTAACCAAGTCCTCAGTGTTAGGAAAATGGATGGGTTTTGTGTTCATTTAACTATAAGAAAGGGTGTCTTGTATTTAATGCTGTTAAAATATAATAGAGTGATCTATTTAATGAAGGCAGTTAGTTAAAAAGTTTGGAACTTTGTGCGTTTTATCTCCTCTACTGCCAGGTTGACCCAAAGGAGCAGCGGTTTGCTGGTCATCTGGAATACGCCCAGTCAGGAATGAGAGTATCAGCTTGGCATAGTGGAGAGGGAGATGACCTTTGATCAGGGTGACCTGGGCTCATGTCTTGCTTCTGTCAAACAGAAGCTGTGTGTGACCAAGAGCAAGTCATTGAACCTTCTAACGTTTAAGGCAGCTTTACCAGTCTGTGTTATAAGCAGATTACTAAACTACATTAGTGGAAGATATTTCCATGCCCGGAATATTCTACAGGTATCTGAAACATCCCGCTTCAAATGTAAAAAATCAAAAACATCTGCTTCTTCCTTACAAGAACCCTCCCCTTATAGCCCTGCCCCCTCCCAAAGGAGCCAGGAGACTTCAAGTTACTGATTCAAGATAGAGCAAACCACTGCACTCGGCCAAAGTTTATCCCAAGACAATGAAAGACATTGGTCTTCTCTTTGCATTGGGGGATATGCAGAGTGGAGAAGCAAGACCATTAAAAGAAAAACACACACACAACAAAACTGAATTCTTTCTATTGCGAGAGAAATCTACCATATATTGCTACTCTCTGATAACCATCACTATCCTCAGATGAGAAATTTCTCTGCATCAAAGAGATAGGTATACAGTAAAAAACAAATAATGCCTTAGAAATGAACTCTAGGCATCCCAGGATGTGATGCCTAATTGACAGTGTTACAAAAACAACTCTCTTCCAGCTCCTCAGGGTTTTAGGAAAAAAAAATCTAACTAAAGGGTGTTCAACAAGCATGTATATCCTAGAAATGGGGAAGATTGTAAGAATACAAGAGAAGATATTATGGTCAGCCCTGGAAAGCATAAGACTGAAATCCTTTTGCATTTAGGGAAGCCTTGGTCCTTATTGTTTTATTATTATTCCAAATTACGCTTTCTGCTAATGGAACTGCTCAGGCTCTCCTTGGAACATTAAAATGCTTAAGAAATAAAATAATAAGAGAGAATCTTTGTAGATGGGAGGGACGTGGGCATTTGGGTGCCAGGTCGCTGTTCTTTGCCTGGGTGATTTCCTGCATTAGAAGAATTAAGAACAGTCAATGCATCTCATAAGATACTACAACACTGAGTTCTTTTTACAGTGAAATGTAACAAAACCATCAACTGAATGATGTAGATTGTATAAGAAAGTTGCCTGGGTCCTTACCTTTTTATCAAGAAGTGCTATTAATAGTTTTGATGGCTTAAGTTGTTCATTAGGACTCCCACGTGCCATGTTCATTCTGCTCGTCCAGTACGTGTGTTGATGCTGCTGTTAAGCCCGCCTTACTATCAGTTTGCATGAACCAAAAAGAGTTGGAAAGACAGACAAAGGAGATTTGATGCTTTTAAAACACTCTGTAAAGGAGGCTATGCAAGAGCTTAATATTTTATATCCATACACCCTCAATTCAGCTTTTCCTGCGTTACCTCCTGCCAACATTGCTTAGCAACACTTGAAATGGGTGAGCTTCATTTCAGCAGAGCCCATCATGCCTGACTCTAACGGTGTTTGCAGGCTCAGTGTTTCTCAGGGACAAAACCCCCAGCAACCTTTATTAATTGCTTGAATTTGCTTTTTGTCTTAGAAAAAAATTCTCTCCAATGTCTCAGTCCTTCCTGAAATAGAATCTAATTTAACATTCTTTCTAACACTAAGGCAAGGCAAAAGGAGAAAATCTGTATTTGTTGGAAATGAAGGAAGAATATAGGTTTAGGGAAGAGACTACATCCTCTCTAATACTAACATTACTGAGAGGCTGCATCTTGTAGTAGGTAGACTTTCAGCTAAGGATGTGACTAGTAATTTTTGCTCCTGGTCAAGCAGAGAGTGGAAGGAGTGAGGTTATCATCTGTTGTGTGTTGAAGGAGAGAACCTTGGACACCAGGGGGTTTATATGACATCAAAAGGTGAAAGAGTATGTTTTTAGAAATGTACTTCTGCAAGTAGAATGAGGATGGCAATACTGGTAGCAAGTCTAAGCAAGAGAGAAAGCATATGCCCAGGCACTTCTGTCTGTAACTTCTAAATTTTCTACCCTAGTGGAAAGCCTAGTGGGCTATCCTAGTTATGATTCTGCTATTAGTTCAACCATTAAGAGGCAAGTACTTTGCATTTCAACCCATTAACAGAACTTTATTTAATCTTCACTGTATCTATTTAATATCTATGCATTATTTTCTGCCATGAGGATGCTGAGTTGATTCATAATCATTTGCTCCCTGTTTCAACAATCCGGCTAGCTGCTTCTGTGGGGGTGCAAGATCCACCAACAACCAGTACCCAGAAAGCACAGGTTCTTTTGATCGGCTTAACTAAGGAAAGCAAGGTGAAGGGGTTGACAAGCTTACTTTAATTCATCACACAAATATCATTCACTTAGTTCAGGGAAAAAAGCCAGCACCCTGAACTTCAGAGCAAATTACAAACAAAGTACAAACATCAATAGACAGACCAATACAGATTTATAGTTACCAACATCTAGGTTCAGCCCGGGAGCTCAGAACAAGGGCTGGCCCAGAGTCATGTGCGCCACCACTCTTTGGGAATGATCTCCAAGGAAGAGGAGGCCAAGCCCTGGTTTTATAACTTTTTCAGCATCAGGGGCGAGTCACACATGCGACTCACCCACGTGACCTAAAATCGTCACAAAGAGATGACTTAAACCCAAGTGGTCTAAGAGCCTCTGCTGTCCCAGACATGTAAACTAGGCCCTACCTGGAGTTAGCCCCACCTTGGGCCCCACCTTAGTTGCCAATCCATACCCACATAGGATTTACACCTAATAGGGGTTTGGGCCTGGGGCTTAGCACCTAGTAAGGCTCAATGAAATACACTGAATTACTCAAACAAAACAAAGGCCATTTTGCTTACCGACACACTCCCTCACTTCTTTTACCTGATTTAATAATAAGCACCACCTGTCCATGCACAGAGGAGTCAGTACATGGTCAGCACTTTCTATATGGCTAGCACACTTTGCCTTCCTACTACAGACAGATGATTATATAGCTGCCCTAAAAGAGTTATTGAGCCTTCCAACAAACATATTTAAACCCCATAAGAACTATGAGACTCTCTTTGGATCTAGCTTAGGTCTCTTTGGGTGGGTTTACCTGATCTCAGGGGTCTTAGGCACAGTCACAGAATTACAAAGTTTCAGAGTAGGAAGGAAACTCAGTAACCACCTAGCTCTAATGCACACCAGAAAAAGAATTCTTGGTATTCTTGTTTTGGCTAAAATGTGAGGGGACCTGTTCCCTCCAGGGGTGGGCCATTTTTGGATAGCTTCAGTTCTTAGGCAATTTCTCCTGACATCATTAAGTCTTTTTGTCTTTTGTTGTTATTGTTGTTGTTAATTCCCATCTCCTGATCCCTATTCTGCCCTCTAGGGCTGAAAAGGACATATGTAATGACTCTTTCACATCAAAGTCTTTCATGTGCTTGAAGACAATTATCATGTCACTCCTGAGGCTTCTCTTCTTCTGGCAGAACAAACCCCTTCCTTCAGCTGATCCTCACATGATGGGGCTTCAAAGCTCTTCAGTCTCACTGGAGAGTCTCTACTCCTTCAGATTTTGCACACTTTTCACAAATCACCACAACTTCAAGTCCATAATTCCATAAATAAATTGGATTAGTAAATGGCTGGTAAAATCAAGGCAATGGATTAACATCAACCTCTCCAATCACTCATTCCCCAAGCAAGACACCTTATCTTTTTTTCAGCTCCCCAGGAAGGAAAGTGGGACAGAGACAGAGAGACAGAGAAAGACAAAGAGACAGATATAGGGAGACAGAGAGCCAGGGAGAGATTCAGAGAGAGAGAGAGAGACAGAGATAGAGTGAAGAGAGAGAAACAGAATGATGGAGAGAGATAGAAAGACAGTCAGAGATTCAGAGACAGAGTCAGAAAGATAGAGAGAGAGAGTGGGGAGAGAGAGAGAGAGAGAGAGAGAGAGAGAGAGAGAGAGAGAGAGAGAGAGAGAGAGAGAGAGAATTGTTGGTTACTCATGGCAGTTAACTCACAATATTTGTTAGGGAAAAGGGAACCAGCTGCCTAGGAGATGATCTCAGTCATTCCAATAATGTAAATGTTCCAGGCTGGGTCAGTGGCATGGCTTGAACTGCTGCAGGAATGCCAGCCACTGCACACACATGTTGAACACCCTCCACACATTCGCTCCCTGAATGTCACTGGTTTTGATGGTTCTGCTTGACAGAACATGAACTCATTTATTCAGTGTTATCCATAGTTTCATGTGATACAAGGAATTACTAACTACTCAGTTCTAGGATTGAGAACAGAATTATAGACATGGTCATGACTGCACTAGTTTGTCTTTTCTTATTGCTGCCATCATTTTTCCTTCAAAACTCCCTTTGCCACTCCTGTAACTTGTGTCACATTTTTTGATCATCTATTCAATTTCAGTACTTGTCTAATGAATGCTAAGCATCCTGGGAGAAGACAAATAAAACTACACCCAAATGTCTAAATATTGATGATGTACAGAAACCCACTTTTTTTCACATTTTCTCCCAGGGTTTCTTATCTCCTTGGCTATCTCCAGACAGAATTTAATCTCATACCTTCTCTCTTACTCATATGCCCTTGAAGAAACAGGATTTTTTGTTGTTTCTAAAAGAAAATTTTAAACTGATAGAAACAATTAAAAAAGGAGAGCTGTTTGTCAAATCTTAGAACTTTTTAGATGGAAGGAACTTTGGTGCCCATTTAATCTAAACCATTCCTAAAAGGAATCTCCACTATAACATACCTGACACACAATCACCCAGCCTCTGCTTGCAGAGCTCTAAAGAGGGCAAACACCTACCTCCGAAGGCAATTCATTCCATCTTTTGTATATCTCCAGCTATTACAAAGTTCTTCCTGACATCAAGCCTAAATGTAGCTCTTTTTAACTTCTACACATTACTAATTCTGCCCTATGAGCACAAACAATATTAGTCTCATACCGCTTCACCGTGACCATCAATCCAGTATTTGAATATGTCTATCTTCTCTTCACCCCTCCACACCAGGTCTTTTCTTTTCCAGGCTAAACGTCCCCTGTTCCCTCGACTGACTCTCACATGCCATGAGTTTAACACTTTTCAGTATTCTGGGTGCTATCCAGCCTATCGACTTCGTTCTATAAAGATAGATTTTGAAACTGAACACACTGCTTTAGATGTGATCTGTCCAGGACAGAATGCAGTGAGACTACTACCTCCTGCTTCCCAGAAGCTCTCTTTCTTCATGCAGCTCTAGTTCCCATTAGTTTCAAGGGATGGGTGGGAGTGGGGGAGAGATGCACTGCTAAATTGATTCTTATTATTGACTCTTAGAAAAGTGCGGTCACCCTTTGTGATTCTAGATTCCTCTGGTTTATTTCTGGTTTGGTTAAGTTATAGACTTTTCGGCTTCTAGACACTACTTGCTTAAGACTCCTCTAACCCAAAGGCCATTATAAGCTTAGGGAGGACCCTTTGATTTCCAAAAAGTGGCCTGTGATTTAGTTATGGTTTCTTAGAGCAGGGCATTTCTGCTGGTTAAAGATAGTAAGGTACAGGTGAAAATATTACTGAACAAATTGGAAGTCATTACAACACTTCCACGACACCCAGCCTTCCTTCAAACTTCTCTCCACTGAAAGCTTCACTATATTTTCAGTCACCAAGGCTGATAACTTCAAAATCATTCCTTACTCCTCTTTCTATCTCATCCTTCTTATCCAACTATTGGCTAAAATCTCAACTCTATCTCTTTAACATCTCTAGCATTTGAACCTCTTGCCTTCCCTCATGCGGCCCTCTAGGGTTTTTGTTTTCTTTACCTTTTATCTGAACTATTCCAATTGTCATCTGTTCTTTCTAGTCTCTCCCCTTTTCAGTCCATTTCTCCAACAGAATACGAACTCTTTTAAAGCAAGGATTGTTTTCTCAATGCTTAGCACAACGCCTTGCTCTCCTTTACACATCGTGCACACTAGCCGAATTGGCTTCACTATCAATTCCAGACTTGGTATTTCATGGCCTCCCTCCCATCTTTGTATTGCATTCCTGGAACATGTACTTCCCCCATCTTTATCTCTTAGAGTCCTTAACTTCCTTCAAAGTTTGGTTAACATGTCACCTCCTATACAAAGTTTTACCTAATAACCCTAGCTGTCTTTTCAAATTACCTTCTATTTAGTTATGGGATCATAGATTTAGAGCTGGATGGACCCTCAGTGGATATGTAGTCTACCTCCTCATTTTGCCAGTGAAGAAGATGAGATAGCTGAAATGACTTGTCTAAGACTGTACAGCCAATAAATTATATACACGAGATTCAAACCCAGGTTCTCATACTCCAAATCTAGTGCTCTTTACCCAGATCCATGTTGTATTTCTAAGGAAACTGAGTCTTAGAGAGGTTAGGCAACTTCATTAAGTGCCAGAGATGATATTTGAACCCAGTTTTCCTGGTTCAAAGTTTATCATTTTATCCAGTACACCTTATCTATATACATATCATGGCTCCCTTAGAATTCAAGTTTCAATAGAGTTTAAGTTCCTTGATGGCACAGAATACTGTTATTTTTCCTTCGTATCCTCTATGCTTAACACAATGCCTCAGACATAGTCAGTGCTTAATACATTTATGTCCAATAGAATTGTGTGAATGACTAAGTTAGGAGACCAGGATCCTAGTCCAGATTCCATTATGACAATTTTAGTGTGAATTAGGAAAGTCACTTTAGGCCTCTGGGTCTCAGTTTCCTTATCTGTAAAATGTAGGGGTTGGAGCAGGTGGTCTCTAAGATGCCTTCTAGCTCCAAACTTCTATGATTCTAAAATCACGTGATCTTATGCATACAGTAGAAAAAAATATGAAAAGATAAAACAGTGATTCTATTAATTCTCAAACCAAGCTTGACTTTTTATCCAGTTTATATACATATATATATATATTCCCTGGAATTTTTATTAGATTATGAAAGTTTGTATGACAGTAAATGGATGCAAATAAATGGTCCTCAAGCAGTTTTAGTTATACCAATTGATGTAACCCTTAAGGGATTGACCCACAAGAGTCCAGTAATATGTTCTACCTTGTCTCAACCCATGTGGAAGCTTGATGAGCCTGCTTCCTGAAATGAGCGATGGAGGGGCCGTTTCTCTGCTCTAGAGTATGCAAGCTATCTTGTGATTATATCTTATTAGGTTACCGTGTGGCAAAAGCACAAAGCTTTTTAATTGGCTGTTAAGCCAGAACTGAGTTTTAGAAAAAAAGACTTGAACAAAAGGGAGAAAAAACCCCTCTCTTCCCTGGTGGCTTTCATAGGTAAGGATGGGGAAGAAATACTGTGAGCCTCTTAGGCATGTGGGAGGTGGGGAAAAGTAGCAAGTAGTGCATCTGTGGCTGCCTAATCTCCCCACCCAGGCTGTCATGTGTCCATGAAGGAATTGTAGCACTGTGTCTTTTTGTTTCTTTGTGATTCTTCTCTCCTGATCTTAGGCATATGAATAGCAGAGAAGATTAGACTCTGGGGGATCCTCTAATTTTTCACACAAGATTATAACTTGGTCGGTTCTGGTTACAGTAAAATCACTAAACCATCCCAAATCAGCAAATAATGAGCACAAAAGAGGCTGAAGAATATGAGGTGTCTAAAGACTAGACTTTTATTATTGAGTCCCCCATCCTCATTATACTCGTAGTTAATGATTTTAATAGTTCAGCTATGAAACAGAGATTAGGCTAGACTGAGATCTATTTTCAGATGAGAAAGGTTTTCAGAATCATTTTGTTAGGGATACAGATTTCTTAGCACCATCTATGACCAGAGCTACAACTAGATGAAACTACACTTGGTACAAAAGAGGGAGGGGCATAATGATGTAGTCTCCCAATGTTGATGTAGTGACATGGAAAAGGGGTAACCAATCTCCTAAGAGTAATAGCATTCTTGGATTATGAAGAACAGAGAGGGGAGGCTAAGTGACAACAGCCAGCTCAGAGATGGAGTTTGAAAGTGAATTGTTAAGGGCTAAAGTACACCTCCATTGTTTTAGGGTTCGTGGGGTAATTACAAGGGCCAAGAGGCTTCTCATTTGTCAACATTTAATAGCTAATGATCTCTAACTGAAAGTTATGTTGTAAACATGACCCTAAACCAGTAAAATGCAAAATTAAACAAAACAATCAGAAATTAGTGTATGTATTATTGTATATATTATATATAGTATATGTATATATTATATATATTATATTTTATTGAAAGATATGAGTTATTGAAAAGGTGAATTACGGATCTCAGCAAGAGGTATGAATGCTAATTTTAGCTCCCTTAGGTACTGCCAGATGAAGAATACACTCTTTTGGGCCTGCAAGGTATCTTCTGGTCCCGTTACAGCCTTCTCCAAGTTGTTTCAAGTAGCATATCCATATGAAGGTCATAAAATATCTCTGGCAGCAATACAGGTTAAATGACTTGTCCATGGCCACATAGCCAAATAAACATCCAAGATGGGATTTGAACTTGGGTCTTCTTGCCTCCACATCCAACACTTTATCACAGAATCACCTAGGAGCTTCAGAAACTATTGTTACGAAGAGTGTGTTTGTGGGGTTAGGGTGGAAGTACAAAACCTCATAGAATTTAGAAGAAAAGGAAAAATGTAGAATTTGAAGTTTTGACAAGCAAATTTGTGAAGCTGCCATCGACAATGCTGCAAAGAAAACTATTAACTTTACATGACCAAACAAAAAAGATTTCAATTGACAACACAGACGTCTCTCACACTTAGGAGTCTCTCAAAATGTGAGTTGCCCTTGCAAATACAGTATCAATAAGTAATGACAACAGGTGCACCAGCAACAACACAGCCTTGATCCATCGATTATCCTCACTTCAGTAAGTGGAAATTCAGGCATCAGTAGTATCCCATCCTTGAAGGGAACAGTGGTAATCACATGAAGGAAGTACTTGATGAAAAAAGGCCAATATGAACAACCCTGAGTGTCAGTGCCTTGGAGGGGGGGGCAGCAATGGGAGCTTACCCTGTGCTAATTCATAGGAAAGGATCCCAGAGATCATCGGATTTAACCTGTTCATTTCACACATGAAGAATCGGGAGCCTTGAGGTTAAGTGACTTTCCCAAGGTCACACAGGTACAAAGCTAGGATTTGATACAGTGCATTGTTTATGCTTCATCTTCCAACCCCAGATGAAGGGCTCTTTCCATCGTACCACACTCTGTACTTGACATATGCCATTTTTGAAAGCTCCAGTCTCTTCCAAGACTTGTCTCTGTCAAAGACAATGGCAGAAGAGTCAGTGCCTTTGATCAAATCCTGCCACTGTTGCCTTTCTTCAGCAGTAGCAGCAGCAGAGCGCTCGCTGCCTCTTTGCTTCCCCAATGAATGCCATTATCAAGGCTTTTTGTGGGCCCCAGCTCACCTTCACACACTGTCTTGAAACCCCAGTTACAAGAGGTATGGAAGGTGAAGATAATCCTGCCTGACTCTGGGAAGGAAAGAGCATGCATTTAACTACAGAATAATGCAATTCTATCACAGCTTTTCATTGTTGTTACAGCACGTTCCATCGGTAGGGCAACATTATGAACTGTTTTTCTCAGTTCTGTAAGCAATAGCTCCTTTCTTGAGAGTTAATTGAAGTCTGGGAACACTGCTCTCCCTACTCTACAGAAGGCCAGGGGTGTAAAGGGAACTATATACACTGATTTTTAGGTTTCTTTTTTTTCTAAAGGAAAGAGTTAAACAGTCCTTAAAACAGACCTTTAGAAATCCCTTTAGTCCATTTCTCAAGTTTTATAATGTGTATAAAGTGTTTTGTGGTCATTGGGAGTTGTTCATAGGTAATTGTCTATAGATCATAGCTAAGACAAGGATCTCTATCTGATGCTATAAACATATAGATCTCCAAAGTGTCCTGGGGTTCTGCTTTACTAAGTGTTTCTGTCTTATTCCTTAGGAGAACATTAAAGATTTCATATTGGTTTTATCTGATTGAATAGGTTATTTCAACAGTTTGCCCAATCAAGGGACATTTGAATCATAGATTCATAATATACTTGAGGCAGAAGGGACCAGAGCAGGTCAGAGTCTAGAAGGATTTCTGGAGCAATGGGGCAAGAGAAGCAGCCAAAAAAATGGCACCAGGAAGAGACAAACCATGTGAATCCTCAACGTTTGCATATTTAACTTTTGTGACTTGATTTTATTAGTAACCTCATTTTCATTTTTGTGTTGGCCACCATGCATATTCACTGAGATGTGCAATAGATAAAAAAAGGAGATGGGCACAAATCTGTGGAGCAGCTTGTGTCCTACTAGGTGCTTCACTGGTTTCGCTCACCCTACTGTTGTAAAGAGCTCCTCGTGCATTCATTGGGTATTTTCATTGTTTGCCTGTAAAATTCAAGTTCTGTGTTGCAATTGCGTTCCCAAAACACAATGCAAGTCCTTTGGGCTCTAAGCCCGAGCATGCAAAATCAGTGATGTGGCTTAGAGAAAAAAATAAAGGTGTTAGATGACTCTCATGCCAGAGTGTCTGCAGCTCCTGTTGGTCTGATCAACCAGCTGGCTACAGACATTGAGGCTGTTGATCCTACCATCAATCGCAGCCTGGAGGTTAAATGTCGAATCTGCCTCTGCTACGCTCCCATAAGATGAGACCCTTAAGGATCTCAAGATGGGGTATGAAATAGACATTGCTGACAGATTATTTTGAGTTGTTGCATCCTTCACAATCTCCAGCCATGAATAACAGAGTATTGGTGGCAATGCTGAGACTGATACCAGTCTTTCTTCAATAGACTAAATTAATAGGAAGTTCTGTCTTTGATTTCAGAGGGTAGCCAAAGTAGAGAGGTTTACAGCAGTATATTATACAGTACAACACCCTAACGCTGCCATCTAACACAGTGAAAGGTAAGATTCAGGCTAAAAAATATTTTAGTTTTAAGAATTTTATTTGATGGACAATATTTATGGTACTGCAGATTTCATGTGTTATGAGAAGCAAATATTGTTGGAAATCAGTGTTTTTTTATTGTGATATTAGCACAGAAACTCACATAATTCTAGGGAATTACTATGAGTAAAAATGTTTTGCATGTTGTCAATTTTATTTTATGTACTGCATCGTATGGGTTATTTCATGGTTACTGTATTAGGAAAAGTGTATATTATTAGAATTGATTGTAAAGAATTGTATGCAGAAAAGTATATACAGGATTTTTATCAATCTCTAGTGAAAAATTACAGTTTTTGGTGGTTGTGGAAACCAAACCCATGATTTCTCATAAGTTCAATGTATCCACATTCGTATTTTTGACTTCTGAGCCATTTCCTGGGAATGGTATCCCCTTAAGTTGAGGATTGACTGTATTTTAATAAAGAAGTATGGTTTTGGTAGGCTGACCTAAAGGAAAATAGTCAGATGGAAGTTTGATGGAAATTCATGCATCAGGAGCACAGACACACACACACACACACTCATATACACAGTACATATACATGTATACACATGTATATGTGCATGTATACATACATATACATACATATAAATATACACATATATATGTATGAAAGAACACTAGCCAGGAGACATGTTCTATTCCTTCCCTTCTCTTCCCTCCTTCCCTTCTTTTATTCCTTCTTTACTCTCTGCAAAGTCACTGCTAATCTCTTTACAAATCTAATAGTCATTTCTCAATCTTCATCCTTTTTGACCTCTCTGCAACCTTTGACACTTTATATTCTCTCCTCTCTTGGCTTTCATGATATTGTTCTCTCCTGGTTTTCTCTCTCATAAGCTACTCCTTCCAAATCTCCTTTGCTGGATCTTCAACCATGGTCATCCTCTAACCAGGGGTGTCTCCTTAAGGTTCTACCTTCTTCTTCTTTTCTTCTTGCTTGGTGAGTTCATCAGGTCTCATGTATTCAGTAATCATCTCTATGCAGATGATTCCCACATCTATAAATCCAGCCGTATTCTCTCTGTTGAGCTAGCTATAGTCGTGCATCACTAACTGTTTCTTGGACATCTCAAACCAGATTTCCTTTTGACATCTCAACAACATATCTGAAACACAACTTGTTATATCCACCCCCTCCGAGACCCTTTCCTTTTTTGACTTTGCCTGTTGATATTGAGTTTATTATCATCTTACCAATTACTTAGGCTTACAATCCCAGTGTTATCTTTGATTCCTTATACACACACACACACACACACACACACACACACACACAGAGGACGTATGTAAATCTTTCCTAATCTTTTTGTTTCTACATTCACAACATTTTTGCATATGTTTCTTTATCTCTCCCCGCCCCCACACCCCCAACACAGCAGCCATTCTGATTTGAACTCTTACACTCTAGTGCCTAGATTATCATAATAGTGGGTTGGTTGGTCTCACTGCCTCAAATTTCTCCCCACTGTAATCTGTTTTTCATTTAGCTTGGAAAGTGTTCTTCTTAAAGCATAGAGTCTACCAAGTTACCCCTTCTCCCCAGCTCAATAGACTCCAGCCTTCTTGTTACCTCCAAGGACAAATATAAAATGCTCCATTTGACATTTAAAAACCTTTATAGTCTCGTCCCTTCCTATCTTTACATTTTACCTGTACTTTATTCCCTTTCACATATTATACAATTTAATAAAACCCAATTTCTTATGGTTATTGCTCATGAAGCACCATCTCCTTATTCTGTTCCTTTTCATTAACTGTCTCCAATGCCTGGAATACTCTCCCTCCTCACCTCTGCCAACTGGCTTCCTTGGCCTCCTGGAATACTTAGCCTAAATCCCTTTCCTGGTATTCTTCACTGCTAATGCCTTCCCTCTGAAACTGCCTTCATTTACTCTTTATATGTCTTGTATGTACATAGTTGTTTGAATGTTTTCTCCCCTTTGGAATGTGTGCTTCTTTATGATAGGTACAAGATTTTTGTTTTTCTTATTATCAACATTTAGTACAGTTCCTGGCACATAGTAAGTGCTTAATATAATTGTTCTTGGCTGACTACAACTCCCTATTTGATAAATTGTCAAAGGATATAAATAGGCAGTTTTCAAAGAAAGAAATTCAAGCTATAAACAACTATATAAAAAGTGCTTCGAATTGCAGAAAATTAGACACGTGCAAATTGAAGCAAATCTGTGGTTCTGTATCATATTCATCTGATTGGCAAAGATGACAAAAAAAGGAAAATGGCAAATGTTGGAACAGGTATGGTGTAAGAGGAATGTTAATATACGTTTGGGGGAGCTGTGAATTGATCTTGCCCTTATGGAAAGCAATTTGGAGCTATGGTCCAAAAGACCTTGCCATGCTACTCCAAGGCCTATACCATCAAAGAGATCAAAGAAAGGCTGAAGGTCGCATATGTACAAAATTATTGATAACACCTTTTTGTGATAGGATAGAACTGGAAACTAAGGGGTGCCAAACATTTGGGGAATTGCTGAACAAATTATGGCCTATAGGTATAATAGATTATTATTGCACTAGAGAATCCAGGGAAGAATTATTTGAATTGATGTAAAATGAAATAAGAAGAATAAGAGAACAATTTATACAATAAAATTAAGAATAACTTTGAAAGACTTAAGAACTCTGAATAATATAATGATGAGAGTATTGATTATGATTGGGCAGCTAGGTGGTACAGTGGAGAGAGAGGGCCAGACCTGAAACAGGAAGACTCCTCTTCCTAAGTTCAAGTCTGGCCTCAAATACTTACTAGGTGTGTGACCCTTGATGAGTCACTTAACTCTGCCTCAGTTTCCTCATCTGTAAAACGAGCTGGAGAAGGAAATGGCAAACCCATTCCAGTATCTTTGGCAAGAAAACCCAAACAGGGTAATGATGTGACAGACATGACTAAAACAAATGAATAACAGCAGCAATAACAAATCGATTATGAAGCAATTGTTACCCACCTCCTGACAGAGAGGTAATAAATCCAAGTTGTAGAATGAGACTTACATTTTAGGGCAAAGCCAATATAAAAATTTGTTTTTCTTGAGGTATGGTATGAGGGAGAGCAGCATTAGGAATAAGGTTAACCACCATGGCTTTCCTCCTTCCTCCTTGCCCTGCTGAGAAGAGAACAATAGGAAGAGATGAAGAAAACACAGACGAGCAAGACAGATTTAGAGGTTACATATTTAATTTGTTAGGCACTTTTTAAAAAAAATCAAGATTTACATAATAAAAATTCACAGTTTCATGTAAAATTCTCTTACTCTGTCTTGTAATGTATACAGAAAAGTTCATTTTATTTGGTTTCTTAAATTCAGTATAATAAAAGCAAAGAAAAAAGAAAACAACTAAAAATTGGGGCCTATCATGTAATGGCTACATATTTATATTTATTTAAGAAGAAATCTTTGCTACAGATTTAATCATATGGATTTAAAAAATCCCCTCGTATGCTGTTTGATAGGCTGTAGTTATAATTCCTACCATATCTAAGCCTGGACCCTGTTCTCAGTGAGTTCTCCAATCTAATAGAGAGTTATGGCTTGCACAGTTAATTTTAAGCTCCTTATCAGGTATATACCATCCGGTTGACTGGAAATCATAATTTCCCTGTATTTCAGATGGATTGGACTATCTAGAATGCTGTTTTCGACTCTGAGTGTCTCCATCTGGGAAAGTTTGGCCCTGCTTTCTCACTATCCCACTGGCAGTTGTCTTGTGTCTTCACTACAGGTGGTTTTTGCCTCTTGGGAAGCTGTGAACTAAGCAGCATGGCTATCTTCAGAAGCAAGTTTAGTTATCTTCACACCACACACAGACCCTTTTAATCAGTCAGATTTTCTTTAATCATTCAACTGTAGTTCTTAACAATTACAGTTTTCAACTACTTTCTCAAGGCAATATGGCCAGAAGAGTAAACTATCCTGTAGGTTAAAAAAAAGCTTTTCCATCACCTATTCTATTTTCTTTCTATTATACTATTTAAACAAAACCTCTGGCGAGTCATGGAGAGTTTTATTGACTTACTGTGATCAGCTTTACCTGATTTTCTTTATAGTATTAGGTTTTCAGAGGGACCCTTCAGTTTGGTCTAACTCCTCATCATCTTCGCTGACCTAAACCTTACTGTCTTCCCTGACATTAAATTATTCTGGAACCTTGAGAAGATTTTCTTTCAACTAATTGGTCTTTATTCTCTGAAGTAGGCTGTTCTAACAAATCTAGTAAACCCAGGCAAGTGCTTCCTCTGTATTCCTCTTCTAAAATGAACCTCAGTGTAAAACTTGATTATTCACTTCCTTCTATCTTGTCTCACATAGACTGTATAGTTTAATGATGAAAACCTCTGAACAGGCATCAGGTGTGTAGGTCTATAGCCATGGCCACATGATTAACTAAGACGGAACGGACAATCCTTCCCTGTTAAAGTGTTAAACAACAGAATGATTTGGTTATCAACCTCTCCTCCTTCTGGAAGCTGACAGGTCTATTGTTTACCTGGAAATGACAGCTGAGAATTGCATGTAATGTAGGCGAAAAGCACAGGAGCAGAACCCTTCTCCCTTTTCTCTTCTCCCCACCCCCACTTCCTGCAGTCTGCTCTGACTAGAGCACGCTCCCATGGTGTTCTGAGCCTGTACACATTGGCCACATGTAGGAAAGCATGGACGAACTTGGTGCTTTGCGATCCCTGGTAATGACTGCAAAAGCATGGTGGGAGAGCTGCACCAAACCTATGTCAGAGAGTACTGGTTCTCTGTCTCTCTCTCTCACTCTCACTCTCTTTCTTTCTTTCTTTCTTTCTTTCTTTCTTTCTTTCTTTCTTTCTTTCTTTCTTTCTTTCTTTCTTCCTTCCTTCCTTCCTTCCTTCCTTCCTTCCTTCCTTCCTTCCTTCCTTCCTTTCTCTCTCTCTCTTTCTCTCTCTCTCTCTCTCTCTCTCTCTGACTCTCTGTCTTTGTCTCTCTGTCTGTCTGTCTCTGTCTCTGTCTCTCTCTATCTCTGTCTCTGTCTGTCTGTCTCTCTCTGTCTCTGTCTCTGTCTCTCTCTATCTCTGTCTGTCTCTCTCTCTCTGTCTGTCTCTGTCTCTGTCTCTCTCTGTCTTCCCCCATCCCCCAGCACTTGAGAAAGTGTCAAGGCAAAGGTGAAATGCTGACTCAGCAGTCCTCTAAAATGCTTCACGTTTCAATGTTTTAAATCTCAGTCTCTCAATAGGCTTTAACAGTAGTTATATCATTGATAAATACGGAAGTTTTGTCAATGTTCACTCATGAAACTTTTGTGTTGAGTGTTCCATTTAGGTAGGAGAAATAGCTATCTGTCCAACACATCATCTATTTTATTTATTAAGAACCATTCTATTTCCTTTCTGGGGAAATATTCAGTGTGAACCAAACCTAAACTTTAAGTGGTCCTTCCAGGGATCCAAATTGGGGATATTAAGAGTCACAGTTCAAGAAAAAGAGTCTGACTCTCTTTAGGGGGCAGGCTCTTCCAGGGCTGAACCTGGTTGGCAGTGGGCACCTAGAGCTGAAAGGGGCCCCTTACCAGAAAAGAGAGAGGGCAAGTACTCAAGCCACTCTGGGCTCAACGGTGGTTTTATGTTTTTTATAGATATAAAACTTTAAAGTTTGCAAAGTGCTTTATATCATCTCATCTGACCCTTACCATACCCTGCAAAGTAGATCCCATAGCAGTCAACATCTCCATTTTACAGATGGGGATAATGAGATTCAGGGATGTTAAGGGACTTTCCCAGAGTCACACAGCAAAGACACATTACAGGTAGTATTCAAACGATTCACTGCACCACTCTCTCAAACGTACACCAGTTTCTGATTGCCAACAAGTATAACATCACAAATTGAATACTTAACAGCAACTTCCTTAAGAGAGACATGGACAAACTAAAGAATGACCCAAAGAGGCTTATTGGGATGATGAGGATCCTAAAAAAGCATATCCTGTGACAAAAGATCGAAGGAACTGGCAACAGTAAACTTGAAGAAGACTCGACTAAATCGTATGATTTAGAACTATAAAGAGCCTTAGAGATCTAGTCCAACCTTTTCATCTACCAATATGGAAACTGAGGCTTAGCAAAGGGAAATTATTTGCCTGAAGTCATATAGATAAACTGTTACAGAGCTAGGAAACCAGGATATGAACCCAAATCCTTGATTCCAAACCCAGGGTCCGTTCTATGACATGAAGCTGTCAAAGACATACTTTTGTTTTGCTCTGGAGGCCAGAACTTGGAGAGATGTGTGGAAGTTAAAAGGAAGCAGTTTTTTGCTCAAAACAGAAAAAAGGCCCCCTGAATAGTGGAGAATTCTGAAAAGAGGGAACTGCCTCATGAGGAAGGAGGGAAACAAGTGTTTGTTAAGTGTTTACTAGGTGCCAGGCACTGTGCTAAGCACTTTACAGATATTACCTTATTCGATCCTCACAACAGCCCTGGGAGGCAGGATGCTATTATTATCCCCACTTTATAGTTGAGGAAACTGAGGCAATGCTCTGACAAAAATTAAGTCACTTGCCCAGGGTCACACAGTTAGTGTCTGAAACTGGATTTGAACTCAAGTCTTCCTGACTGCAGTGTCGCTGTGCCACCGAGCTACCTCATAGGGCAGTGAGCTTGTCAACATTAGAAGGATCCAAGGAAGGACTGGATACTCAGAGGTATTCAGAAAACATTTTGACCTTGGGTGGGAAGTTGGGCAATTTGGCACGAAAGGTCCCTTCCCTCTAAGATTTTGATTCTAAAACAGCCAACGTTTAGCCTACTTAGAGTAAGCAGAAGATCACCAATGGACCAGCAGAAATCAAATAACAACAACAGATAACATATAGCACAGTAGGATTTTCAAAGCCCTTTGCAAATATTATCTGCTACATGGTGATTTGTAGGACTCCTACAGTTTATGTCAATGGACTAGGAACAAGTAAGCCTTTCATTCTGTTTGACATACTACCCTTTCCTTTATTCAAGCTGTATTTCATTTCTTAATAAATACCAGAGCAAATGACCAAGGCAGAAGGGAAATGTTTATCCAGAAACAACTAGAGAGCTAGCTAGAGAGCAGCAAATTGTTCTCAGGTAGAATGTAATGGTGTTTATGAAATATGTTTGTAAATGTGTCTTTGTGATAGCCTTCTCCCCATTCCCCCTGAAAGTCCCTTGTTTTACACTTCCCAAGATCCATAAGGCTCACGTAAGGCAAGCTGCCTGTGCTCTGGACCCAGCCCCTCCTCCTGCCTAAGACTGCCCTTTTTTATTCCCTTTTAGAGAAACTTATGGAACCTCCCAGCATCCATGTTTGTGCTGTGGGCCTTTCTCTGCCCACTCTCTGGAATTTTTCTATTTGTGACAGAGACTGGTAACTAATCAGACATGATCAAGTGAGAACCTAATCCCATGGACCTTGGCTGGTGTTGCAGAGCTGCTCTGCTGTGAAAATGACTAGTCCCCA
>CM053624.1:89849867-89893279 GCA_028646595.1 Phalanger gymnotis
AAGCAAAATATAGTCTTTCACAACATGAGTATTGTGGAAGGGTTATACATAATGATACGCATGTGGCCTATGTTGAATTGCTTGACTTCTTAGGGAGGGTGGGTGGGAAGGGAAGAGGAGAGAGAATTTGGAACTCAAAGTTTTAAAAACAGATGTTCAAAAAAAAAGTTTTTGTATGCAACTAGAAAATAAGATACACAGGCAATGGGGCGTAGAAATTTATCTTGCCCTAGCAGAAAGGAGGGGAAAAGGGGATGAGAGGGGAGTGGGGTGACAGAAGGGAGGGCTGACTGGGGAACAGGGCAACCAGAATATATGCCATCTTGGAGTGGGGGGGAGGGTAGACATGGGGAGAAAATTTATAATTCAAACTCTTGTGAAAAATCAATGCTGAAAACTAAATATATTAAATAAATTAAATTAAAAAAAGAAACAAAGGGCTGGAATGGCAACTGTGCCTTCCCCAAGACTTTCTTTTCCTCTACTTGCCATAGAAAACAATATGCTAGTTACAGATCACTGATTTAGGCAGGTGTCCTAAACCTCTCCTGGGGAACAATTTTTTAGCCTAATTTGAATGGTCACATGCATTAGGTTGAAATTGCATTTCTTTTTCAATTTGAAGTCCTTTAATTCAGATGAGTATTCCATTGAATTATTCAGTTTTTAAGGTTTTTATTTTAGTGATTTTTATGTTCTCCATATAAAAAGGTACTTTCCAGAAGTGGTGACTGAGGTTAGGTGTTTAAGTAAAGGCCAAATGACTGCTTGTAATGAATATAGGAAGTCACCCTTTTTCTGTGGGTTGAACTAGATAGTTGTGAGATTGTTTTCAACTTTGAAATTCTGTAATTCTGTGACTAGGAAGCAAATTTCACAGATCCTTGGAACTGGATGAGACTTTAGAAATCATCTAATTTCCCCATGTAGAAATCTCTCCTACCATATTCCATTATTTGCTTGAACACTTACAGTGATAGGGAGTTTACTATTCCAGACCATCTGTTTTATTAAAGAACAATTCTAATTTCTACAAAGTTTTTTCCTTTCTATTGAACTAAAATTTACATTCCTAGACTTTTAGAAGATGCAACATCTAGATATTCTAGACTTCTGGAGGCTATCTATTCACTGAGAGGCACTAACACTTCCAAAATCTCTTCTATGTGAGATCTCGATATAGTGTCTGATCTTGAGTAGTATGTTACCAAAATTCAGATTTCCGAAATAAGAGGTTTGGGGGAAAATGTGTAGGATGGATTTGGAAAACAAAACTGGAACTGTTTAGAAAATGGTGATGGGAATGTGATTTAGAGTTTGAAGAATTCAATTTAACAAAAATTTATTAAGTACCTATTATGTGTAAGGCATTATATTAATTTATACTAAATTAAAAAAAAAACAACAGTCTTTACTTCAAGGAATTGACTTTTAGCAGAGAAATTCTTAAACTGGGGCACATGAAATTTTTAAAATTTTCATATCTATTTTAATATAATTGATTTCCTTTGTATTAATATATATTTTGTATATTTAAAAACCTTAGTCTGAGTCCATATGTTTCTATTCTATCTTATACTGGTAAAGAGATTATCAAGGCCTATATTAGAGGATACAGCTTGTAAATGTATAAGTAAATACAACAGTATTTACTTATAAATAAAGCAAATACTAGATAATTTGGGGAAGGAGAGAATACTAACAGTTATGGGCGTTAGGAAAGGCTTATCATTGGAGATGTTAAACTCACTTGCCCAATCAATCATCGATTAGATATATTCAATATTTATTAAGGACCTACTATGTCCCAGGTACTATACTAAGCACTGGAGATACAAAAAGAGGCAAAGGACACTCCCTGCCCTCAAGGAGCTTACAATCTAATGGAGGAGAAAACATGCAAAACCATATATACAAAGCAATCTATATACAGTATAAATAGGAAATGATTAATAGAGGGTAGGCACTAGAAGTAAGAGGGGTTGAAGAAAGCTTCTTGTAGAAGGTAGAATTTTAGTTGGGACTTAAAGGAAGCCAGAGAGGTCAGTAGATGGAGTAGAAGAGGGAGAGAATTTCAGGCATAGGGGACAGACAGAAAATACCCAGAGCCAAGGGATAGATACTGTCTTGTTCATGGAATAACTAGGAGACAAGTGTCACTAGACTGATGATTATGTTTTGGGGAAAAAAAAGTTTAAGAATGCTGGAAGGTAGAAAGGGGCTAGGTTATTAAGAGCTTTGAATGCCAAATGGAACATTTTGTATTTTATCCTTGGAGGCAATAGGAAGCCACTGGAATTTGATGAGTTTATATCCAATGAGCTTAGCTTCAATTCCTAGGTAAATTCTAGAATAGAATATTGAAACATGTGGCAAATATTTAGAAAAAGAAGCAATGACCAAAAAGAGCCAGTAATTGATCATGCCAGAATAATCTTATTTCTCTTTGATGGGATTATTAAATTAGTTTTTGAGGGCAATTATGTGGACATAGTTGACTTCATCTGTTCTACTTACACTGTGCTCAGTTCTGGGCACCATAGTATTATAAGCACATTTATTTCCATTAAATTTAACAGATTAAGGCAACAAGGATGGAGAAGATCCTTGAATCTGTGATATAAGATGATTGGTCAAAGGAATGGGATATGATTAGCCTGGCGAAAGAGGATTTGAGGGGATACAATAACTGGTCTTCAATCATTTTAATGGATGCTTTGTGGAGATGTCATTGGACTTGTTCCAGTTAGTCCAAGAGGACAGAACCAGGACCAATGGGTAGCAGTTGCAAAGAGGTAAATTTAGGCTTGATATCAAGAGGAAATACTGAAAAATCCTAAACATCCAAGCAATTAGAATTATCCCAAAGTGGAAAAGTTTATCTTGAGATATGATGAGTTCCACCTTCTTGGAGGTCACAACTTGGAGGTGACAACTTATTGGTGATGATATAATGGGAATTACCTTTATGGATGAGTTGGGTGAAAAAGATGCTGAAATCCATTCCAACTGCCTACTGTTGTGATCCTGCAAGATGATACCTGAACTGTCCCTTGAAGGAAGTTAAGTATTTAAGATGTGGAGGTGAGGAAGGATTACATTACAGGCACAAGGAAACAGCTTATGCAAAGGCTGGGCAATGGAATGTCGAATTCCAAGAATAACACAAAAGCCAATTGGCTATAAAGTAGCATACATAAAAGAGAGTAGTGTCAAATAAACTAGAAAAACAGGCAGGAGCCAGATTCTTCAGGACCTTAAATATGAAGCTGAGGAACTTGTATTTTATTGAAGAGGCAGCAGGGAGCCCCTGAGAATTCTTAAGCAAGGGAATGATGTGGTCAGAACCATATTTTAGAGAGATCGTTTTATCAGTTTGTGGAGGCCAGATTGGAGAGAAAGAAGCCTTTAAATAGGAATATGGATTAGGAAACGATGGTGATGTAGGGCAGCTAGGTAGATAGGACAGCTAGGTGACACAGTGGCCAGAACATTGAGCTTGTAATTAGGAAGATTCATCTTCACGAGTTCAAATCTGGCCTCAGACACTTACAAGCTGTGTGACCCTAGGCAAGTCACTTAATCCTGTTTGCCTCAGTTTCTTCATCTTATAAAATTATCTGGAGAAGGAAATGGCAAACCACTCCAGTAACTTTGCCAAAACAAAATAAAACGAAACAACAAATGGGGTCACAAAGAGTCAGACACAACCAGTACAACTGAACAGCAATGGTAAAGACCCAGGGCCTGAGGTAGAGTGGCAGCTGTATTAATGGAGAGAAGAGGATGATAAGAGGCATTGTAGAAGGATAACTGATAAAATGTGGCAACTAATTATGTGCGGAAGGTTATGAAGAGGAGAGGATTGAGCATAACTTTGTAATTCTAAAGCTTGAAGATCCAAATTCCTTATTTTATAGATGAAAAAATTGAGGGAAAGAAAGATAATGTAACTTGCTCCAGGTCATACAATTAGTGAGAAGCAGGACCAAGTTTCAAAGAAAGTTGCATGACTCAGTGGAAGTCTTTAAGTAAAGACTGGTTGACCATTTGTTGTGGATGTGGTAGAAGAGATTCTTGTATTATTAACAGGTTAGACTCAGTGACCTCTGAAGTCTCTAACTCTGAGATAATGGGATACAGTATCCCAAGATCTGGGTCTTTCCTCATTGTGTCATGCTGTCTAACACTGGTTTTCCTGTTAACTTCTGTAATATAATCAGGTTATTTCCATGAGGATATATGCAATAAAGTGACTTGGCTTTTGGTTAAAAAGAGTTTAATATATTCTATCCTATGGTAAAACAAGCATTGTGGGTAAGTCAGAGAGTCATATCTGTTGGGTGTTCTAGTTTCCACCAAGAGGTTCCCTTTTCCTATGCCCCTCTATGACACCTTACTAGTTCAAAGATCTTTGCTTCACCATGGGCCAATTTGCATCCCTCTGGACCAACTTTACACTCAACCAATTAAGTTTCCATTCTTTTCCTTTTTTATATATTTATAATATCTTCTGGGATAAGGCCAAATATCATACTTTACCAGCATATACAATGATATGACTTGCTATATCATCAAAGCAAAAACTTTTATTTTCTGATTTAGGATTATGTTAAATAAGGCAGTTTCTTACTTTCTCAAATCTTGACCCCAAATACTCCTACTTCAAGAGCACATGAACTACTTGAGGGCACGTAATATTCATTATTCAGTTTTGTATACTCATTTCTTATTTGAGTCTTCTATATGGTAGAAACTGAATAAACTTTATTGAGTTCAATTCTATGAATTAAAAATGCTCCCTATTGAGTTTCCCTAAAATGAAGAATAGCTATCCCTCCTAGATGCATAATGTGCAATTAAAAATGTTAATATTTTAGCATCTTCTCTCTCTCCCTATCTACCTGTCTATCTATCCATCCATCCATCCATCCATCCATGTATGTATGTATGTATCTATCTATCTATCTGTAATGAATAGATAGAAGTATTGCTGCCCCAAATAATTTTTATCATCTTAAATAATTGATGTGACTTGCCTCAAGATCAATTCAGCCCTTGTCAGACAGTGTTGTTTGAACTGTTTAGTTTACACAATCATGATACAGTTTTATAGCTGCATAGGTAATCAGAACAATTGGCCTTTGATTATTGTTTTAAGCTTACTCCTTATCTGTTAATATGAGCAAAAATAGATATATAGTATAGCTAGTTCCCATGTACTGTGAATAATGAATCCCCTGAGGTAGTTCCATTTACTTGAATTTAAACTATTTGAAGTTATAATTATGTAAAATGTGGTCATTGGTTCTAGCCCAACGGAAATATTTAGTGAAAATTTGAATAATATGACCACTTCAGGGGATTCGTTGTTCACACTAATTAGTACCTGGTTCTATATAGAGTCTGGTGAGTGTTACTGTAAATCCCATTACAGTATTGGTATACCTTATTTATTTACCACATTGGATAATTTTACAGATAATTAAAGTCAGCCCCCTTGGGTTCAACTTTCATCTCTATGAAGATGATGCTCACATCTCCATATATATCAATAATCCCTTTCTTAACCACTAATTTCACATCACCAACCAACCATTTGACTATGGTTCGGTATACACAAACTTGTTCTGTAAACATCTCAAACTCCACATGTCCAAAATAGTTGATCATCTTTCTCCTTAAACTTTCTGCTCTTTCTACTTTTCCTGTGCATGTTGAGGGTATGTACCGCCATTGTTCTAGTCATAGTGGTTAGCATATATCACTTTTTTTCCTCTATCGCCTTCTCCATAGTCAACCAGTTGCCTAGTCTTGTGGATTCTGCTTCCACAACATCACTTGCATTTGTTTATACCTTTCTCATCACTTACATCATCACCAACCTATTTTGGGCCCTTATCAGGCCCTAGATTATTGCAATAGCTTTCTAATTGATCTCCCTGCCTCAAATATCTCCTTTCTCAAACCTATATTTCACATAACTAATTCCTAAAGCTCAGGTCTGACTATGTCACTGCCTTGTTCAAGAAGGTCCAATAACTCCCTCTTTCCTTTAGGTTAACATACCATTTTTCTGTTTGGCCTTTAAAAATCTTTACAAGCTGTCCTATTTGTTATTACTCTTACAAAATATCTCCTGCTCTTGTGCTCTCTACCTCTTGAAATCCCTAGGTTTTTCAAGGCTTAGCACAAGTACCACTACCTACAAGAGATTTGTTCTGATCTCTCAAGTTGCTGGTGACTATTCCCAAAATTACTTTGTTCTTACTTTGCATGTATTTTGAATTTAATTCTTTGTGGAGATGTTATGTCCTTCCCTTCCTCCACCTCCTGCCCCCCATAGGATGTAAAGTGAGCTGTTGTGCTTTCATTTTTGTATTCCCATTGTCTAGCACAGTCCCTGAGAAACAGTAGCTGCTTAATAAATACTTGCAGAATGAATGACTGTTACATGTACACGTACAAAATTTATTTTTGTGTCATGTACAAAAATTACTTTTATCATTTTTGTTAAAAACTTTTCTGAAATATGTTTTCTTACCTTTTTTAAAAAAGGAGAGTATATTTCAAGCTTTTCTTAATGATTCAGGCTCCTCATAATAAGCATTCTTCCTTTTATACAGTGCTTTGTTTATATCACATAGTACCACTTGGCTTTTGATTATGAGTTCTACTGTCTTTTTCCTTGTGGTAAAGCTGTTAGATGTCATTTCTTGATAATGTCAGGATGCCTGTGTCTAATCTTCTGTTTTCTAATTTTCTTCTTCAGGCATGTTGTGGGCTAAGAAACCAAATGACCAAGCTTCTTAGAATTATATGAAAACAAAAATGCAGTAACTTTGTGTGTGTGTGTGTGTGTGTGTGTGTGTGTGTGTGTGTGTGTGTGAGAGAGAGAGAGAGAGAGAGAGAGAGAGAGACAGAGACTGGTTTTAGTACAAAAACTCAGGGTTTGCGAATGGATGCTCAGAGGCCATTTTTGCTGACTTGTGAGACTAGGGCTGTGTTCCAGAGAGTTGAGGTCACAGGAAGATCAATGAGCTATTACTATTTAATCAGGCATAATGAAACATATATGTGCAGATTTGCATTAAATCATTATTCAACTACAGTGCTATTTATTATTAAGACTTGAATTTTGATCTCTTATTAAAGACTAGCTTTAACCTGAGAAATTTTGACAATTGGAAGAAATTCAGAAAGGAAGACAGGAGACTACAGCTTTAATGGTCTTCTCCCACCTTACACTTTTTCCATCTTTTCTGACATTTAGAGGATTATAGATTCATAGCTTTAGATCTCAAAGGGACCTTAGAGACCACAAAGTCCAATTCCTTCACTTTATACGTGTGCAAACTGAGTCCCAGAGAAGTTAAGGGACTTTATCGGGATCATACAGCTGTAAGTAAATGAGGCAGGATTTGAACTAGGTCTCCCTGAGACCATGTCCATGCCCTAACTTTCAAAGCATGCTGCCTTTGTCTTTTTACCCCTTTCTTTTTATGTCCCTTAGTCTTTGCTATTTTTCCAAATTATTTTTACTATTATTTGCTTTTATGAAGGACAGGTAGTCAAAGGATGTATCACTCTAACTTGAGCCATGATCTATTCCAAACCCAATGGATCCAGGGGAAAGGAACACTCATTTATTTAAGAGCCCACTGTGTGCCTGGCATTGCATCAAGCACTTTGTAAACATCATTTCATTTGATTCTTACAACAACCCTACAGGGTGTCCGTAAAGTCTGGACACATAGGAAAAATGCATATTTTGAAATATTTGAAATATTAATAGACCTTAGCCCCCTTGACTTCTTTTTCTGGGGTGTGCTAAAGGAGAAGGCATACTCAATGAAAATCACAGATGAAACACATTTGATTGAATGCATAAAGAGTGAATGTGCTAAAATTGATGGCAATGTGAAGTTATTGCATCAAGTTCACGTGAATCTTGCAAAGCGCATCAACCTTTGCATCAAAAATGATGGAAATCATATTGAAGATGTTATTTATTAATATTTCAATTAAATAAAATGTTGAGAATTTCATTCATTTCATTTCTGGAAAATATGCATTTTTGCCTATGTGTCCAGACTTTAGGAACACCCTGTAGGTGGTAGATGCAGCTATTGTCATCACACTTGGGTCCACAGAGACTTGTATCCCCATATATTGATCTAGAGTGGCAATGGAAGTTGTTATCAGTATAAGATCGGGGTATGAATATCAAAACAAAACATGAAACGACACATGGAATCATTTACCCACCATATACTGACCCTCAAAAAATTTTCCCTGTTAAGGGCACAGGATAAGAGATTTTGAGTAACATGACTCATTTATTTATCTATTAGTCAATCACTTGCCAAGAGAGATAGGAATAGTTAGAAATGATATTCTCTAGCCCAGGGGTTCTTAACCTTTTTTATTCTATGAACTCCTTTGGCAGCCTACTGAAGTCTATGGATTCATCAGAATAATGTTTTTAAATAGTTAAAGATAAGGCTAAATGTCAGTTAGAAGTTAGTGAAAATTAAGATGTCATATATTCCTATCCAAGTCCACAGACTTCTTCAGTTCTGTCCGCTGACTCCTATTTATGAACTCCAGGTTAAGAACCCTACAGTATTTTGAAGAAACAGAGCTCTAATACTTGAAACAATAGGCAGAGTTGTCACTTGGAATTTAGATTCTGGGGCCAATGGAATTGAGCCACTATGAGAGAGAGTTGTCTAAGGTATGACCACTTCTCTCTGTTTAAGGTGTTGTTATTTGTCCTTTGTACTTGAAGAGGGTCAATGACATTATAGTGTTGGGGCAAAGATACAGAACATTTGGGGTGGAGAGGTCTCTAGATCTGCACATCTCACATTTCCTTTGTGCTACAGTGACTCTGTTTTGCTCAATGTGCTTAAGGTAGACTGGGTACAGATGATATAGGAATTAAGAAGGCTAAAAACCAAGGGGCAAAGGTTCTTGCAGGGGTCGGGGTAGAGATGGATAAGAATACAATGAGTCAGGTACTAAACTTTTAAGGGAGGATGGAGAATGACTTGGTGGTCTGTAGATCACAGCACCACCAAGTCATTCTGAGAGAGAGAAAATTTTCAGAGGAGAGGTGATTAGTGAGTGATGATATTGGGGGAAGGTCTAAAAGTGGAATTGGACAGAAAGACATAAACTAACTGCTCTTTCTGGCCCAGCATGTCAGTAGAATGTGAGAAAAAAGAGCAGTCAGGATTGGCAAGCGGGCCAAAAGATGTGATCACTTTCAAAGAAAACTAGGTTTCAGGGGTCACCAGAAGATGAAACGAAGATAAGAATAAAAGATTCCAGATGAAAGGGAGTTAGTTAACAGTACAAGAGGGTTCACATAGTCCTTGACTGCCTTACACTAGTTCCAGCTTTAGCAATAAGAGCAATTAAATAAGAATTTATAATTAAGTATTAAGGATGATGTGGGGTAGTGGTTTTCATAGAATGGTCTGGGAACCCCTGGGGGGCCCTGAGACCCTTTCAGGGGAGTCTGCAAGGTCATAACAATTTTCGTAATAATATAAAAGAGTTTAAATTTCTAATATGATAACTATCGATAGATATAATTCACATAAACAAAAGCTCTTTGGGGCGGGTCCTCAAAAGTGCAAAATGGTCCTGAGGCCAACAAATTTGAGAACCATGATTCTAGGGCTTCAGAGATAGGAGAGATCATTGGGTATGTGAGTACTGGGAGAATACTGCGCAGCAGAAGTGGGACTTAGAAGTGGCAGGGTCAGCAACTTATGCCATATGGATCATGATGGTACTTAGAAGAAGCAGCCAAATGGGAAGAGGAACATGCATTTATAAAATACCTACTATGTGTCAGGCACTGTGCTAGGTAAGCACTTTATAAATATTATCTTATCTGCTCTCACAACAATCCTGTGAGGTAGGTAATCCTGTCATCCTTATTTTACAGTTGAGGAAACTGGGACACAGAGGTTGGGATTTGCCCAGGGCCAGTCACATAACTTTACTAGTCATGTTGCTGGATTTTAACTGAGGTCTGACTCCTGACTCCAGCCCAGCTGGATCTTGCTACTGCCCACCTAGCTGCTGAGCAAAAAAAAAAATATACTATACTAATGGAGGGTGATGTTTCCTATTGTTCATACATGAGTCAAACACACTTGTTTTCAAACAGAACAAAAGAGAGTATTGGAAATAAATTGATCTAAGTTGCAACAAATTTGCTCTAAGCAAAATTAATATTCGCTTTTGGTCATTTCACAAATTTGGCCTTTGTAGACAAGGGAAAGGATGTCTCTCAGAGGACAAGAGATCTGGGGTTAAAGAATAAGAAGGAAGGAAATGAGTGATCTGATTTGAACCTTATTAAAATTAGTACTTAATGGTGTGATTGCTTTTTGTAAATTTTTTTATGGCATTGTGTTTTGCTCCTGATGGTGAGAGGGGCTTAAGTGGCTTTGGAGATAAAATATTTATAATTCTGCTTTGTTGGTGGTGAAGATAGATTTTTTAAAAAATGAGTTAAATTTTTAAATTAGATTTCAACTATAAAACAAAATGAATCTTGGCTAGATTTCGAAGCAAAATTCCCTTTTAAATAAACAGAGAACTGGGAAACATATTGCAGGGTTGGCTTGCATGAGATCAAGGAACATTTTACAATCCAAATAAGCACTTAGTGGACAAACAAGTCTGAAAGCTCTAGGGAACAAAGCGTGACTCGACCAATACAAATTTATTGTTAGGTGCTTACTATGTGTTGATGCAGCTAGGTGGCAAAGTGAATTGAGTACCAGGCCTAGAGTTGGAAAAAGCCAACTAAATATTTGCATGTTACCCATCCTTCAAAGTCCAGTTCTAATATTCCCATGTGACAAATAAGGAAACTGAGTATCAGAGAAATTAAGTGACTAGTCAAAAGTCAAATCTACTACTAGCTGTGTGACAGCAGGCAAGTCACTTAACCTCTGTTTACTTCAGTTTCCTAAATTATGAAATGGGGATAATGAGTACCCATCTCCCAGGGTTGTTGTAAGGAGCAGATGAGATAATAATCAAAAAGTGCTAACACAGTTCCTCGCCCATAGTAAACACTACATAAATATTAGCTATTATTATTATAAGTCTGTGCATGTACACAAAGAAGGAGAACTGAGAAAAGAATCATAATCTTATATTAAGAATCTTATAATCTTATATAAGTCTTATAATCGCAAAGTATATGGTTTGATTTCTCATTTTATCTCTGTGTGTGTATGTACACATACATATAACATGTATATGGGGGATAGGAAGCACAAGTATTCAATCAGAGAGAGATGACATCACTTCCAAGCTGCAGTGGTCAGGGACAGTTCATAGATATGTGACCAGAACTCCCTCTGCATGGAGAGGATTCCTGTAGGTATAAAGAAAGGAGGGAGAAGTAGGGCACTTCAAGTGAGAGAGAGAATGGAACAAGCAAAGCACAGAGGAAAGGAGAATGTACAAGGTACATTTGGAATACATAATAATAGATGTCTCGTTGTGGGAGAGAGAGTTGAATAAAGAGAATAATCACTAACAACAATCCCTACCATTTATAAAGTATCTACTCTATGTAGGCTATTGTGTTAGGTACTAGACATAAAGTTGGAAAGGGAAATTCAATTGAGGTTTTTAAGTACCAGGTTATTTACCTTATTAGTACCAGGCACTCTATCCTATAGACAATGGAGAGCATTTGAAGGTCTTTGAGAAGAAAAGTGACAAAATGGAAATCAAATCTCCTTGGGATATGTAGGGAGAAACTGAAGACAGGAAAATCAGTTAGAATGTCACATGACTTTAGTGTTGGAAGCTGAAGGTCTAAACATGGGCAGTTAGAGTACAAACGATAAGAATTGATAAATGGAAATATCATTCAGGAATTGATCCATACATTGTATCCATGAACAGAGATAAGGTATGGCTATATCTTTCATTTCACAAAGTGAAAATAAGCTTCCCTTGATTTCCATGTTTAAAAATATCCTCTAAAGAAGGATATCGAAGTATGTAGAATGATAAAATGTTAGGACCTTGGGGTACATTTAATCTCCAAATTTCTCCATGCTTGGGTACCTCTCTTGTCAATGGCTAGCCAATTCTTACTTCCTGTGTACTTAAATCCTGTGACTTAAGAGCAGTTGCCCACAGAGGTAGAAACTTCTCTCCGTTTCAACCTCTCCATACATTTTCATTCCCACAGACTTGGCCCTAATCCTCCAATTCCTTTGTCCTCCCTGCACATTGCACTCCAGAATTCTTGCTTTACTATTAACAGACTCTTCTTCATCCTGGATTTCTTAAACTTACCCTCTTTCCATCTTCTCTAGTGGTCAAACAGGAGGAGAACTAGGAGAAAGCATTGTCTTGCCAAGGAAGCCAAGACAGAAGCGTATATCTAGTAAGAATGGGTGATTAAAAGTGTTGACAACTACAGTGAGATCAAGTAGGTCAGAGACTAAAAAAAATCACCAAATGAAGTAATTAAGAGATAATTAATCATTGAAAGAACTGTTTCAGTAGAATGATGAGATCACCAGCCAGATTCCTAGGGGGATAAGGCTGAATGGGTAGCAGAAAAGTGGAGGTATGAGTATGAAATACTCTCTGAAAGTTCATCAGTGAAAGGTGGGAGAGATATAGAATAATGCTTACGAGGACCACAAGGTCAAGGGGAAATCTTTCAAAGCTTGTCTCAAGTATACCACCTCTATGAAATCTTCCTTATGCCCCAGAAAAGAATTATCTTCCTCTCAAATTTTCCCAGACCACTTTCTCTCTTTTACCACTATTATATTCTGTCTTATATTATAATGACCTCTTTTCATATTATATAACCTTCCCAATAAAATATAAACTCTTGTAGCTATTTTGCCATTAAGAAAAAATAATCTTTACATATCTAGCCCTTAATGATAGCTTGCATGTAGGTGCTTTATAAATAGTTATCTATTAAGGAAAGAGAGAAATTTTAGAAGTAGTTGTCCAACTAAATATTTACAAGTTACCCATCCTTCAAGGCCCAGTTCCAATATTCCCATGTAACAAGTGAGGAAACTGAGTTTCAGAGAGATTAAATGACTAGTCCAAAGACTCAAGTTAGTGTCAGAGTTAGATCTTGAAATCTGGCCTTCTGACTCTCAGTCTACTGCATTTTCCAATATACAATATTATATACATACACACAAATATATGCATACATACACATGCATATATATGTACTATATATTCAATGAGAAACATACATATATCCATACACTACACACATACACGTATATAAATATACACATACACATGCATACATGTACACATATACACCTATATGCATATACACTTGTACATATACATACACATATACACACATGTATACTATACACACATACATGTACACATTGTATATATACATACATACAATACATATACATTGTAGTTGTTGTTTGTACTTAATTCTGGAAGAGGACCATCACCTCAGGAAGGTGGTGCCATGACTTGCAAGTGAATTGGATTTAAGTGAGGCAGGTTGTGCAAAGTCACCAGCCTCACTCTCTCTTTTGGAGCCATCTGGGTCCAGTAGCAAGATATAGATCAGGATGACTGGAGATGGCCCTGAAGGCAGTGAGAGACCTTGGCCTTCTTAAGTGGAGGTCTTTCCCAGTTGTCTGTTTGACTGAGGCATCACCCATTCAATGATTAAGGCTAGGTAAAAATGAGGCAAAAAATTGCCTCTTTTAAGATTTATAAACATGTATACATACATATATAAACACTCATGTGTATATATATACATATACATATACATATATCTCTCTATCTATCTATAGACATACATCCACAAACATACACACACAAAGAATTTTGGGTCAAGAGTACAAAACAATTAAGAGCATGCTTTAGAATATTACATAAACTTGTAGCCTATCAGCTCGATCAATGCATGGTGTCTTAGAGAATTGATGAAGAGAACAGTGTTGCATGTGCATACACCGGAAAGAAAAGGAGAGCTATGTTTTTTCTCTTCTATTGTTAATCTATTCTCAAATTCTGTATTTTAAGTTTTCAGCACAGAAGTTAACATGGAGGATTAGTTCAGTAAGTATTAGGTTTTAACTTATCCAGGACATAAAAATGCAATTCCAATGCCTATGCCACATGTCTAAGGAGATGTAAAATGTTCTGTTTGGAGGTGGGGGGTGAGGAGAGGTAGGGGGATAGCAATGAAAAAAAAAGCAAAAATAGAAGCTAATTATGAGCAATTTAGGCAGAGTTTTGTTTAGGAAATGTATCAGTGGAAAATGGCTAGGTGAATAGATTCCCACTGATTGCAGTTTTTAACATAGAACAGTGTCTTTTTCATGAGTAATCATTAGCAATTATAATATAGGCTTTAAATTGGCTGGGGCTGGGCCAATGGTGTTTTATGAATACTAAACAATCTTATGTGCATCTCTGTTGCCAGGCATAGTAATAAAAACCATAGCTCAAGCACCTCTTTGGGAAATGTTTGCTATCATGTCAACCTATCAGCTCAGGGCTAAGTAATATTAATGCTCTAAGTTACGTGCTGTGCTGAGAATAGCGCAACAGCAAGCCTGGTCCTTGGGTCATAGATTGGAAGAGTTGGAAGAGACCTCAGAGATTATCTAACCAAACTGCTTCATTTTATAGATGAGGTTACTAGGGCTATAGAGATGAGATGACTCACCCAAGGTTGCATTGTAATCTAGTGTCAGGGCCAGTACTGGGCACTAATCCTCTTGTTTTCCAGTACAAAATACTTTCTAGTGCCCCTCACTACCTCTCTGACTCAGAGAGAACATTGGTGACATGGGGTTGGTGGAGAGTGTCTAGCTTGGTTGAGTGACTAGGATCTGGAAGGGTCATGATAATAGGCTTAGATGATATGACTTGTACAGATGGGCAGGAACTAAGACAAGCCAATCAGGCATGGCCAGCTTGAATCAAGGTTGTGGTAACATCAGGAAGAACTCTCAGCTGATACCGATCTGAGGACTGAAAGCAATCTTGGTTTTTTCCTTGGTAGCTCTAAAATATGGACAATACAGAAAATACTCTACTCTTCCTTTACTCTTTCAAAGACCCGTTGGCTGCTGGAGCGTCCCTGCTTTTCATTTTACACCAAGACACTTACTTTTTACTGAAGCTTTCCATTTGTCATTTCTTTTAGGAACAATTAGCTTCCATCATCACCTTAGGTGGAGGCCTAAAAGGTAGAAATTTTATAAATAATCCCTTTAACTTCCTTATAATAACAGCTTATATTTATGTAGTTCTTTATATTTTAAAAACTCTTTTACAGAAACTTTCTCATTTTATTCTTGTAGTAACTCTGAAATTTGGATAGTTCAAGCACCAACTACCTTTTTCAGATGTGGAAACTGAGGCTTAGAAGGTAGAAGTAACATGACTTGTACATGGAATAGCCCTTTCCAGCTCTTGTGTCTCCTAGCATTAACTACATCCTGCCTCATTTTGTGATTTTATGATCTGATAAGCTATCAGAATCATAATATGAAGAATAGAGGAATGATCTCCAACTCCATCCCTTTAGTAGGATCATCAGCATCATTATTATTATTATTGTTATTATTATGGTAAGGGACCATCCCTCAACATGTAGCATATAGATATTATGTAGCCTAAAGGGAGGCAGAATAGATATCTCTAGCCTCTTCTTCCTCCATCCCTCTTCAAGGGAGACTAATTCTTGCCAGAAAGGGAAGTAGAAGGTTGGGGCCAGAGGTCACGCCATTTTTCTCGGAGAAAGGGGATAGTGGACTAAGATTTTATCTATCTACTCCTTTAAATACTATTAGTCTAGGGGTTATGATCAAGTTCAACCTAATTTCTGTTTTCAGCATCTTTACTAGGGGGAGAGAGAACCGCAAACTTTATATCCAAAGCTTGACCCTTTTCCCATCAATACCAGCTCCACAATGAACATACATAGAAAATAGCAATGAAAACCACCTATCCAAAACACAGCAAAACAGAAATCAGAGAAGGTTATTCATAGGAGGATATATATTTGACAATACAGAGTGAAGAAACTCTCCCATTGGGAGTAAGATAATTCAGCTCAAATAAAATAGAGAGTCCCAGGTCTCACCTAAGGGTGAGTTTCCTGAATTCTCTAGTGTTGGAAGCTGGAGATAGGAATATGATGGAGACCACCAGCTCTTCTTCTCACATCTTCCCAGAGTCTTTTCCTTCAGTTACCTGAAGTAGGGTTGGCCTCTTCCATCTTATCGCTAGGAGCAGGTAGCCTGAAGTGACCAAAGCAACTGCAGGACCCAAAGGTATTCAAAGCTTGGTGAGAACAGGAAGACTTGAAGATTGAAGTTCTCTCAGGCTCTCTCCCACCTCTCATTTAGGGCGGGGCATTCATCTCTACCAATAAGGAGGGAGTGCCATACAATGGGCTTTGGGATTAGAGTTTCATTCCCATCAATTTAGAGTAGGAAGAGACCCTAAAAGTCTCTTCCATCTATTCAAATCATTTTTTTTAAGCAAATAAACTGAGACTAAGGTTAAATGACTTGTCAAGGTCACACAGCTAGTAAATCTCTCTCTCTCTCTTTCTCTCTCTCTCTCTCTCTCTCTCTCTCTCTCTCTCTCTCTCTCTCTCTCTCTCTCTCTCTCTCTCTCTCTTTCTCTCCTCCCTCCCTTCCATCTCTCTTTCCCTCCCTTTTTGTCTTTTTCACTCTCTGCTAATGCCCTCATCTGTTCTGCCAGTTCATATATATTGTCTGATAGGTAATATCTTTTCCTAAGTAATGTAAGTCAATTTCATGTGGTTCACTGCTTTAGTAAGCAGGTGAGCAATCACAGATAAAATGAGATCCAAACTGCTTAGCAAAGATTCTTTAGATGAGCCGTAGTGAACGATAAAATATAATATCATACACTGAATTTTCTTCACCACCAAAAGATTCTTTCTGGAGGCTACAGTTATAGAATTGGCTGTGTATATTACCATAGCCTTTCTGGAGGAGTCCCTATATCTAGGAGAGAAACGGAGCAGAAAGATTGAAATAGACTTCATTCACAAGGTCAAGATATAGTTATATCCTTTTCCATCATTAAATTTCTACTTTATTTGTCAAAGAAACTACATATCTTTCGTTTAACTTTATAAAACAACTCATTAAAAAAATAGAGTAGGTTGCCTTTTTTGGTTCCCGGCTTCCAAGATGACCAAGAACAGGAGAAACAACGGAGGCGCCAAGAAGGGCAGGCCACCCTCTGCACCAACTGCCCCTGCTGCGTGCCCAAGGACAAGGCCTTCAAGAAGTTTGTCATCCACAACATGGTGGAAGCAGCGGCCATGAGGGTCATCTTTGAGGCCAACATCTTCAACTCCTATGTGCTGCCCAAACTGTATGTGAAACCACATTACTGTGTGAGCTGCGCAATCCACAGCAAGGTAGTGAGGAATCACTCGCATGAGGCTTGGAAGGATTGGACGCCCCCACCCTGATTCAGACCTGCAGGTGCTGCCCCCAGACCTCCTCCAAAGCCCATGTAAAGAGCTATCTGGCCATCAACATTCCTGAACCGATCAAAGGAAAATAAAATGATTGGTCTATCTTAAAAAAAAAAAAGACCAGGTCTCTAAGATGTAGGAGAGGCATGGATACATTGTATCCTCTTAAATAAAGGTGTAAAAATGCCAGTTTTTTTTATATATAGATAAGCTATTTGTCCCTATAAGTACGTAAAGTTACCTCTTTTTGACCAGTACTTATGACGCTATTAAGAAGAGAGAAACACCATGGTGGAAGACTAGATGAGATGACATCAAAGAGTTTTCTAATTCAAATATTTTGGGACTCTATACAGATATCAAGAGTATAAGCAACTGTTCTTTTACTTATTTGTTTATTTATTTGTCTATTTACCTACTTATTTAACAAGCATGTAACGATTTTCTATTCTGCACTGGGTACTGGGAATTAAAAAAAAGTAAGTTCCTCTCTTTCTTTAATATTCAAAAGAAATCTCATGTCTTCATGAAAGTTACTCAAGCATCGTCCTCACTGCCCAGCGGTACAACCGGTGCAAATGTCCTACCTTTAATCAACGTTCTTTTAACACTGAGTCTGGATCCAGGTGGTGCAGTCGATGGCATATGAGCCTAGAGTCAGGAAGACCTAAGTTCAAATCCAGCCTCAAACACTTACTAGCTGTGTGACCCCAGGCAAGTTGCTTAGCCCTGTTTGCCCTAGCTTCCTCATCTGTAAAATGAGGCAGAGAAGGAAATGACAAATCACTCCAGCATCTTTGCCAAGAAAACCCCAAATGGGGTCAGGAAGAGTTGGACAAAGACTGAACAAGTCCGCATGTAGAGAGGGTGTATTTAGAGTAGTGTTCAGGCAGTTGGTGTGGTGGATAGAACACTAGGCTTGGAATCGGGAAGACTCTTCTTTATGACTTCAAATCTGGCTTCAGATATTTACTAGCTGTGTAACCCTGGGCAAATTACTTAACCCTGTTTTCTTCACTTTCTTCATCTGTGAAATGAGCTGAGAAGGAAATGGCAAACCATTTCAGTATCTTTGCCAAGAAAACCCCAGATGGACTCACGAAGAGTCAGACGTGACTGAAAGACTGAACAGCCATAATTGGATCCCTATTTTGCACTTATTTAACTCCCCCTGATCAATTATAATTATTTGTGTGCATCTTTTTTCGCGTTCAGTTTTGAGTCTTCAGATGTGATGATCTGTGTCATGGCTATGTTTGGATCCCCGAAGTCTAGTGTAATCATTAATCAAAGAACCAATAAATGTTTATTGTGTACCTACTAAGTACCAGGCACTGTTCTGCACATAGTAGGTATAGAATTACTGTCCTTGAGGAGCTTACAATTTGATGTATCGGGGGATGCCACATGTACCCAGAGAAAAGAAAGAATGGAATACAAGTTAAATGTAGTGTAGCTCATACAACAGAGAAGAAAGTGCACTGGAATTAGAAACTCCTTGAACTTGGTTCAAAACCCATTTCTGCCACTTTCTATCTGTGTGAGTTTGGGCAAATCACTTCACCTATTGGGATCTCATTTTCCTCCTTTTAAAATTAGAAGGCTAGATAAGATAATCTCTAAGGTTCCTTCTAGTTCTAAACATTCCATTACATCCATAGACCACAATTTGTTCAGCCCTTTCCCCAATGCTTTATTTTTTATTAACATTACACAGAATGATTACATATATTGTCATGTTTTTGTTATGATGAAATTTGGCCCATCAAGTCCCATCTTGCAATTGTTTCTGCCAGAGATCAGAGGACAGATCTAGATAAAATCTTATGAGTAACTTGAGGATAGAGAGAGATGTTCATGTGAGCTTATCCAAACAGGGCCATTTTGCTAAGAGGAATTTTTCTGTAATTATTTATAGGAGCAGAGAGATTTTACTTAAGGATTAAACATGCCTAATTCAAAGAGTTAATTCAATTCAACACATATTTATTGAGCTGCCACTATAAATTATGGTTCTTTGGAAGCCTCTGGGAATGCAAAGACAATAATACTCCCAACCTTACCTGTTTTCTAAATCGTAAAGTGATCAAATCCATGAGACTTCAGACATCTTTGCTCCAGGTTTCCTATGAGATCTTGGTTAAGTCAGCCCCCTTGTGGTGGTCTTTCTTATTAGGTGTTTGTGCAGGTGAGAGATGGGGCAGCAGGAGATTATTGTCTGAGGACAAATGCTTATGGTCGTGATGACCATTGACTCAGTATTTTCTTTTATATCTTTATTTTATCTGTTTCTCTTCTGGATGTACGTTTTTAAAAAATTGGGACTTTGGGACAGTTGTACAAGTGCGGTTGTTGCATTTTCTGCCTCCTAACTGAGGTAAATAGGTCATAGAGCCCTGTTTCTCCAGTCAGGAAGACCTGATTTTAAATTTGACCTCAGGCACTTAGCAACTGTGTGACCCTGGGCAAGTCACTTAACCTTGGTCTGTATCAGTTTCCTCAACTATAATATGGGGATTATAATAGTACCTATCTCACAAGATTGTTGTCAAGAAAAAATACAATAATATTTGTAAAGTGTTTAGCACAGTGTCTGGCATATTTATTGAGCTCTTAATAAGTTCTTCTTTTCTTCCTTCCTTCCTTCCTTCCTTCCTTCCTTCCTTCCTTCCTTCCTTCCTTCCTTCCTTCCTTCCTTTCTTCTCTCCTTCTCTCTTCTAATCTACTCTTAGGTCAGCTATTGATAACAGCTTTTCGAAACTAATTTTTTGCACTCTAGGAAAATTGTGAGCAGCACAAAACACCAATCAGCATCTTAACCAATAAGCGGTTATTGAGTATTTATTTTGTGCTACTAAATTCTGGGGATACAAAACATTCACTTTTTCAAGGGGCTTTTATTCTATCAGGGGAGACAACATTCTCATGGGTATATATTAAATAGATACAAGATAATTTGGGGGTGAAATATTCAGATTGATTCTGTGTCTTTTTTTAATTGATCTTATTTACAATTAATTGTTTTTGTCCTGTAACTTCCTGAGTCATGGTTCTTGGTCTCTGAACTTAGTTCAGAATTCAGCTAGCCTGTAATGAGTTAAGTTTAAAAATCTAGTTCTCTGATTAATCACTGTTCTGTTCTTGTGTCAAGGATTTCTAGTTTGTTATCCAAAGAAGTCTGGTCCACTATCTCTAACCTTGTAGGTGAACTGGAACAACAAATATTTCTTAGTCATAGGAAGGAAGAAAGGAGTTGTTGCTAATCCCTCATTGCCAATTTCCAACCAATCATATTGCCCCCCCATGCCTTTGCTCTGTAACCATTCATATTGATTTTGCTATTCATTATATTTAGCTCTTCTAACCAATCATAACTTGTTTCCCATCTACAAAGTCCTGTTTTTCATTCTGTATTCCCCACAACTATAAGAAAGAGCTCTCTGGGGTCTTAAGGCAACTGAGATCCTATTTATTGGTAAATTTGTGCTTTACTAATAAATTGATCCTGCTTGGAACATTGCGCCTCAGTTTACCTAATTTTGACTGTTATAGGGGAAGGCATGAGCAACTGTGCATGGGAGGGGTGGGGGGTATCAGGAAAAACTTTATATAAAAAGTACCACTTGAGTTCAGCTTTGAAGAAAATGAGTAATACTATGAGAAGGGAGGAGGGATCACTTTCTAGGCTTAGTGGTTGACTGTTTCAAAGATGTAGAGGTAAGAAATGGAGTATCTTGTTTAAGGATGTGCTGGAATGCTAATTGGGCTAGAGAGTAGCGGGTACTAAAGGGAGCCATGTGTTAAAAGACTGGAAAGAGAGGTTAGTAAGTCCACAGAAAATATATACCAAATAAACACAAAGCAATTGGGGAAGGCAATGGTACTATCAGTTCTACTAACATGCCACATACGTGTTCCTCAAAAAGGAACTCACTCTATGCAAAATCACGCAATAAAAATAATGGAATTTATGGAGAAAATGGGATTAGAGTCACAGCACTTATCAGGAATATGTAAAAAATAAAAGCCTAATTCAAAACTATAGCACAGTTTTATACATGATAAATGGATAAGAAATACATAAATATAACAATAAATACTGGCAGCATCTGGAGCATCAGATTGCTACTTAGCCCATATTCTGGTTTCTACAGCTCTGGGATGGTAAAATCTCACACAAGTTGGACAGATCACAACTCCATGCTCAGGGCTAGAGGTCTTGGTGGAAGGTATGGCAGGATGTGTGGAATAGCCCTCCTCCACTCACAGTTCCCAGTGTGCCAGAACATATACAATAAATATGGTAATCTACTTTGACAAAAATCTAAAATTTGCTTAGGAACAGGGTGTCAGAAGGATTGCAGCTTGTGAGTTATTGTGAAATGGTGACTTTTTTTGCATGCTTGCTGTCTTTGTGGAAGAAATTTCACATAAGCAAACTAGAAATATGCAGTATGCTCAAAATGCTCCCTAATATATCAATCATGTTGGAGTATAAATTTTTACTTCTTTGAAACCAACATTATAGCAGAACTTACTGTATCTGGTGGGTATTAGGAGAGAGCTTATACACAGGCAGGGAAACGGGAGATAAAATATACTATATGAAAAAAGCAATGTGGCTGCAATGGAGTAGCAAATTGTGAAGAATTTTAAATGCCAATCAGAGGAACACACATTTTAGCCTTGAGGCAATTGGGAATCACTGGAGCTTTTTGCATAGAGGAATAACATAGTCGAATCTGTGCTTTAGGAATATCACTTTGGAAGCTGTATGGAGGACAGATGGATAGGGAAAAAATCCCTGAGACTGGGTTTCAACAATCCAGCTAAGAGCTGTTGTGGGGGTGAAAGATCCACCTACAACCAGCACCCAGAAAGCTGCTGGCACACCGCTGAAAGCACAGGTTCTTTTGATCTGCTTAACTAAGGAAAGCAACGTTAAAGGGGTTGACAAGTTTACTTTAAGTCAGCATACAAATATCATTCACTTAGTTCAGGGGAAAAAGCCAGCACACTAAACTTCACAATAAATACAAACAAAATACAAACATCAACAGATAGACCTTATCAGATTCAAATCCCAATACATAGTTACCAGAGTTTAACAAAGTCTCAGCATCCAGGTTACAAGCTGGAGGGCCCTTAGCTACAGGTGCCTGGGGTCTCTGCATCAGCACACCAGCACAAGTGAGAGCCCTAAACAAATTACAAATAGACAGACCCAATACAATTCATAATTACCAACATCTAGGTTCAGCCCAGGAGCTCAGAACAAGGGCTGGCCCAGAGTCACGCAAGCCACCACTGCTGTGGGAAAGAGCTCCTAAGAAGAGAAGACCAACCCCTGGTTTTTATATCTTTTTCAGCGTCAGGGGTTAGTCACACATGAGACTCACCCATATGACCTAGAATTGTCACAAAGAGGTGACTTAAACCCATGTGGTCTAAAAGCCTCTGCTGTCCCAGACATGTAAACTAGGCCCTCCCTGGAGTTAGCCCCACCTTGGGCAGCACCTTTGTTGCCAATCCACACTCACTAAGGTTTTACACCTAATAGGGGTTTGGGCCTGGGGCTTAGCACCTAGTAAGGCTCAATGAAATACACTGAATTACTCAAAGGGAACAAAAGTCAAACTCTTCAAGGGCACTTGGTTGAACTAAGTGCTAAGGAGCCCATTTTGCTTACCAACACACTGGGAGACAAATTAGAAGGCTATTGCAATAATCTAGGAGAGAGTTGATGAGAGTGGTAACTACTTGAGTGGAGAGAAGAACACTAATGTGAGAGTTATTGTGGAGGTAAAATTAGCAAGACTTGGTCTCCATATGTGTTTCCCTGACTCCATCTGTGAGGTCCTGAGGTCAGCCATTGAATCTTTCCAATAGAAAAATGTCATTCCTGCCTCTATCTTGCTGCCTCTCCTCTTTTTCACTAGCATTATTCTAAGATTAAAAAAAAACCTTTCATATTTATTATCACTTTTTACACCCATGGTTCTTTGATTAAAGTTGATAGCCACAGCAGCCTCTGCTTCTAGCTTTGATCCATCCTACCCTATGCTTGCCTTGGTGTACTTGTGCTGGAGTACCCAAGGCTCCATTTGGCCTCCTCAAGTTGCTGATATTCTGAGAGGACCATGACCAATGTGGAATATCCTCTTCTTGGTGGGTTGCATTAGGAGGACTTTGTGTATATGCACAATTTTTATTCAGTTGGGGTACAAAGAATTATTAAAAAAAAAGTAATTTTACAAACATGCAGGTAGAGTGTGGTCAGGGTGTGTGATGCCAGAAAGTAACAACAGCAAGAAAGGAAATCCTGGTCAAATTCCATAAAGACAAAGATTTAATAGGGCAGTGCTTATCTCTCTACTATTTCATAACATTCACAAAAATCAACCAAGGGTAGAAGGGCTGAACAAACTGCAATCTATGAATGCAATGGAGAATTATTGTGCTGTAAGAAACAACAGACATAAGAGCTTCAGAAAAAAAAAGAGTCTTATAAGAAATGATACAGAGTGGAGAAAACTAAACCAAGATCATGATTGGTACAACGCTTACAAAGATACAAATGAAAACAACACCAAAGAAGGTGAATCTCAGATGAAAACCAATGACCAGTTTTGGCCCCAGAAGACAGATGATGAAGCACATTTCTTGCCTATTGGTAGTGCTAAATATTGCATACGTTAATAGATAGGGTCTCTATGTCAGTTTTATTTAGCTATTTTTTTTCCTTTATTACAAGGGAAGGTTCTACACAGGATGGAGAGGATATAATTGGCAATGACACTGGTGTTAAAAACCATAGGCATCAATAAGACTTTTAAAATCCCCAAAGGCCCTTTTATTTCTAGTGATATTAAATGAAGTACAATTTCAGTATAACAAAAGAATTGGAATGGTCGTTAAGAATTTGTTGTAAAGGGATTGGTATGTGATTAAGGAATGGCAGGAAAGTGATTGAAGTTTAGCTTGAGTAGCTCAAGGGAACTGCTAAGAAAGTTGATTAACTCAGGAGTTCATAGAAGACAGGAACTGAAAGTGAAGACAGAGATGAGATGCCTCAGGCAGTGGGGAGCAAGAGTTTTGAGGAAGAATATGTTGTAGATGAAAATGAGTTACATAAAACTGACCCACAGTTTTGGTTTTCAGAACACATAAAGTAGTTCCCGGCTTACTTTCTGTGCTTTCCTGTATTCTCTTACTTTGTATGATCTTGGGCAAGTCACTATAGTTTCATGGGCCTTATCTGTATAAAGAAAGGATGTGCTGGTTGATTTCTAAGGTTTTTTTTTTCCAGCTTAAATCTCTGCATTGGGGTGGTTTTGACCTTAACTTTATACAGTTAACCTAGAGACACATGGGAACCATAAGTCTAGAGATCATTGTAATAGGAAGACAAAAAAGTTGATAGGAAGTTGTTTTAACAATCCGGGTAACAGCTGTTGTGGGCGTGAAAGACCAACACAAGCCCAGCAACAAGAATGCTACCAGCATGCTGCAAAAGCACAGGTTCTTTTGATCACATGGGTGAGTCACATGCTTTTCTAAGGAAAGCAATGTTAAGGGGTTGACAAGCTTACTTTAATTCAGCATACAAGTATCATTCACTTAGTTCAGTGGAAAAAACCACCACCCTGAATTTCAGAGCAAAATACAAACAATGTACAAACATGGACAGACAGACCTTGTCTGATTCAAATCCTAATACATAGTTACTAGAGTCTCAGCATCCGGGTTACAAGCTGGAGGGCCCTTAGCTACAGGTGCCTTGGGTCTCCACATCAGCACACCAGCACGTGTGAGAGCCCTAAACAAATTACAAACATCGACAGACAGACCAAATACAGATTCATAGTTACCAACATCTACATTCAGCCCGGGAGCTCATAATGTGGGCTGGCCCAGAGTCATGCATGCCACCACTGCTGTGGGAAAGAGCTCCAGGGAAGAGAAAGCTAACCCCTGGTTTTATATCTTTTTCTGGGTCACATGTGACCCATCCACGTGACCTAAAATCGTCACAAAGAGGCACTTAAACTCACGTGGTCTAAAAGCCTCTGCTGTCCCAGACATGTCACTCAAACTCATGTGTAAACTAAGGCCCTCTCCTAACCTAACCCCACCTTGGGCCCCACCTTATTTACCAATCCACACCCACATAGGTTTTATACCTAATAGGGGTTTGGGCCTGGGACTTAGCACCTAGTAAGGCTCAATGAAATACACTGAATTACTCAAAGGAAACGAAAGCCAAACTCTTCAAGGGCACTTGGTTGAACTAAGTTCTAAGATACCATTTCGCTTACCAACACAGAAGCAGTCTCCAAGTAATCAGGCCAGGGCTAGGAATTAGTAATTCAGAAAAGAAGGGAGTAGATTACAGGTAGAGAAGAAAGACGCAGTTTGCTAGAGGTCCAACAAAGACTCAACATGCTTAGGCGGAATGTCATGAACACCTTATAACTGGAAGAAAAATACTTTCAGAAATAAGTACTTGTGAGTCACCCCTTTACTACCCCTTTACTATAAGTATTCTCTGATCTTGAGCCCATTTTCTTGGGACTCTGTATATGCTTGTAGGACAATGTTTATACTTATAGGAGACTAACTTTGCAGAAGGGAAGGAATGTTTTTTTTATCAACTTTCCTTACTCTACTACTTTAGTAATGCTGCTTAAGGCTGGCTGATTGATTTCTTTTGACAATCTTAGTGTAGGATGGGGAGGGGGAAGAAACACACTGGTGGGGGCTCAAGCTGATATCATTAGAGAATCACTCCTGATTCCTCAGGAGGATACCTGTAGAACACTAAGAAGGAGATATACCTTTCTTCTGAGAACTGGGACTCATCTGTGAGAGTGGGAATTGGGATAAGGAGCCTCAAAACTTTTAAGGGTTATATATATACCAAGGGGCAGCTAGGTGGCATAGTAGATAGAGTGCCAAGAAGTCAAAAGGACCTGAGTTCAAATCCAGACTCAAATACTTACTAGCTGTGTGACCCTGGGCAAGTCATGTAATCCTGTTTGCCTTAGTTCCTCATCTGTAAAATGATCTAGAGAAGGAACTGGCAAACTACCCCAGTATCTTTGCCAAGAAAATCCCAAATGGGGTCATGAAGAGTCAGACATGACTGACAAAACCATTGAATAACAATAACCAAAACAATAATCTGTACCAAGATTCATTATCTTCTACCTTTGGATCCTTCCTTCTCCTGGTCCAACCCATTCTGTTGCTGTATAATATCCACGACTAAAATAATAATTATTGGTTGAATTGATATTAGTGGGTTTTTTTTTTGGTGGCATAGTGGATAGAATAGCCTGACCTACAGTTAGGAAGACCCGAATTCCTATCTGGCCTCAGACATTAACTGTGTGACCCTGGGCAGGTACCTGACCTCTGTTTGCCTTAGTTTCCTGGAATGTAAAATGAAGATAATAATTCTTGCATCCCAGGGTTTTTTGTTAGGATCAAATGAGATTTTTGTAAAAATTACACATCACAGTGCCTGGCATATAGTAAGAGGCATATAAATGCTTGTCCCTTTCCCTTATTGGGCACCTAATTTGTAAAAGTTGTTGCACTAAGTCCTATTTGTTTAACATTTTTTGATAGATTTGTGACTTAGTCACAAAGTACTTTCCCCCTTAGTACAAATTGCAAGGTAAATGATCCTAAGGAGAATTTAAGCTCCTTGAGGAGACAGACATTCATTTTTTGTTTCTATACTCCTTTTGCCTAGCACCTTGTAGGAACTTTAGAAATGTTTGTCAAAGGATGATCCTTATTTTCTGATCACTTCTGTTGTCGTTCAGTCAAACATTTTTAGTCATTTCTCACTCTTTGTGATCCCCATTTAGGGCTTTTTTTTGGCAAAGATACTGGAGTGATTTGCTATTTTCTTTTCCAGTTCATTTTACATATGAGGAAATTGAGGCAAACAAGGTTAAATGACTTGCCCAGGGTCACACAGCTAGTGTCTGAGGCCAGATTTGAACTCACGAAGATGAATCTCCCTGAATCTAGGCATTCTATCCACCGCTCTACCACTAGCACCAAAGATATAAAATGCCATGAGCCCATTGAACTTCACATGATATTCGAGGGGATCAAGGAGATTCTGACCAATGAATTATCAGTATGGGCAATTAGATTAGAAGTGGTAGGATTTGTGAATTATTACAATACTTCTTTAAGCTGTTTGACAATGGAGGCAGTGGATAACTAGGAGGCAGATTCCAGCTGAATAGCTGGAAGAGCTTTATAACTATCAGAAAATCTGAACTTTGGATATGATGTTGTACAGAAAAAAGTTCAAGAATCTGAAGATCTGGGTTCAAATCCTACCTCAGAAGCTGCGACCATGAGCGAATCACTTAACTCCTCCATTTTCTCATCTTCAAAATATGTTACTTAAACAATGTTATCTCTGAGGCCCCTAACATATCTAGAGCTGTGATCCTAAGGGATAAACTAATTTTTATGATAATGAGCTTCTCTTTCCAAGAAGTATTTAAGCAGAAACTGAATGACCATCGTCTTGGATGCTATAAAAGGGATTCCTGCTCTGGGTGGGAGGTTTAACTATTTGACCTCCATAATAGCTTCTAACTTAGATTCTGCAAATATGTTTCTTTCAGGACCTAAAACAGCCAGGATACAAGATTTGAACAAACTTCAAACATTCCTCCCACTCTGCCTCCTACCATTTCCAGCACCAGATTTCATAAACTGCATCAGGTTTCACTAGGGATCTCTTATTTTTTATTCAAATGCAATTGCGACAGAGCATTCCTTCTGTACCCCAGGGTTCCTCTCCCATTTGGTATTATCTGAAAATCCTGTGTTGACCAAACATTTGCTATGTAAATGTAGCCCAGGGTCTTATTAGAGTTTAGTTTGCATATTTACCTTGGAGAACTTTTAGAAAGCAAGGACTGTGAGAGGGATTTTCAAGTGTCTTCCACTGCCCTAATTGGGGGAAAGGAGGACCGAAAACAAAACAGAACAAAGCAACATCAGTTTAGTTGCCAAGTTCCTTAGATACCTGAATCTGGACATGGCTGAAAGGGAGTGAAATGCCCTAAACTGAAGCATTCTGAAAGCATCTCCTTTGTCAGAAAGAGAACTAACTCTGAGCCAAAGAGCTTGCCCCCTTTTGCAGAGCCCAGAAGGCAATGCAAGGGGAGGTGGAATTGCCAAACAGAGCAGTGTTACAAAGGTACGTTTTTCCTAGGCAAATTCTCTCAATCTATAGGGCTGGCAAATGGTTGGATTTTTAGCCTGATCATAGGGTTCAGTGAAGAGAGAGGCAAATGAAGTAAAAACTGAGATGATGGACTGGAAGAACAGAGAAGACTCAAGTACCTGATGGTCACAGGAAATAAGACCGAAGAACAGATTTAAGAGGTTTGAGGAAATGGGAGAAGTGAAAAGAAGATCATGGTTGGGCAAGGGAATTTTAGAGTTCTAGGTCTTCCAAGTGGGGCATTTCTGAATGATGTGGATATGTTAGTGGGTGATGGTCCTGGAGTTGTGCTTGTTATGTTGTGTACTCCCTCCCCAAGAATATTTTCTCCTTGAGGGTAGAGATTGATTGCTGTTCATTTTTCCTTTTTATTTTATTTAAAAAAAAAAAAGTTGGATCCTCAGGTCTAGCACAATGCCTGGCATATGTTAGGTGCTTGTTGAATGAATTGAATTACAGAATTGGAGATACTGTGCTTGAAGTTGCTGCTATAAGGGTCATCAAGATAGATGGGAAAGTCACCAAAGATAATGGGATCATTAATTTAAGACTAGCAGGAACCTTAGAGATAATCTAGTTAATTTTATGAAGGAGAAAGCCAGGTTCCAGAAGGTAACTTGCCCAAGGTCAGGCTTCTGATAAGTGACAGAGGTGGGATTCAAACCTACGTCCTCTGGCTTCAACTCCATGATCTTTTGTTTTTTCCCTGCACCACACAAGGGCTCATGAGACAGATGCTAAATTCTGAGTGTCTTATTCATATCTCCAGCATTCAGCCCAGTGCTTGGCACAGAGTGAGTGCTTCATAAGTCTTTTAAATTCATTCATTCATTCTTTACAATACAATAGGGGAAGAGTTGTGTATTCAAAGGTAGTAAACTTGAAAAAATAGAGTTTATTGTAGAATGGTGGCATAACAATGATTCTGAATATATTTATAACATTCATTCTGAATGTATTCATAATATTAAGCAAAGAGTCTATGAGTGTCTTCCTTGCCCTCAGAGTCTAAGAAAGTGGCAGGCTGGTAGGTTTTAGGAAGATATTAATGACAAGAGAAGGGTCATAGAGGCAGGAATTACCTAGTTGGAGAAGCGAGAAAGCCTAGGTTGGTTTTCACTGCTAGATAACTGTGTAACATGGGATAAAATTAAAATGTTTTGGAGTCCCAGGTTCCTTGTCAGCAAAATGTGGTAATTAGTTTAGGTAATTGAGGCACTATAACGCAATTGAAGCCACTGGATTTGGAGTGTTTGAATTTTGGCTTTTCCATTTATGTCGTGCGTGTGACCTTAGACAAATGACTTTACCTCAGTTTCCTCATCTGTAAAATGTGAAGTTTAGACTGGATAAATTTTATGACCCTTTCCAATTATGATTCTGATTTATAATGCTTAAAATGCCCTCCAGTCACTAAAGATCAGAGTGTTAGAAGTTTCTATTTCTTCTGAGGAGTAGGAAAGTGTATGACATTAGAGATTTATCTCTAGATTGCCTCATTCCCTTTTTTTTTCTTTGCCGGTTTTTTCAATCAGTTCTATACTGAGTGCCAATAATGGAGCCCAACCTGTGTTAGATATGCCCATTTATAGTCTAATTGAAGAGTGACCACTAACAACCTATAGAATAATAGAAGAGTGGATATAATTAAATGCCAAAGTACATGGTACCGGCAGTACAATACTGTTAGAGTAGGCTACAAGAATTGAGGGAAGTGAGAGATAAAGGCAGGCTTAAGCAGTCTTGGAAGTCTTCATGGAGGAGGTGGGAAATTGGTATTTCAGTGGACTTGAAATTTCAGAGATTTGCCAGAAAGCATACTTGAAGGATGAAATTAGGCCATCTGGTAACCTACTTTCAGTGTGTGCTAAATTTACAAAAATAAATCTCTTCAAAAAACTCTTACTTGCATTGTAGCTGGTGACCTTCTGACATACGACTTTGATTCCCTCTCCAGGAAGATCTGGTTCACCAACAGACCAAAGGCACAAAGAATTCCCAGGAAGTTTCAGTCCAGCTGTTACTAAATTGAAAGCTCTTTCTGGGGCACTTAAAAAGAAATGGAGACATCCAGGAAGGTAAATCCAAAGTGGTCCTGAGTCTAGTCTTTCAATAGAAATAATGAACCTAGAAAGAGGCGCTTTGTAGAATCTAACGTGTAAAATAATCAAAACCTTTTCCTAGAGTAACAATGATGAAATCCTTCCAATTCTGTCTAATGAATTCAGTCAGTACAATGGGGAGAGAAGCTTAAGGCCTGAGTTGGATATAAACGTTTATTCATATTGGTGAAATGAAAATCATCCTGATCTGTTAAAGAACCAAAGGCGCTCTAAAAGTCAAAGCAGAGTTATGATTAATGAGCAGCTCTGATTTCTCCAAAGTTCACCCTCTGTTTCTCCATTCTCTTTCCCTTAATTCTTTTGGCCCTAAGAACAGAGCAGAAGATGAATTTGTAGTGTGGGTTGTTGGTCATGATAAAAGTGAAATTTAAGGCTACATAAGAATTCCTTTCTGTGTCAGTATAGCTGTTGCCATAATATATTTTGTATACAGTAGCGCCTATATTTGGCTTCACTGAGTTCTACAAGCATAGTTAAAAATATAGATACAGGCCTTTAGTGGGGAAATTGAATGTGGATTCAACTCTCAGCTTTTGTGGATGAATACTAATTGTAGGAAATAGTGGCAAATGTTATTATTTTTCATTGATTTGGTGGGGCAGTGGTCTAGTCCTGTGATTTCATTAATATGGGAAACTCCCAGTGTGGAAATTCCTTGCATCAATGCAGATCAGCAACTTCTGTATAATTTATAGTCTGGTAAAGTTCCCTGAGGAACTGAGAGGTTAAATAACTTAGTTTGTATAAGAAGCAGGTCTTCCTGACTCCAGAACCAGCTCTCTATCTACCAAGCCATGCTCCATTGTTGGCATGAATTATAGAGAAAAATCAATAGAATACATATTAAGAGGTATGACATAGCTAAGCCTTGTGTATTTTGGTGCTTGAAGTAAGGAAAAGCTGCTCACTAAAGTTTAAGCTCTACTCCAAAGGCAGAACAGGGAAATCATAACATGAGTGATATTCCCTTAAAGCAAAGCCAAGAAAGTACTCAAATTGTCATCTGGAAAGGATGGTTTTTTTATTCAAATAAATACATAGTTAGAAATCCAATCTCCAGGCAGCAGGAGTGAGAGATTTAACAGACCTAAGGCCCTCCCTTTCTGAAGTAAATTATTACATTACCAAAGTGCTTTGAATCCAATGCAGGAAGGAGGAATGTGTTTGTCATATTCACCATCTCCAAAGACTTTCTCAAAATGAAATCACTGCCCATTTAGTGTTGCTCTGACCAAGATCATTCCACAATGATGCCATTAATACATTATAACCAAAGCCCACTTTAGCATCCTTTGACTGATCTATGACCTGAAACATAAATTGTATGATCAAAGCTAATCTCAGCTAGCTTTTGAACCTCAATTGCAGTAACTCCCCTTAACATTAGTTATTTATAACATCATTCCTATACAACCAACTGCCTTATCTATAATGTTACGGAAGAAAGAGAAGACTTTATTTTCCCAAGGGCTGAACTAAAACAAGTGAAACACTTTGCAGGACTTGACTTTAAGGAAGACACACAAATAATCTGAACCATCTAGCAATGAAATTGACTGATAATGTAGGGAGGTCTCAGTCACTAATCCTGTTTGAGCAGAGGTATAGATTATAGACTCTAGAACATACTTAGAGGCAGGAAGACAGCTTCAAGGACTGTCTTTGACATACACTCTCTGGGTGACATCGGGCAAGTTGTCACTTAATCATTCAGTGTATCAGGAATAGGAGACTATAGGCTAAAAAGAAAGTTCTGACTTGTATTGATATGAGTTTCTTATATCAATGATGTCTCTGGTCTGGTCCTCCCAAAATTATCTGTATGTCTCTACATGTATAGGCATATGTATGTTCAAATAATACGTTGTATATTATAGTTTTATCACATATTATATATTTGTTATATATATATGTATATATGTGTAGGTATATATATGTATATATACACATACATATATGTTCAATTTGCTATAGACCCTCCTAACTATCCCTCTCTAAGCTTCCTATCGAGTTGGCATTTTTATAATACCTGTTATCTTCCTTCCATATCTCCAAGATGCCAAATATTTCACAGAATGGTTGCCAAATATTCCAGTTTACCAGTTTTGTATGTCAGACTTCTGGCACATGCAAACTGTGGTTGTATATGGCACTATTTTAAGGCACAAGCTTCCTTTTCTGTCACTTCCCACACTTGGCAGTTGTCTGGTTTGGTGTGTCAGCTACTGCATCATCTCTATTTTTGTCAAATATGACACATGTGACTGGCCTAGTGGGACCCATCAATCTGGATGCTATGTTCTCCTGTCCAAGTTGAATTCCCCACTCCCCTTCCCCATACTGGATGACAGTTTTCCTTGTACTTTATAACATTACATCTACTCTCTACTTTTCTCATTGTTAAGGCCAATAGCCGGGTGACATTTTGGTTCATGAAAAGAGTATATCTTTCCTATGGAGGAGCCTTCTATTCCAAAAGAATGCCAGGGCCAGGGTGATTGAAGCAACCTCCTTGACACCATTCCTTTATTAGAACTTTCTAAGTGTTGCTTGTTATAACTCCTAGATTGTTGTTGGTGTTGTTGTCTAGCAATCACCTCCCAGGGTTGTTGTGAAGTTTACATGAGATAATTACTGTAAAGTTCTTAGAACATAGTAAGCACTTAATAAATGTTAGCTTGTTACAATCAGTGTATGTGTGTGTGTGTGTGTGTGTGTGTGTGTGTGATTTGAGTATTTAGAAGGGTTATCATAGTTTCATATACTCCAAATTTAAAGGGAAAGCAGAGTTCATCTATTCATATAGAAATCCTGGGTTTCAGAAATTTGGATATGTTATTGAATGTGGAAATTGGGCTAGATGATCTCTAATGGCCCTTTCAGCTTTCAATTTGAGGATACTATAAACTGAAGAATATTTACTACTTGACAGCAAACACAAAAATTGTAAAGAGATTAAAAAAAGTTAAATTTCTCTCTTCTTGGCTACAAGGCAAACTATGCACAACCAACTTATTTTTACTTTAGAGTTGTAAAAGCAGCAAGAACCTGAGAAAATACTTGTTATTCAAGATTGTTATTTAGAAATGTTTTACAGAATTCATAGGATATAGGTTAACAAATCCAGGTTTGTTGTTTCTGTGGGCAATCCGGGAAATATGCAAATATAATTTTGACATAGAAATTCTTTTTAATGATACTTTTCTGCTTATATGGATGATTAAAACTTTTTTTCTTAAAGTTTAGATTAATTACTGTTGTTGTTGAGTCATTTCCGTTGTGTCCTACTCTTCACAATCCCATCTGGGGTTTTCTCAGCAAAGATACTGGGGTGGTTTACCATTTCCTTCTCCCACTCATTTTACAGATGAGGCAACTGAGGTAAACGTGGTTAAGTGATTTGCTCAATTAGTCTCTAAGGCAGGAGCTGGACTCACCAAATGAGTCTTTCTGACTCCAGGCTCTTTGCTCTATCCACCACTCTACCTAGCTGCCCAGAGTTTAGATTATAGAAGAGCTAATAAAAGATGTTGATGCTTGTTCACACATTTATAATAATAGTAATAGCTAATATTTATATACTCTGCGCCAGGCACGGTACTGAGTGTTTTACAATTACATTAGAATTACAATTACAATTACCATCCCATTTGATTCTCATGACAATGCTGTACATAGGTACTATTATTATTTTCATTTTACAAACAAGGAAACTGAGGGATTTAGAAGTTAAGTGACTTGCTCAGGTCTAGTCACTAGCTAGTAAGTGTTGGAGGCTGGGTTTGAACCTAGGTCTTCCTGACTCTGAGCCTTATGCTTTATCCACTGTTCCGTCTGGCTACCTAAAAAGGTAAGTCCTATATAGTTTTCTTCTATTAAGGTAGGGATAAGTAGTGAATAGGGGGTACATTCAAGTGCTCCAGTGCAGCGGATTTCCACACTGGTAGTTCTCTACAACGGTGAAATCACCACATAACTAGACTAAAGAAAATAATAATTGAAAAATACTTAATATAATATAATTTCTTTCACAATACTACCAGGTAGAGGGTACTATGGCTATTATAATTCTCTTTTTACATATGAGGAAACTGAGACTCAGGTTTAGTGATTTGGCCCTGATCACACCGCTAGTAAGAATCAGAGGTAAGATTTGAAGCCATCGCCTCCTGGCTCTAAATATTGTAGTCTCTCCGATATTCCACATTGCCTCTGGCTTACACAGCTACGTTTACTATGAAACAGCCCTGTGAGATAAGCCACTGTAAGTATCGTCATTTCCACTTTACAGATGATGAAACTACGGTAGAGTTCTAAAATGTTGATCTTGGGGTTCACGTTGTAGGACTGCCATGAAAATGAAACCATCCTAAGAGGAGGTCCCTTTGTATCATTTCCCTAAGAATCGAATTCCTAAAGAATTGGCTTTGGAACCAAATCCTCTTGGTCGCAAATAAGCTATTAACAGACAATGATCCTGCGTCACGTGGAGAAATAACTAATGTGACTCCATGTGGGCTATACCGTGCAAAAAAGCCAGCCTTCCCAAGTTCTCCAGTTCACTGTAAGCACTCAACAGTACACCCACATATGAGAATAGTTTGGCAGCTCAGAGAATAGATCATCTGCATAAAAGCAGCTGCGAGGATTTAATCAGTCTTTTCTATGGCTGAAGTGAAACATTATCTAATGCCCATATAATGAACCCCTGCCAGACCTATTACAGGACTGAATCACAGGTACAAAGTTTGAGTCTATAGCATTATGGTACACAGGGCATCATCTCTGTGAAATAGTAACTTAAAAAGAGAATATTTTGAGAGACTAAAATTGAATTCTTTTTTGTCTGTTTCATCTTCCTCTTTCTATTTTTTACTGTCTTTCCATATCTTTGTATCTTTCTATTCATTTCTTTTCTGTCTTCCTTCTTTCTTTTCTTCTTTCTTTCCCTCCCTCATTTTTTTCCTTCTCCCTCCCTCCTTCCTTACCTATATCCCTTCTTCCCTCTCACCCTTCTTTCTTCCCTTTGTCCTTCCCTCCCTTTTTCCTTCTTTCTCTCTTTTCTTATTTCCCTCTATCCCCCCATCTCCTCCCTCCCTCCCTTCCTTCCTTCCTTCCTTCCTTCCTTCCTCCCTCCCTCCCTCCCTTCCTTCCTTCCTTCCTTCCTTCCTTCCTTCCTTCCTTCCTTCCTTCCTTCCTTCCTTCCTTCCTTCTTTCCTCCCTTTTTTTTCCTCTCTCACTTCCTGCCTTCCTGCCTCTCTCTCTCCTTTTCTCCCTCTTATCTTCTCTTTCAACAACAGTCTCGGTTTTAGAAAGCCTTTCTGTGTATTTTGAAGTCACCATACTTCATTTGGCTCAGGCTTTCAAAGAACAATAACCTTGCTTTCTTTACTCGATACCTTGAAGCTTGCAGGATGGCTAAATGAACAATAACTACAATTTGGTCACAGGGACTTGGTTCCTCTGGCCTTGGTCCAGGGAGATTCGAATATTCTTCCTTGAACTGGGCTTTGGATTCAGTTCAACTATTCAGCACACATTTATTAAAGGCCTGACTGCTTTCCAAGGAATGAATGCATACTTCTTTCCTGGTGCTTATCATCTTGGCAGCTGCTACAATACTGAAGAAGCTTGTCCCGTTGTCAGATTGTCACAGAGACATTTTATATTGTATTCCCTTCTGCAATGTATTTGTCATCCCTTGGGAGGGGTTAGATAAGGCAAACACCACATTTACAAAAAGGCTAAAGCTTGAGTGAGCTTCCATTCAAGGAAGTCAATGAAGAGGCTACCATCTGTGTATAGGTATTTTAACACACCTGCTTCTGACTGTAGGATCTGCTGCAAAAGACCCCAGTGGAATTTTTTTGTCCTTCCCCACGATTCAATAACACTGCATGTATTATGCACTTATCATCTAACTGGCAGTATACCTTTTATGGGCATTTGTTTTAAAAGCCCCTTAGATTTAGAACTCAGTTTCTATAATGTTCAAAGTTGCACAGAGACTTTCCTTACAATCACAGTGTGAGGGCAAGAGTACAAGTATTAGGGAATCTTAAGATTTGAGAGTTATAAACCCTCACCTCCTAGGCTATTAAGTCCAATCCACACCTAAAACATAATCCCCTTTACAACATATTCAAAATGGGACCATCTAGTCCTTCCCAGAAGAGAAGTAGAACTCAACTATTTACCAAAACAGCCCATTTCCTGTTTGCATAGCTCTCATTTTCAGAAAGGTTTTCCTCATGTCATACCCAAATTGGCCTCCTTGCAATTTCTACCCAATGTTGTTCTGCTCTCTGAAGCCAAACCACAAATCTAATCTCCTTCCAGGTGACAACCTTTCAAATGTCTGAGAAATTGTTGTTACATGTACACCTCATTACGATTATTCCCATTTTATCAACGAGGAAACGGAATTGAACTGACTCACCCATAGTCATATGGCTAATGTCAGAGCAAGCATTCCAAAACCAATCTCCTAACTCTAAGTACAGCATTCTCCTGCAAAATGCTGCCTCTCTATTTGTTATTAGATTATACACTCCTTGAGAGCAGGGACTGTGTCATCTGTCTTTATGTTTCTCTGAGCACCTACTACATAGACCTGAGAATATATGTCATTTGTTAAGTCTTTGTTAAACTATTAAGAACCTTTTTTTCTGGAGAATAACTTAACTAAATGTGTGAAAAATGAGGGTGAATTCATCAATATTTCAACAGCTACAGAGAAGATTTAGGGCCGATGGGAGTTGCGAATCAGGAAATCTGGGTTCTATTTCTAATAACCACTAAGTAGATGCCAAGGGAATCCTTTGCTTCCCTCTTCTCACTTTTTAAAGGGATAACACTGTCTTGCACTTAGAAAATTTTGAGAAATGTTTTTATTAGTGCTCTTTCCTAAAAATTTGTGGAGATCCTGATCTTAATATCAAATGGGAACATCTAGGATGTGTAGTTGATGGAACACTGGACATAGATGCAAGAAAATTTGAATTTGAATCCTGCCTCAGACGCTGACTAGCCATGTTAGCTTGCATAAGTCACTTGGTGTCTCTCAGCCTCGATTTCCTCATTTGTTAAATAAAGAATAGAACCTAAATGACGGCATTGTTGTGAAGATCAAATGAAGTAACATACAAAAGGTAGTTTATAAATGCTAGTGGTGGTGTTGATGATGTGCCAATAAATTTTTCTGTCTCTCCTCTTCTCAATGCATGAACAAAGCCAGAACCAAGCTTTAGGTGGAACGGACATATTAATGGGAAGCAGTACAAAGTTCAATGGTCTTAACAACAACAGCTAGCATTTCTAAAGCCCTTTTGGTTTGAAAAATATTTTATTTACATGCTCTCATTTAATTTTCCCAACAAGACTCTAGGCACTATAGATCCTCAGACTCTGAGGAGTCATACGGTTTGCACAGAATCACTTGACTAGTAAGTGTCAGAGGCAGGATTCAAACCCAAGTCTTCTTAACCAAAATGTTATGTTGCTTTCTACACCATCTCATTGACTCTGTCATAGAGGGGATTCTTGGCCAGGTACAAGTTAGACTAGATTGAAGTTCATCCCAATGTTAAAGGTCTGTGATACAAACTCTCTGAAACCAATGAAAGCTGGTATTTATCAAATGTGCCTATCTCTAACTTTGGTATAGGAAAGTTAGGTACCACAAAGATTTTGGAATCAAAGACTCTCCTGAGATCTTAGAAGTCATTTAGTTCAATTTCTTATCCCCTGTAAGAATCTGCTCTGAAACATCCCCAGCAAGTGGTCATCCAGCCTCTACTTGAATATAGTAGTGATGGAAAAAGTGGCTACCTTATGCTGCAACCTAGTCTCTATTTGATTAGCCCTAAATGCTAGGAAAAAATATTATTTTCTTTTAAAAATTAAAATAACCTGATTTTCTATAAGTTCCTTTCAGTCCTTCTCTTTCTATCCTCTTGGAGTATAAAAATAAATCAAATTATGCATAAAATAAATCAAATAATTTTCTTATGTAAAAGCCATATAAATATTTGAAGAAATTTTTACCATCCTCTTGCCCCCAAATAACTATCCAACCTTCACGAATCTGGGTTGGGATTATAGAGTCAAAAGTGAGCTCCAATCCATACCTGGATAATATATTCCTTATATACATACTAATGAGAGGTAAATGAGAGATAAAGCCTCTGCTTTAAGATCACTAATGACAGAGGCCTCATCACTTCCTGAGGAAGTTTAAAAGCAATTTCAACAATTCTATTGCAAGGAAATTTTTCTTTACTTCAAACCTAACCTTGTTTCTTGGCCACCTCCACCGATTGCTCCTATTCGAGTCCTTCGAGGCTGGGCGATGCAAATCTATCTTCCCTTCAAATAAGATTTCTTCTTTTTAAAAATATTTTTTTTCGAATTACATTCACTTAAAAATAATTTGAGTTCTGAATTTTCTCTTTTCCTCTCCTCCTCCCTCATTAAGAAGGCAAGCAATTTGATATAGGTTACACATGTGCAATCATGAGAAACATATTTCCATATGAATCATGTTGTGAAAGAAAACATAGACTAAAAAAAAACCAACCCGACAAGAAGAAAAAAATTAAACATACTAAAATAAAGCCTACTTCAATCTGAATTCAGATTCCATTAGTTCTTCCTCTGGAGGTTAATAGAGTTTTTTATTACAAATCCTTCAGAACTGTCTTAGATCATTGTATTTCTGAGAATAGATAAGTCATTCACAGTTACCCATTGCTAATATTGCTGTTGCTGTGTATAATGTTCTCCTGGTTCTGCTTATTTCACTTCACTTTGCATCAGTTCACTTAAGTCTTTCCAAGTTTTGTCGAAAGCAACATACTAATCATTTCTTATAGTACAATAGTATTCCACCACAATCATATACCACAACTTGTTCAGCTATTCCTCAATTAATTTCTACATATAGGTCCATTTCCTTTCCTTTTTTATTAACCATCTCTTTGGGATACAGTCCTAGTCTTTTTTGACCTATTACTAGGCCAAAGGATATGCACAGTTTTATAGCCTTTGGGGCAGAGTTTCAAATTGCTCTCCAGAAAGCTTGGATAGTTCACAACTCTACTTACAATGCACTAATATCCCATTTCTCCCATATTTCCTCCAACATTTATCATTTTCCTTTTCTGTCATATTAGCTAATCTGATAGGTATGAAGTGGTACCTGAGAGTTGTTTTATTTTGCATTTCTCTAATGAATAGTAATCTAAAGCATTTTTTCTTTTTCTTTTTTTTAAATAAGTTAGTTTATTTATTTTTAGTTTTCAACATTAACTTTCATAAGTTTTAAATTTTCTCTGTCTCCCTCCCATCCGCCTCCCCAGTACAGCATTTAAGCTGGTATAGGTTCTACATATACATTGTTATTAAAAATATTTTTACATTAGTCGTGTTCTATAGAAGAATTAGAATGAATGGGAGTAATCATGAGAAAGAAAGACATAAAGCAAAACAAAACAAAGAAAGAAAATAGTCTGCTTTGATCTGCATTTGGACTCCATATTTCTTTTTCTGGATGTGGAATGGCATTTTCCATCATGAGTCTTTTGTAATTGTTTTAGATCCTTGCATTGCTGAGAAGAGCTAAATCTATCAAAGTCAGTCATTGCACACTGTGGCTGTTACTATGTAGTACAATGTTCTCCTGATTCTGCTCACTTCACTCAGCATCAGTTCATATAAGTCTTTCCAGGTTTTTCTGAAGTCCAGTTTCTGCCATCATTTCTTATAGCACAATAGTATTCCATTACATTCATATACCACCACTTGTTCAGCAATTTCCCAGTTGATGGGCATCCCCTCAATTTCCAGTTCTTGGCCACCACAAAAAGAGCTGCTATAAATATTTTTGTACATGTGGACCCTTTTCCCATTTTTTTGATATATTTGGGATACAGCCCTAGAAGTGGTATTGCTGGGTCAAAGGGTATGCATATTTTATAGCCCATTATAGTTCCAAATTGCTCTCCAGAATGGTTAGGTCAGTTCACAACTCCACCAACAATGAATTAGTGTTCCAATTTTCCCACATCCTCTCCAATATTTATCATTTTCCTGTTTTGTCATGTTAGCCAATCTGACAGGTGAGATGTGATACCTCAGAGTTGTTTTGATTTGCGTTTCTCTAATCAATAGTAATTAAGAGCATTTTTCATATGATTATAGATAGCTTTGATTTCTTTATCTGAAAACTGCCTGTTCATATCCTTTCACCATTTATCATCTGGGCAATAACTTATATTTTTATAAATTGGATTCAGTTTTCTATATATTTGGGAAATGAGGACTTAGAGAAATTCATTGTACAATTTTCCCCCATTTTCTTCTTTCCTTCTAATCTTGGCTACATTGGTTTTATTTGTGCAAAATCTTTTTTGATTTGATGTAATCAAAATTATCCATTTTACATCTTGTAATGCTTTCTATCTCTTGCTTGGTTGTAAATTTTCCCCTTATCCATAGATTCGATGAGTAAACTATTCCATGTTCCCCTAATTTACTTATAGTATTACCTTTTATGTTTAAATCATGTATCCATTTTGACCCTCTCTTGGTATACTGTGTGAGATGTTAATCTATCCAGGGGTGGGCAACCTGAGACCTTGAGGCTACATATGGTTCTCTAGGTCCTCAAGTGTGGCCCTTTGACTGAGTTCAAGTTTTACAGAACAAATCCTTTTATTAAGGGGATTTGTTCCGTGAAGTTTAGATTCAGTGAAAGGGACACACTTGAGAACCACATGTGGCCATCTAGGCCTCAGGTTCCCTACCCCTGGTCTATACCTAATTTATGCTGAACTACTTTCTAATTTTTTCCCCCAATTTTTGTCAAATAGTGAGTTCTTACGCCCAAAGTTTGGATCTTTGGTTTTATAAAACACTAGGTTACAATGTTCTCTTATTACTGTGTATTGTGGGCCTAATCTATTCCACTCTATTTCTTAGCCAGTACTAGATTGTTTTGATAATTACTGCCTTATAATATAGTTTGAGATATGGATGCCTAATCTTTCTATGGCATCACCATGCTGATTGCCCTCCTTTGGACACATTTTGATGTGATAGTGTCCTTTAAAGTGTGTTACCCATATGTGGTCTGACAAGAAAATATTACAATGGAACTATTGCCTCCCTTAGTCTCTACACTGTGTTTCTATTCATGTAACTTAAGATTGCATTAGATTTAGGGGCAGCCAATTTATAATGTACTGTTAGATAAGGATTTCACCATCCCTCTTCTCACCCCTGCTTAGCACATATTCTATGAACTAAATCCAGGACTGTAGAACCACAGATCTGCATTGCCAGCATTGCATTAATCACATCCAGATGGTGGGCTAATTTGAGTCAGGTATGACTGAAGACCATGACATCATCAGTAGATGCAGCTGAAATTTCTCGAAGGGAAGTAGATATCTTATCAACTAACTTTTGGAAAGTTGCTTCAGTGACCAGTCTGGCTTCCTGCCTCTGTGTGTGTGTGTATGTGTGTGTGCGTGCGTGTGTGTACTCGCGCTTCTAGTTCCTACATCTGACACCAATTAATCCCCATCTTGTAGACTGACTCCAATACTCTCTATATCCAGTTATTTTCCAAGTCTTGATTCTATCTCCACAAAATTTTTCATATCCATCTCCCTCTTTCTACTCACTCAGCTACCACCCCAATTTAGTGATTGATTGTCCTTTACTTACATTATCATGATAATGTCTAAATTAGCTTTTATGCCCCATCTCTCCCTTCTTCAATCCATCTTCTGTACGGCTTCCAAAGGGATAAATTTTCAAATATAGGTCAGATCCTGTTACTTTCCTGATCATAAAACTCCAGTCATTGCCTGTCGCTTTCAGGATAAAATATGAACTTTTCTGTTTGCTATTTAAAGTCCTTTGCCATCTGATTCCATCCTGTCTTTCTTGACCTGATAGACATTATCTCTCTTCACTCATGCTATGTTCCATTCAGGCTGATCAGTTCTTCACACATGACATTTCATCTTCCTTCTCTGTGTCTCTATACTGTCTGTTCTCCATGCCCAGAAAGTACTCTCTCCTCATCCCTATCTCTTAGAATCTTTATCTTCCTTCAAAGCTCAAATCAGGTGTCACTACTCACATGAGGCCATTCCTTAACATCCTAGCCAGTAGCTGATCACCATGAAATAAATGACTTTGTCTTAATTTTGCATGATATTTTATACTTACTTGTATGTACATATTGTTTTCTTGACAGAATGGAAGCTCCTTGAAGGCAGGATCTGTTTTCTTTCCCCCTTTGTTTCCTTAAAATGCATGGCCTAAAGAATAAGCACTTAGGAGCCAAGATGGCGGCTGGGAAGCAGTGACTGGCGTGAGCTCCCCACCAAATCCCTCCAAAAACCTATAAAACAATGGCTCTGAACCAATTCTAGAGCTGCAGAACCCACAAAGTGGCAGAGGGAAGCAG
>CM053624.1:89893779-89938761 GCA_028646595.1 Phalanger gymnotis
AAAAAATAGAAGAAAATGTGAAAAATCTCTTGGAAAAAAACTAACTTAGGAAATAGATCTATGAGAGATAATTTAAGAATTATTGGACTACCTGAAATCCATGATAAAAAAAAGAGTCTGGACAGCATTTTTAAAGAAACTGTCAAGGAAAATTGCCCTGATATCCTAGAACTAGAGGGTAAAATATTCATTGAAACAATGCACCAATCACCTCCTGAAAGAGATCTCAAAATGAAAACTCTAAGGAATATTGTAGCCAAATTTCAGAACTATCAGATTAAGGAGAAAATACTGCAACCAAGCAGAAAGAAAAAAAATTAAATATCAAGAAGCCAGAGTCAGGATTACACAGGATATAGCAGCTTGTATGTTAAAGGATCCGATATTCCAGAAGGCAAAAGAGCTTGGATTACAACCATGAATCAACAACCCAGCAAAACTGAGTATAATCTTTCAGGGGAAAAGATAGATATCCAATGAAATAGGGGACTTCCAACTTTCCTGATAAAAAAATCAGAGCTGAATAGAAATTTTGGTCTTAAAATTCAAGACTCGAGAGAAGCATAAAAAACATAAAGAGGAAAGAAACAACATAGTATTCAATAAAGTTAAACTATTTTCATCCCTACATGGGAAGATAATACTTGTAAGACTTAACAGTATCTCTATTAGGGCAGTTGGAGTAGTATATGTAGACAGAGGGTGTGGGTATAAGTTGACTTTGATGTGATAACAAACATATTAAAGGGTGGGAAAAAAGGATTTTTCTGGGAGAAGAGGAAAGGGGGAGGCAGAATGGGGTAAGTTATATCACATGAAGAGGCATGAAAGACATATTAGAGTAGAGTGAAAGATGGGATGGGCTGAGCATTTTTTGAACCTTCTTCTCATAGGATTTGGCTCAAAGAAGGAATAACATGCACATTCAGTTGGGTAAAGAAGTCTGTCTTACCCTATAGAGAAATAGGAGGAGAAAGGGGAAAGAAAAGTGTGGGGTGCTGATAGAAGGGAGAGTAGAAGGGAAGGCAGAAATAGGAGGGGAAAAGAGAAAGAACTATGTTCTATGTTCTGACAGTACTAAACATATATGCATCAGGTGGTACAGCATCCAAATTCTTATTGAAGTTAAATGAAATACAGGAATAAATAGACAGCAAAATTATACTAGTGGGGGATCTCAACCTTACCCTCTCAGAACTATAAAAATCTAACCATAAAATAAACAAGGAAGAAGTTAAGGAGGTGAATAGAATTTTAGAAAAGTTAGATAATGATACAAAAGATAGATAGAAAATTGAATGAGGATACAAAGGAATATACCTTTTTCTCAGCAGTACATGGCACCTACACAAAAACTGGCTGTGTATGAGGGCATAAAAACCTCATAATCAAATGCAAAAAAGCAGAAATATCAAGTAACATTTTGGAGTCCAGTTGTCTGTTGGAGCCTTAGGTTAATATGTAACATATCAGACATCCCATCTGAATGCGACTGAGAGCTGAAGAAGAGAGTTTCAGGAAATGATCTATTAAGTATATATAGTATACATTTGGGAAAGCTTGATGGCTGATGTATATAGGTTTTGGCTTGATCATCTCTCCTTGCTGTAAGTCTTGGCCTAACTATATCTTGCCCCAGAGTGCAATGTAGGCAAACATCATGTTCCAAAATGCCCAGGGGAGATCCATTACATTATAAAGCCACTGGATTCACATCAATATCTATTCTATAGCATTTCCTCATTGCCATGTGAAGAGATAGGAAGTTTGAAGCAGCTGAAATTAAGAACTTGATTAAATTAGCATAAAACACCCATAAAGCCACCCACAAAACACACAAGTTTCCACTAGAATGGAACTATAGGAGAAATGTTTTGTAATACTGAGATGAGAATGGGGGGGAGAAGGTTAATGACTAGGGATGTGTTGGTAAATGTCCAAAAAATAGCTCTCTGTAAAAAAAAGTTTACATATGACATACTGTTAATTCTAATTTTCATTTTTAATATTTTCTCCATTGTTTCTTAAGTCTAGAGAACCAACAAAACAATAAAACCACTTTTGACTTGCAGCATTAGCTGATTTCCAAGGTGTATGTGCTCATGTTGAAAATTTAACAATCAGATATCAGGAGGTGATATGAGCTGGCTCCAGAACATCACTGATAATGACCATGTTTTCAGGTCTATGTTATAGGGAGTGAGGGACATGAGATCATATTTTGACCAATAGCATAGCAAGCATGCGAGAACTATACATAAAACCAGTTCATGTGAAAAGGACTTTAGGGATTCAATCTGACTATGTCCAAGATGAGCTAACCATGACTGTGGCTGCCAAAATACTAATACGCTTATAGGCTGCCTGAAGAGAAGTATTCTAGCAAAAAAATAGAGAAGCAATAGTCCCTTTGTCCTCTGCACTGATCAAATTATATCTGAGGTTTTGTGTTCAGCTCCAGATGTTTCAATTTCAGTGACATTGAAAAACTAGAGAACATCCAAAGATGATGATAAGAAGGGCGAGAAAGCATGGAACCATAGCATATGAGGAAGAGTTGGCATTATAGTGTAGTAATGAACTTGGATTTAAGCAACCTGGCTTCAAGTCCTGGCTGAGGCTCACATACTGGCTGCTACTACTTCTAACTTCTATTTTAATAGTCCTTTGAGGTTTGCAAAGTACTCCTTGAAGATCTCCTCATTTGAGCCTACCAGCAGAAACCTGAGATAGATTCTATAGGTAACCCCATTTCACAGAGGAGAAATCTGAAGTAGAGAGATTGAAGAATTTCCTAAGGGCATATAGCTAGTAACTGGTCCTCCTGACTCCATGACCAGAATGCTATCTACTATGCTAAGTCATTTCTTTACATGGCAATCCACATTTTTTTTTACGTCTCAGCCTTAATTTCATTATTTTCATTTATCTAAATGAGGATAAAAATATTTGTGTTATCAGACTTGCAGGGTTGTTGCAAGATAAGAATTCTTAAAATTGTGCATTCTTTGGGAAAATATGGGAGTTGCTGTTAGTGGGGAATATTTAGGTTATAAAAGAAAAGACACTATTTTTCTTGTGTCTCAAGCTTCTAATCTTGGCATTATCCTTGACTTCTCACTTTCCCTCACCCACCATATCCAGCCAGTACAAATACCAATAAGACAAATCTTGTCATTTCTACTTTCATAACATCTATCCCATCTGATTTTTTATTTATATTTGCACAACTATGACCTAAGTTCAGGTCTTCATTATCTTCCACCTTGCTTATTGCAGCACCCTCCTAACTAGTCTCTCTGCCTCAAGTCTCTCCAGTCTGTCTTACGTACTACCTCCAAATGGATATTCTGACCATGTGACTCCCTTACTCCATCAACTCTAGTGTCTTCTTCTTATCTCTAAGGCAAAATGTGTTTCATTTTTAAGACCCTACACAATCTGGACACAGTCCATCTTTCTAGCACCATTGGAAATTACTTTACCCATCCCGTTCATTGATCAAACTAAATTGGCCAGTTCTCTGTTCCACATTTATGAGAGGCCATCTCTCATCTCTGTGTCTTTGCGGTGGTGATCTTCCACACCTGGAATGCATTCCCTCCTTGTCTCCACCTCAGAGTCTCTCCCTTTCTTTAAAGAAGAGTAAAAGATTCTTCATGAAGTCTTTCCTGATCAACTCAATTCCTAGTGTCCTCCCTCAACTACCTCATATTTGACTATTTTGTGTAATATAAGTATGTATATAATATATGTACAGAAGTATATATGTTACATATGTGTGCATGTATATTTATATGCATTTGTTAGTGTTATTTTATCCTGCTTTTTAATGTATTCTTGTCTTCCATGTTAGAATATAAGCACCTTTAAAATAGGAATTATTACACTCCTTGTATATGTAACACTAGTGACTGGTACACACTAAATGTTTGATAAATACATATTGATGGATTGATAGTTCTTATCAAATGCAAAAAAAAAGGCTATCATTTAGAAAGAAGGGGAAATACCAAGGTTTTCCTTAACTAACTTTTTGGAGACCCATAGCACCAGTGTGTAGATACTCAACAAATATTTGTTGAATTTGGAATTGTTGAAAGTAGATATGTATGATGATACTTAGCAAATTAGTACACTTATTGAGTGCCTATAACATATTCAGTCATGTGCTAGGTACTGTGAGGAATACAAACAAATCACAAAGATATTCCTGTTTTTCAGGAATTTACAATCTAATTAAGACAGCAAGACATAGGCACAAAATGGCAAAAAGTAAGAGAAGCCACTTTATAGAATATCCGAGTTGGAAGGAACCTTGGAGTTCAACTAGTTCAACATTCTTCTCAGTGTATTAATATCAATTCTATTTGGGACTCAAGACTTTTATTTGATTTCTGAAACAGATACTTATGTTCCAATGCTGTCTCTCCCTGATCCTCCCTGATCTCTTTCTTATGGATTGCATCCAAGAATCTAAGAGGAAGCAGTATGTAGGTCAATTGGAAAGATTTAAGGAATAAATCTGGAGAGATTTTGGAAGATTGATAGGTGGGAAAAAATAATGTATGTCTTTTAGCCTAACTAAAGTATATGAGCTTGGAGGGAAGTCAAATACTAAAGTTTGTAGTGCTCTGTTTGAAATACTGACCTCCTAGCTGTTTCTCACACAAAATATTCGATCTCCTGACTCCTGACATTTTCAATAGCTATTCCCTATTCCTGGAATTCTCTCATTGCTCATCTCCATCTGTATACTCTTTCCTGGCTTCCTTCAAGTCCCAGATAAACTCTCGCCTGCTACAATTAGCCTTTTCTTGGTTCCTCCTTGATGCTATTGTCTTCCTTCTGTTGATTACCCTCAATTTACCTTTTATATAGCTTTTTTGGACGTAATTATCTACATGTCTCTCCCATTAGATTGCGAGATCCTTAAAAGCAGGGACTGTTTTTGTTTTGTTTGGTTTTACTTTCTTTTTAAAAAGTACTTATATGTTTTTAGTTTTTAACATTCACTTTTATAAGCTTTTGAGTTCTAAATTCCCCTCCACTTTCCCTCTCCCCTCCCCAAGACAGCATGCAATAATATATAGGCTCTACGTGTACAATCATATTAAACATTTCCACATTAGTCATGTTGTTAAAGAAGAGTCAGAACCAAAGGGAAAATTGGTTTTACTTTCTTTGTTTTCCAGAATGATTGTTGAATGATTGATATCCAGGGAAGAAGCAAAATAATGGGAAGTGAAACAGTGAAAGAAGACTCCATGGAGGAGGCAGAGCAAGTCAAGTTAATGGAAAGAACACCCGGTATGGTCTCAGAGGTCCAGGGCTCAAATCCCATCTCTGCAAGTTACTATGGACATGATTTTGGGGAAGTCTCTTTCCATGTCTGAATCTGTTTCATCAGCTGTTACGTGAAGCAGTAGATAAAACTAGATACTAAAACCAGATAATCTTCAAGCTCTTTTATAGATTATGATATACACCCCAGACATGTGCTTATCCAACCTGAATTTGCCATGTTTCATTAATATTGTTAACCACCAACAAAGAAGAGACAAGGTTATTTTGAACTAACAACTATTTCGAATATTTGCTAAATTTGAACAGTAAAATATACAGCCAATGAGCTTTTTCAGTTGTCATTTAATTATTCTAAAATAGAAATTGCTAAAACTCAACAGAAATTGGGCTTGAATGTCTTACAAATATCTGTCTATATACATATATATGTATATAAACACACACACACATATATACATACATATATATATATATGCACACACACACACACACACACACAGAGAGAGAGAGAGAGAGAGAGAGAGAGAGAGAGAGAGAGAGAGTCAGTCAGTCTTGTTTGCCATTTTCTTTAAAGTTGAGTCAGTTTCAGTCTCAGTCTTCTATATCCTCAGACTCTCTGGTGGTTGTTTTTTTGTGTGTCTTGATTAGACTATTCATACCTGATCCAGGAGATCAGAGACAGAGTTTCTCTTTTCTGCTCCATCACTCTGACTACATGAATTTTTCACTGGCTCTCTCTAGTGCCTGCAATATTATCTCTGTTCCTCTCTACCTCCTGGCTTCCCTGGTTTCCTTCAAGTCCCAACTAAAATCCTATCTTCTACAGGAAGCCTTTCCTCAACCCCTGTTAATTCTAGTGCTTTCCTTCTGTTGATTTCTTCCTATTTATCCTGTATATGGTTTGTTTGTCTGTTGTCTCTTGTATTAGACTCTGAGCTCCTGGGAAGCAGGAATTACCATTTGCCTTTCTTTGTATCCTTAGTATTTAGCATAGAATCTAGCACATGGTAGACTTTGAAGTGCTTATTCATGGAATCTCTTCTCAACTGTAATCAAATTAGAGTTATAACAACTAGATTCAATACTTGGTTCTGCAACTTACTACTCAATTTTTGTTATTGTTCAGTTGTTTCAGTTGTGTCCAAGTCTTCATGACCCTATTTGGCATTGTCTTGGTAAAGATATGGGAATGTTTTCCCATTTCCTTCTCCAGCTCATTTTACTGACAAGGAGACAAATAGGGCTGAGTGACTTGCCTATCACAGAGCTAGGAAGTGTCTGAACTTTAGGCAAAGTACTTTAGCTTCTCAGTTTCCCATTATGTAAAATAAAGAAAATTAACTAGATGATCTTTAAGGTCTTTCTAATGCACATCAAGGAATTCTGAAACCTCTCTCCAGTTTCTTGTACATTGTCAAGATGAAATTTACTTAGATATAAAGTAATATATCAAAACAAGAATTTTTATCTTCAATATTTCTTATTGAGAACCACAATTAATGAATTAATCACTAATTCAAACAAGACAGAAAGTATGGCTCTTGCTTTCAGATGAAGGGCAGGAAAAAAATGTCTATCTTGTAAAACATTTGCTAAGGCTGATATCATTGCATGGGCATGTTAACAATTAATTTCAGAACATAAAGCTAACAGCTCACTTTTACAGACGTTTCAATGTGCGTGTAGTTGCATCTTTCTGCATCACATCTCCTCTTCCTCAGACCTGTCCAAATTTCGAAACAATAATCTATCTTCACCTTGGCATTGTTATTTACAAATGAGTGGAACATTTATGACCAAATCTGTCCTAGTTCTCATGTCTGGTCATAGTTTTAGCATGTCTATATTTTAATGGAATTGCCCTATAAGAAAAAAGAAGCCTGATTTCTTCTGTAACCTTTGTAACATTTTTAACTATTAACAGATGTTTGGTATATTGCTATGACTTTTTGCTACTTTTTTGTGAAAGAACAAGAAATTTAGAGGATTAGGAAACATATTTTAAAAGTCTAGCAGATAAATAAATATATTCTGAAGGCTTACAATCTTACATAAGAATAAAGGAGAAAAGTGATAGTTACACTTCAAGAATGTGACAGTTAAAAGAAAGTCCTCCAAAATGGCCTTGCATAGAGAGGTATTGAGTTATGTAAAATGACACCTCAGAAACTTAAGTTACAGAGATTTCTAATGAATAAATGTAAAGGTAAAGTTTTGCTTGTAGTTAGGCAGAGATGGGCAGGATAACACTGTGTAGAGGTTTAGAAATGGCTATAATAGTTAGATTCATCCAACAACGATAGATAGGAGCAATGAGATTAATGTAAAGATGGAAGAAGAGGCCATTATATAAAGGTTAGCTATCTATATTTAAATGATTTAAGTAATTGTTGAAAGAATTCTGGCTAAGATAGGTTCATGTTAGGATCCAAACATTCCCTCCCCCCCACCGACATTCCAATAAATACCTAAAACTTAAATCTCCATTTGGGTCTATCTTTTGTTTGTGCTTCTTGAGCTGATTGGTATTTTCATTTCCTTTTGCTCTGTAAGGCTTGTGTTTGCCATTTCTTTCTTTTTGTATTTATTTGCTATATTTCTGTACCTTAATACACAGTCAACTTTTGTAAAAGTTCTATGTGTAGCTAAGAAATAGGTATATTCTTTAGCCGTCCCATTTGAAAGATGTCATAAATCTTTTAGATCTTTTTTCTTACTGCAGGAATTTGTTCAATTCCATATTTTTCATCAAAAAACTTTTGTATGCTCTAAATCATTCTTGGTCAGAGAAATGCAAAGTAAAACAACTCTGAAGTACCACCTCACATCCATCAGAATGGCTAATATGACAAAAAAGGAAAATGTTGGATGTTGGAGGGGAAAAATGGAACACTAATGACCTTTTGGTGTTGTGAATAGATCCAACTATTCTGGAGAGCAATTTGGAACTATGCCCAAAGGGTTATGAAACTGTGCATATTCTTTGATCCAGCCATACCACTGCTAGGTATATAACCCAAAGACACCCGCAACAGGGGAAAAAGACCTATTTGTACAAAATTTTTATAGTAGCTCTGTTTATGATATCTAAGAATTGGAAATCAAAGAGATGCCCATCAATTGGGGAATGGATAAACAAGCTGTGGTATATAATTGTAATGGATTATTGTGCTATAAGAAATGTCAACCTGAAAGGACTAACATGAATTGATGCAAAATGAAGTGAACAGAACTAGGAGAACATTGAACACATTAACAGCAATATTGCGCAATGAAAAACTATGAATGAGTTAGCTATCCTCAGCAATATGATGATCCAAGACAATCCCAAAGGACTAATGATGAAGCATATTACCTGCCTCCAGAAAAAGAACTGATATTGATAGAATACAGACTGAAGCATGTTATTTTTCACTTTCATTTTTTTCTTTTATTCAAGTTTTCTTGTAAAAAATAACTAATGTGAAATATTTTACATAATTGCATATGTATAACCTATATCTGATTGTTTACTATCTCAAGGAGAGGGGAAGGGAAGGAGGGAGGGAGGGATAGAATTTGGAACTCAAAACTTTAAATACGAATGTTAAAAAAATAAAAAAAATCCTTTTTAGATTTGTCTATATTTTAGAGATATATATTAACACCTTTTGTTATTGTGTTTCTGTCTATGTCTTTTTTTAATTTGGTTATTTTTTCCCTTTTTGAATTTAGATTATGTGGCATTTGTAGCATACACACATAAATGATTCCTTTAAGCACAATGTTGTTTCCTTGTTATCTTTATTTTGTGACTTTTTGTTTTTGCTTTGTTACTCACTGTTTGCAACTTATTTTTTAAAAAATTTCACTGGGTATATAGTAAAATTTTGTTCTAGTCCCTCATATTTATTTCATTTTTTTTCTTTTTTCTCTTTTAGTTGCATTTCCTGTAAACAACAGTTGTGGGGTTTTGTTTTCTTAGCCAATATGTCACTCTATTACTGGATCACTTAATTTATTTACATTTAAAGTGAGAGTTAGACTAGAATTACATCCTTCTTTCTCCTGAACATTGTTAGTATAAGGGAAATTATTTTTAGGTTCAAGCCACTCTCCTGCTCAGTGTCCTTTGATATGGAAAAGTGCTGCATGTGAAATCTGGACACATCCTTTCTGTCAAATGCTAGTTATGTAAAGACCATCGCAAATACTGAAGAGCAAAGAAACTCATTTAACTTCCAATAGCAAACAGAAACCAGAGACATTATACAGACTGAATATGCTAAACAATACTCAGAGTGAATAAGCTGAATGAGTTCCCTCACTGGGAGTAAGTGAGTTATCAGACAGAGAGACAAAGAAATAGACAGAGACTGAGAGTCAGAAAGAGAGCTGCAGAAGAAAGAGCAAGGAAAATAAATATAGAGGGGGGAGAGAGAAATAGAAGGAGGGAGGGGGGAAAAAGAAAAGACATAGAGACAGAAGGAAGGAGGGAGGCAAAGAAAAGGAGAGGGGGAAAGAGAGAGGGAGGGAGGGAGGGAAAGAGAGAAAGGGGGAAGGGGAGAAAGAGAGAGAGAGAGAGAGAGAGAGAGAGAGAGAGAGAGAGAGAGAGAGAGAGAAATAAGACAAGCAATCTAACATAGTGTAGCCATGCAAAACAGATGTCCACGTTAGTCTGTGAAAGAAAACATAGGCAAAAAAATCCAAGAAAAATAAAGAAAGTAAAGTCTGTGATCTGCATTCAGGCTCTATTAGTTCTTCCTCTGGAGATGTACAGTACCTTTCATGGTACGTCCTACAGAATTGTCTTAGATCATTGTATTGCTGAGAATAACTAAGTTATTAATAGTAGATCATCATACAATATCGCTGTTACTATGTACGGTCTTTTCTTGGTTCTGCTCATTTCACTTTACATGAGTTCATGTAAGTCTTTCCTTGATTTTCTGAGAGCATCTTGCTCATCATTTCTTAAAGAACAATAGCATTTCATCACAATCATAGCCGTTCCTCAATTGATGAACATCCTCTCAATTTCCAATTTTTTGCCACCACTAGAAAAGGTACCATAAATATTTTTGTACACACGGGTCTTTTTCCTTTATTTTTTAAATCTCTTTGGGATACAGACTGAGTAGTGGTATTGCTTAGTCAAAGGATATGCATGGTTTTATAGCCCTTTGGGCATAGCTCCTAATTGCTCACGTAAATGGTTGAATCAATATACCACATAACTGATAATACATTAGTATTTTAATTTTCTCACATCCTCTCCAACATTTGTCATTTTCCTTTTCTGTCATATTAGCCAATCTGACAGGTGTGAGGTAGTAGCTCAGAATTGTTTTAATTTGTATTTTTCTCATCAATAGTGATTTAGAGCAATTTTTTCATGATTGTAGATAGCTTTGATTACTTTGTCTGAAAAATGCCTATTCATATTCTTTGACCATTTATCATTGGAGGAATGGTTCTCATTTGTATAAATTTGATTTCATTTTCAATATTTTTGAGAAATGGAGTCTTTATCAGAGAAAGTCTCTAAAAATTTTTCTACAGTAATGATTACCAACTATGTATTTCCCTCTATCTTATTTCCTCCTTTTATGCTACTGTCTGTCTCCTTTTATCCTGTCCATTCTCAAAAGTAATTTGCTTCTGACTTTTATCTCCCCCAAATTGCACTCCCTTCTATCAGCACAACCTCCTTCTCTTATCCCCTTCCCTTCCTATTTTCCCTTATGGTAAGATAGATTTCTACACTGAATCGAGAGTGTATATCCTTCTTTCTTTGAGCCAGTTCCAATAAAAATAAGGTTCATATGCTCTCTTCTCTGCTTTCTTCATTTCTCCCTCCATTATAAAATCTCTTTCAGGCCTCTTTTATGTCAGATAATTTACACCATTTTACCTCTCCCTTTCCCCTATTTTGAGTGCCTTCTTCTTTCTCATCTCTTAATTTAATTTAATTTTTAGATAATCATACCAACACATTCTACTCGCTCCTCAGCTTTCTGTCTATGTGTATTCCTTCTAACTGTCCTAATAATGAGAAAATTTGTAGGAGTTATAAATAACATTTTCCCATGCAGGAATATACACAGGTTAACCTTATTGAATCCCTTATGATTTCTCTTTCCAGTTTACCTTTTTATGCTTCTTTTGCCAATTTTTTTTATTCACCTCCAGTCTTTTCATCAGGAATGCTTGAAAGTCTTCTATTTCATTGAGTATCAATTTTTTTTCCCCAGGAAGGATTATACTCAGTTTTGCTGTGTAGGTGATTCTTTGTTGTAATACTAGTTCTGGGGTATCATATTCCAAGCCCTGTGATCCTTTAATGTAGAAGCTGCTAATTTTTGTGTATCCTAACTGTCATTCTATGATATTGAATTGTTACTTTTTGGCTGCTTGCAGTATTTTCTCCTTGACTTGGGAGCTATGGAATTTGGCTTTAATATTCCTAGGAGTTTTCATTTTAGGATTTCTTTCAGGAGGTGATTGTGGATTCTTTCAAGGACTATTTTCCCCTCTGGTTCTAGGATATCCAGACAGTTTTTCTTTATAATTTTTTTTGGAAAATGATGTCTGTGCTCTTTTTTTTTTTTGATCATGACTTTCAGGTAGTCCAATAATTCTTAAATTATCTTTCCTGGATCTATTTTCCAGGTCAGTTGTTGTTTCAAGAGATATTTCACATTTTCTTCTATTTTTTTATTTTGATTTTGTTTTATTATTTCTTGATGTTCTACAAAGTCATTAGTGTCTACTTGCCCAATTCTAACTTTAAAGGAATTACTTTTTTGAGTGAGCTTTTATACCTCCCTTTCCATTTGACCAATTTTACTTTTTAAGGAGTTTTTTTCCCAGTGAATTTTTTAATGTCTTTTTCCATTTGTCTAACTCTGCTTTTCCAGGTATTCTTCTCCTCATTTGCTTTTTGTACCTCTTTTATCATTTGGTCTAGCTTGTTTTTTTTTAAGGTGCTATTTTCTTCAGTACTTTTTTTTGGTGCTTCCTTTACCAAGCTGTTGACTCTTTTTTCATGATTTTCTTGCATCACTCTCATTTCTCTTCCCATTTTTTCCTCTACATTTCTTACTTGATTTTCAAAATCGTTTTTGATCTCTTCCATGGCCTGAGACCAATTCATATTTTCTTTGAGGCTTTGGATGCAGTAATTTTGACTTCCTTATCTTCTTCTGAATGTATCACCACAGTAACTTTCTATGGGCAGAATTTTTTTTCTATTGTTTATGGAATAGGTTTAAATGTTTCAAATTATTCTATAACTCCTTTCTTTCTTTTCCTACCTCAATCCAACAGCCTCTAAGCAAGCAAATTCTTCCTTTGTAATATTATTCAATTTAATTTCTACTGCCACCAACCCATTTCAGACCTCTCACTATTGCAATAACCTTCTAGTAAAGTCTCCCAGAGGGCCCTAGTCAGTCAAAAAAAAACATTTATTAAGAAGAAGATTGTGGGAAAATGGTAACATGGTGCAGTAGGTCATAAAATGTTTGACTCTCCAAATTTCCTCCACAGATAAAAGGTAGAACATTGCCTCACAAGGAATGTGGAGCAGCAGAAATAAACAAAAATCATAGTAAGGCAGTTGTTCTCCTAAGACAACCAGAGGATCAACCTGAGTGAAATGCAAACACTTCTAGGATGACTTTGTGGAATCAACAAACAATAGGCCCTGGGAGCAGCTGGGTTGGGAGGCAGCCTCAGCCTTAGAAACTTATTTCATGGCCAGTGTGGGGGAGTCTGATGGCTGAGGAGCAGAAGATTGAAGGACCTTCCACTGCTGAGGGATGCCAAGCACAGCTGTGCTGATCATATGTGTCCTGGACTGTGGCTGTGGGGAGAAGGAGCTAGCACACACCTAGTGAATGCAGTAGCAAAGGGGTGGGGCTCCTCCTGACTGTGAACACTTGCAGGAGAGCAGAGTGTCTGGTTTCAGTTCCAGAGAACATAGGACAGCTGTATTTTACAGCTACTGGAGGGACTTAGGGAATAAAATCATTTGAAAGACAGAATGACTGGGAGATTTAGCCATGACAAAGGAGTGGAGGGGAGAGCCTAAGTTTGAGGCCTGGGACAGACCTCAGAAAATAATAGTAAGAAGGACCTGAGGTTTGAGGCATTACTCTCCATACCTTGGGACTAGAACTTCATCACACTAACAACTGTAAAAATATAACAAAATGAATAAATAAAAATGAGCAAGCAAAGGAGAAAGAACCCAGTCATAGATACCTATGGGAATAGAGAAAATCTGGCTTCATATTCAGAGGAAGATAAAGGAGCTAAAAGTCACTTTTTTCCAATGAGAAATGTCAAATGGTCCCAAGCACAAAAAGTTTTCTTAAAAGAACTTTAAAAGTATTTTAAATATCAAATAAGAAAGATCAAGCAAAAACTAGAAAAAAAGAACAATTCAAGAAAATTATGAAAAGAATATCAACCAGCTTGAAATAGAGAAAAAAAATCTTAAGGAAGAAAATATTTCCTTGAAAACTAGAATTGGGTGATGAGAATGTAATGGCATTCTAAGACACAAAGAAATAACAAAGCAAAAAAAAAATAAAAAAAGAAAAGAATATGAAATATCTCATCAGAAAACAACTGATCTGGAGAAAAGATTGAGAAGAAATAATAGTTAGTACCTTACAACTATGATAAAAGAATCTTGACATAATATTACAAGAAATGATAAAGGAAAATTGCCCTGAAGTTCTAGAACAAGAAGACAAAGGAAAAATAGACCAATCACCACATGAAAGAGATCCCAGGAGGAAAACTTAGAGGAATATCATAGCCAAGTTTCAAAGCACACAGGTTAAGGAGAAAATATTGGAAGCATCAAGAGAAAAAAAAAAAGAATTTAAATATCGTGGAACTCCAAGAAGGATTACATAAAACCTAGTAGTTGTTACATTGAAGATCCATAGGTCTTGGAGTACTGTATTTTGTAGAGCAAAAGAGTTGGGGTTGCAACCAAGGGTAATTTACCCAGCAAAGTTAAGTACAATCCTGAATGAAAAAAAAAAGGACATTTAATGAACTGAAAGACATTCAAGTGTTTTTGGCAAAAACAGCAGAACTTAAGGGAAAATTTGACATATCACATCCAGGAGGAATATAAAGTAAATATTAAGGACCAATTAAATTACAAGGGACTCAATAAGGTCAAATTGTTTATTTCTTATTTATGAAAGTATTATTGGTTCTATTAGGATTGTGGTTTTTATTTGGGCATTTTGAAAGAAATGTTTTGGCTGAGGTCCATATGAAGGGGTCACTCTAAAAAAATAAAACTGAATAAGGAGATATGAAAAGGAGCAGTTATCTCATACAAATGAGGTGAAAAAGGCAAAATGATGCAGAAAAAGCTAGTAGGGGCAGGGTAGGTAGGGCTGAAACCTCACTCTCATTGGGATTTGGTAAAAAGGGGAACAACATATGATTATATTATATTATATTATATTATATTATATTATATTATATTATATTATATTATATTATATTATATTATATTATATTGTATTATATTGTATTATATTGTATTGTATTGTATTGTATTGTGTTATATTGTATTATATTGTATTATATTGCATTATATTGTATTGCATTATATTGCATTATATCACATTATATTGCATTTTATAGCTGGGATCCCAGTTATGAAGATCTATAAAAGTCATACTAAAATCTTCAAAGAACAATTTACATCCTAAACTATAATATGAAGAGATTGGACTATATGAATTCTCATCTAATTACTTTAAGCCTATGATCCTATGACTCAAGTGATGAGAGCTACTCTGATGAATTCCTGGTGCATTACCATTGTTTCTGGGAATGGCACCATGGCTGTAGAACTAATCTTGTAACTCACTGGATTCCCCTTTCTCCTCTATTTCTTTGCTGTGTAATCCCACAGTTCTTGGTTGGTTTTTATTGACACCCAATTTTGGAGGGAGTGATATTCCATGGTGTAGATTATCCAGGCTCTTTCCTTTTCTGTTTCTTTCTTATTACCTTTATGCTTCTAAAAAAGTTTGGACAGAATGATGACAAAAGGGTAGAACTCAAACCAAGTTATTTTGCTATGTGAGAGCAACTTCAGTAAGAAATAAGTTTAAGAAGAGGCCAGGAGTTTACTTGAGAATTTTGAATTTTCTATAAGATCATAATATGTTTCAATTTCCTGTCATCAAAGAATTCAAGTTCAAGTTGGGGAGGACTGGTTTTATTTGCGGGATTTGGGGGAGGGGCGAGTGGTTGGGTAGAATATAAAGGAATAATTAGAATCATTTCTTAATCATTTATTAGGACTATTTTGTTAATTCATATCTAAAATGCTTATTGCTTTTCTGCTTGCACCACTGATACCATTCCTTTATAATTCCTTTATAAAAAGGTTTCTGAAAACATCTGATCTAGCCAGAGAAGACCTGGACTAAAGGCCAAGAAACTTAATTTATTCTGGTTCTGTTACTGATGTGTGTAAACAATTCATTTGAGTATTTTAGTTCAAACTCAATTTTCCTCCACTTATTAAATGGGGGGGGGGTGCGTGGATTTTAATTTTCTCTTTCTCGTCTTCCCTGGCCTTTACAATTGTAGAAATTTTCAGATGCCATGTGGCGTGTTAGCTAAAATCGTTCGAGTCAGAAATACCTGCCTGACATTTAATCAGTGTGTGACCCTGGGCAAGTCACTGAACTCAGTTTCCTTATCTATAAAAAGAGTCTAAAAATGACACCTACCTCACTGGATTGTCATGAGGATCAAATGAGCTCATGTATGGAAAGCACTTTGTAAACCTTAAAGCACAGTAAAAATGTCAGGCTTTATTATTCTACTTTATTCACCACCACAGGTACAATCTTTGGGAATTTTCCCAGAAAAACACTATAAAATATAAAATGAGACTACAGGGTGGCTCAGTGTTTTCAACAATGAAAGAAAATTGTGCACACAGAGACAAAATATGCTTGCTTTTCTGTTAATGTAATTATTTCCCTATATTCTAATTTTCTTTTCTCCCAGATGGTGGTTTCTAACTCTACAACATTTGGCATTTTTTTTCTTCTTCTTCTGTTTCCTTTCTCATCTCAGGGGGATTTTCACATTCTCTGTTACCTGTTTCTCCCATCATTGAGTTGACCTACAGAAGGTCAAAAGACTGGTTTCTGCATTAGTAAGTTTTTCTTCTTTTTTTATATATTTCCTTTGTTACACACAGACCCAGAGCCAATAAACTCTTTTCTCACTAATGTACAGCATACTGTATCTCAAGTATGATTGCATTTTCATTGCTAAAAATAAGTACTTGTTTTTACTTCTCCATAAAAGCTCCATCTCTCAGCATGGATGACCTCCTCTTTACTTGTAAACCCATTATGACGAGATGCTAGTCACAGTGTTCCTGGAGGCAGGGAAATCCAGGTTTTTATACTGTAGCTTAAAAGAGGGAGAGCCCATGCAAATCAATTCATCTTCTTCCAGAGGACAGGAAAAATACTTTTTGGGTTTCTGCATGTATCGCTTCTATAATTAATCTGACCTTTAATTGAAACATACAGCCTTCAACCATACATAGATATGTAGAAGCTCAACAAGGATGCAAAATCTTTTTCCCTTCCTGACCTGGCCAATCCAAACACAGAGACTAGTAATATCTTCCCTTCACCTCCCATTTTGTTTCGAATTTCACTTTCTTCATTCACCTCCTGAGCAGGATATTGAAAGCTTATAAACGCCATGCAACTTCTAACCAACTTCTTTCTTTCATTTCCTTTGACCCACTGATGTCATTTTCTGGGCTTCAAGAAGGTCATGTCTTTGTAAAAAGCTTTCAATTTAACTCCCTCTGAAAGTGATCCTTTCCTTAGCTCATATTCCCTCCTTTTCCTTCTCCATAGCAATTTCCAAGATGCCACCTGAGTATGAATGTTGTGCAGAAATAAACCAATTCCTTATTTTGCCTTGCCATGTTTGTTTGAGTATATTCCCAGGGTTTCTATCCTTTTCTAGATCTGATAGCCCCAACTGATAGGTTCACCCTCATCCAGTGACTAGTATTTGGATGTGCCACATAACTATTTCTCGGCATCTATCATTTCAAAATGCCTGTGACTGACCCTGCTCTGTTCTCAGATTTACTGCTCTCAATTAAAGTTCATTCCAGCAAAGCTGTATGGAAAGGAGCAGTAGCCTCCCACCTTTTATTCCCACACTGTATGACCAGGCAGGAGAAAAAGGACAATGTATAGACCTGTAGCTGGTATGTGTGTATGGGGTGTTCAGGGAGAACTAGCACACTTGGTATGATGGTTCTGAGCCCTTTTCAGGTCTGCTCATCATGGTTGGTTACCTAAGTCTCACCTGTCTCTCCAACAAGCCATAGCATGTGCAATAGCCACATCACAGTAAAATGGTCAAGGCAGATGAGCTAAATGAGGTTGAGGGTAGTTGATAGTCTCAGACCTGTTGGTGAATTAGAGGACCGTCTACCCTAAGTGTGTGAAGACTTTCTCCAGTGGTGGATGAGAACAATTTATTCTAATGGCCATGAAAGTGGATGGAGCAGGTACAGTGGAGTGCTTAGAGCTTGCTCAGGCATTGAAGATACCAAGGTCATACACTGCATCCCAAGCCATCGCCAAGCTATTGTGTTGATTTTTGTCTTGGCACTGGACTTTGATTACTCTGGAAGAGAGAGTGAGGCTAGCACTTGCACAACTCTGCCTCACTTAAATCCAGTTCATGTGCAAGTGAAGACATCACCCGTGATATCACTAGTCTTCTTTGAAATGAAGGACAACAACATGTGTGTGACACTGTGCTTTTAGAATCTAATATCTTCAGTGAAATGATGCAGTGTGATTCAAGGGAAAGGCTTAGGAAAGGTTTAGGCTCATAAGATCTACATTCAGCTCTTTGGTCCTATTACTTACTAGCTGTGTATTGTTGGGCAAGTCACAACCACTCTGAGTTTCTTCATCTTTAAAATGAAACTGTTGGAATGGATGAATCTAAGATCTCTCTTCCAGTGCTAAATTTCTACGATATATGATAGTCTTTCTATGCTATATAGACTTTCCATTAGGAAACAGATATTTACTTATTTATTATTATCATACATTTTGGTTCAATCTATTGCAAATCTCCCTCCACTATTGTGGCTTGGCAACTCAATTGCAATTTAATCTTAGTTGCATTGGGAGGCTAAGTGGTCACATAGCCAGTATGCTTTAGAAGCATGACTAAAACCTATAGCATCCCGACTCCAAGGCTATTCCTTTATTAAATACATCATACTGACTCTCATAATAATAATATTTCTTAAAGTTTATATTTGCATAATACCTGAGTGTTCATAAAGTGCTTTCCACATGTTATGCCATTTGAGCCCCTGTAGTTACTGAACAGTAACTACAACAGATATCATTCTCTCCATTTTCAAAATGAGGAAACTGAGACACATAGAGTTTAAAAACCATGACCATTGGCTATGTAAATGTGAGAGGTAAAACCTTATCTCTTTGGACCTCATTGTTAGAAAGATACTCACATTGTCTAGGAATAAGCAAGACTCACTGGGAAGTCAGGAATGTTTTAATTATAATTTACATTTATTCCCCCTGAATAAATGGGTACCTGCCCTGAACAGAATACAGGAGAAAGTACAAAAGACTCAGATGGATACCAGTCCTTTAATAGACCCTCACCTTGAATCTCCCTCCAGGCTCTTCACCAGTCAGATACAACCCTCTGACTGCCTACATCATGCCCTCCTCAAATGGCTCCTTTAAGCATGCATGCAAGCCTTTGACCTTTCACCTGACCGACCTGAGGCCTAGTTTCTGCTAAAGCTGGAGTGAGGGATGGGGAAAGTCACACCTTCAATTTTGTGAAAACAAAACTCCTGCCCCGTTTCTTACACTCATAGTCACTGTATTTTTTTTTCTACTACTCCAGAAATAAAAAAAAAGTAATTAGATAAGAATATAAAACTTGCTTTCAATTTTTATTTGTAAAGTCACTATAGAAGGCTTTCCTCTTCCCCCTGCCCCCTTTTCTTCAAGATAGACTATTCAATAAACAAACAAGTGGTTTGGAGTGTTCATATGTATGTATAAGAGGGATTTGAGATAAATTAACTCCAAGGTTCTTTCCTAGTCTAACATTCTAACTGATGAAACTATCACAATAAAAGCTGATTATGAAAGTATTTTCAGTCAAGCAAATCCCATTTTTTCACCAATTGCCATCATAAAATTTTGCTTTCTATGTTCCCATGGCAAAAATATTTTAAGGGATTGAGCTGAAAATGATTCATAAGAGAGGAAATTATTTATATGGTGACCAGGTCCATATTTTCACACCATGCATGCATCTACAACCCTCTCAGAATTCTGTAGCATTTTTCAAGCCCTGAGATCTTTATTCTGTGTTCTTCTTTTACTGGTCCATTTTTCCTCTTCTCCTTCCCAGGTCATTATAATTTATGTCTTGTTTTTGGACTTCCTAAGTCTGCCCACACATGTTTATTCCTTCTTTTTTTTCTTAGATGGGTATTTACAGTGTATAATAAAGCTAGATTTCAATATTTCTATTAGGTCTGCCCTTTAATTCTATGGGTTATGACACATTATACTTTGGAAACACTTGAAAAATGCTTTCGGTTTGATTCTATGGTTTCATTAAGTTGATTTATACTTTATTATATTTTAAACCTGAAGTTCTATAAAATTTAAAATAACAGTGAGCTATATTATATTTTCTACCAGTTCCCCACAATTCCTTCACCTGAATTCTGTCAGTTTTCCTTTATGTTACATCAAGGACCTGTGACTTCATAGGCTTGTAGATTCGGGGACATTAGAAGGGACCTTAGAAGTCAACTTAATTTAACTCCCTCATTATACAGATAATGGAACTGAGGCCAGAGTGGTTATATGATTTACTCAAGGTCATATGGGTAGGAAATAACAAAAGCAGAATTTGAATCTAGGTCCTTAATGCCAAATTCAGCACCCATTCCACTATATAGTCCAATGGCTTGCCCATGGTCATAAATCTAGTATCAATCAAAGACAAGATTTGAATCACACTCTTCCCAACTAAAATCCATCTTGCATCTCTATATTTTGCCTTTCTACTTATCTCAAATTGCTCAGTTATGAAACATTTGGCACTAAAGAAATGAAAGCTTTCACCTTAAGAAAACAGGAAAGAAAGAGATAATCTCTAGGGAAAACTTGAAGCCTTTACTTTCTTGGTGTTTTTAAAAAGCTATAAGAGGATTATTCATAAAAATGATTCACGCTATTTTCATTCTTAAAAGGGAGAAGACATTAGTGCATTGCTAATCATTATATTTCCAGTTTCCAAAAGTTAGCTCTTGAGAATTTTAAAGTTCCACAAATCATTCTAAAAAACTGGCAAGTGATCTTAGCCATACTGAAAAAAAAAAAGACAGTGGATATTAATGATAAAATGAAAGTTTACGTGGGTTACAAGGGTGTTTTTCCTGACTCACCCTCCTTATCTTCCGCTGCTTTTGACCCCATTGTGTACTTTACCCTTTCTTTTGGCATATTTTAATCTCCCTTGGCTTCCATTTTACTTGTCATTCCAGTTTCTCATCCTTCATGTCTGACTACTCCTGTTTCCTTTGCTAGATCCTCATCCATTGCCATTTATCTAAGAGTGACTATTCCCCAAGGTTCCACCCTGGGCTATCTTTTATCACTAGACACTCTCCATTCAAATGCAAGATACCTATTTTATGGAGAACTCCTACAGGGCAAGCTAGTGGTCAGAAGTGATACAAGGACACTCTCAAGGTCTCTCTTAAGAACTTTGAAATTGATTAGGTAACATAGAAGATAGTGGCACAGAACCCCTCAGCATGGCATGCCCAGGTCAGAGAAGGTGCTGTGCTCTATGAGCAAACCAGAATTGAAACAGCTCAAAGGAAATGCAGGATGTGCAAATTTAGTGAATCCACCCCAAATGTTCACACAGACTATTTGAGAGGGGACCTGTGGTAGAGCATTATGAGCTCATATTGGTCTGAACAGCCACAATCGGACACTGAAACCTGGCTCTTGCATAGTCATGTCATTTTGGAATGGAAGACAGAAACCAACCAACATAAGGGAGATAAATTTTTGGCTTAGCATAGTGCCTAGCACAGTTAGCACTTAATAAACACTTGCTGAATAATTGATTAAATTCACCCATTCCCTAGGTTCAGTTATCATCTCTATGCAGATGACATATATGCACATATATGTGTATGTGCATATATGTGTATGTATGTATTCTAGAATCAGGTCTAAAGAATTACATTTCCAGCAATCATTCTAAAGAATTAGTAAGTGATCTTAATCATATGAAATGAAAAAGCAGTACACAAATGATAAAATAAGAGGATATATATATATAAATATACAAATATATGTGTATACATGTATATACAAATATACATGTGTGTATTATATATACAAATATACTTGTATATTATATATATACATATATACACAAATATATGTATGTATATATACACATATATACATTTACACACATATACACATATATACATATACATGTATATACACATATATGTATATATACGTATATGTATATACATATATTTTTGTATGGTTGTTCAGTCATTTTTCAGTAATGTTCAACTCTTCATTATCCCATTTGGGAAGTGGTTTGCCATTTCCTTCCCCAGCTCATTTTACAGATGAGGAAACTGAGGCAAACAGGGTGAAGTGACTTTCCCAGGGTCATGCAGCTAAGTGTCCAAGGCCAGATTTGAACTCAGGAAGGTAAGCCTTCTTGACTCCAGGCCTGGTGCTCTATTCACTGCCTCACCTAGCTACCATGTGTGTATGCGTATGTTTGTATGCGTGTGTGTGTGTGTGTGAATATAAACACATATACATGCTCATATACACATGTATATATATATGTGTGTGTGTGTATGTTTGTGTTTATGTATATATCCAGACTGAATTTATATATTCAGATTTTTTTTTCTCTAACTCTACTCCCAAATCACCAACTGATGGCGGATGTCTCTACTCTGATGTCTCTCAGACATTTTAAATTCATCATCTGTAAAAAGGAGATTTCCACTCCCCCCAAATTTCTGTTGAAGGAACACTCGCGACTCCTGGGTTTGAACCCTTGAGATTCATTGCTTTTCCTCATTCCTCTTATCTTGCTAGAGATGAAGCCTGGCCTGCTGTAAAGGAAGTACCCTGAATAGTGGATAACGCACTGGACTCAAGGAAGGAAACCTGAATCTGATGCTTGTGCCTTGCAAATGACTCCTAGCTCTGCGACCCTGAGCAGAGCACTGGCAGCTCCTCGGTTTCCTCTGGGGCTGACGATAATGCCTGTCTCACAGTTACATGGATCAAATGAGATGATGGGTACGAGGTACTTTGTTGACCTTAAAGAGCTACACCACAGCAATCTATGTGATGATGGCCAGTCTTTCACATCCATTCCCTTCTCTCCTTTCGTACAACTACCACCACAGCTCAGGTCAGAATCATGTATCAATGGACTTTTGTAGCAGCCCCCTCACTGGCCTCACTGGCTTCCAGTCACTTTAATCCCTCCTCCACAGAGCTGCTTTATTTTTGGAATATGTTTGTTATCTCTTTGCTCAAAATCTTATGTATTGCCTATATAATAAAATATAGACTATTCATCTTGGTATTTAACACCCTCCACAGTCTGGTTCCAATTTGCCTTTCAAGTCTTATCACATATTCCTACACCCTTTCCTACCCTCTCTGGTGCAGCTAAAGTGGTCTCCTTCCCATTCTCCAAGCTTGACACTCCATTTCTTTCCTCCATGTAGCCACACAAGCCATAACCCATCTGCAGAACATGTTCCCTTTTCTTCCCTGCTCTTCAGCATCCTTCTCTCCCCTGAATGAGCAAACATAAACCCTTGTGTGTGTGGTATTGTGTTTAACATTCTGGATAGATGGAAAGACAAAAATGAAAAAAAATAGTCCCTTCACTTGACAAGCTTGCTTTAGTTTCTGTTTAGATGCTTTGATCCTATTAAGTTTTCCTTTATCTCCCTTTCCCTGCTCAACTTACCTTTTTTGTACTTATCTGTTTACATGCTTTATCCCCTAGTCAGCTGTAAGCTTCCTCAAGTGGGGTATATTTCATCTGTCTTTGTATCCCCATTGCATTGCATGTAGTAGGTGCTTAATTAAAGTTTATCGAATTGAATGGAAAGTAGACTATGACCGATTATTTACGTGTTTCATCTTTGGGTAAATTAATGGATACATGATAATTTTAATCAAAAAGCATTTAAAATATAGAAGGTGTTCAAAAAGTCTTAGTACATTTTAAGGCTATCTAAGTTTTTAAAATGTACTAAGATTTTTGGGACACCTTGCGCAATCAATATGAATGAATGTAATTTGACACAGAAAAGATTCAAAGGTACGTAAAAGTAATTTGGAAAATATATGTATTCATTTCTATTGGTAGGTACTCCTACTCCTTGTTGTGGTACCTTCAAGGCCTCATTCCACGACCATTGCAAAAGTCTAACGCAGAAGATTCACTGAAGCACAGGAGACATTCCTCTAGTATCTTAGGGTACAAATACACCACTAAGGTGCTAGCATTTTTGGTAATGCACTTGCTGTCTGGTAATAATTCGTTTTATATCACTTTTCATTCACTAGTAATAAGTGGTAATGTGCTACAGAATGATTTCCCTATAGCTAAATGGCCACCTTTCAAAAGAAATGCAAAATCTAAGAAAATGTGCAGCATCAGAAAAGTACTCAGTCACTACTGGTAAGAGACAGTCAAATTAAAACAACATTCATTGTTTCTACTTCCTCTCACCCATTTCTCTACCTTTTATTGTCTACTGATTTTACTCATCTCTTACTTGACATGTCTAATGACCTTTCTTTAAATCTTATCTTTCTTGATTTTTGAAGCAAGCTCGTCACCTTCTCCTGAATATTCTCTTTTCCTTGGGTTTGTGTTACCCCACTCTCTCCTGCTTTTCTTCCTATATGTCTGATTGCTCATCCTCAGTTTTCTTTTCTGGCTCATCACACACGTCCAGCCTCCTAACTATAGGTATATTGCCTAGATTACTGTTCTGTGCACTCCTTTTTGTTCACACTACCTTACTTGGTGACCTCATTTGCTCTTGTGGATTTGATGATAATCTCTATGAAGATTATTACCAGAGCTATACGTCTGTCCTCAGTCTCTCTCCAAAGCCCCAATAACCAACTTTCTATTAGAAATTTTAAATTAGATTCTCCCCAGACCTCTCAAACTCATCATATTCTAAACAGAACTCACTAAAATCCACTACTCACTCAAACTTTGCTATTTCTACCAATAGCACAGCTATCCTTCCAGTCTTTTAGCTTTTCAACCATTATATTTGACTCTTTACTCTCCTTCATCCCACATATCCAATCAGTAGCCAGATCTTGTTTCTATTGTACCTCCTCAAGATCTCTTGCGTCCATCCCTTCTCCCTACTCATACAACTGCCACCTTAGTTAAGGATATCATCACCTTTTACCTGAAAAATGATGGCAATAATCAAATCACAAAAATTGCCTACTTAGTCTCCCTGTGTCAAACCTCTCCTGACTCCAATCCAGCCTCCAAACAGTTGCTAGTGATTTGAATTAAGCTTAGGGATGACTATGTCACTGCCTACTCAATAAACTGTAGCGAATGAATGAAAAAGTATTGCTTAGGCACTTAATTCATGCAGAGTATTGGGCTAAGTGCTAGGGATACAAATAGAAAATCATGACAGTCTCTGATTTCAAGAAGTTCACAATTTAAGAGGTAAAGAGAGCAAACCCATAGAAGAAGTAGCTGTCCTTAGGTTGTATCAGCAAACCAGATGGCAATGCACCTTCTTTAATGTCATTTCCAGTGACAAATTCTACTTCTAAGGCTAAACTATTTAACAGTTTCAAAGTCTGTGGTAGTGACAACTTTCTTTCTTGGCTTTCAGTTGCTGCGGCTACTGAGGATGTAGCATTTCCGAACCACAAGGGTTGCTACCTTGGAGGATGACTTTAGAGGCTAGGCTGGAATGAGGGAGGGCTGGTGGTTTGGAGGGTATTATCCCTGGGGCTCTCAGGCTCATTTGCTTACCATCACTGGCAGTTGGTCTACAATTGGCATCAACAGTGGCAAGAACGATGCCTTCTTCCATGTGAGGGTTGGCACCCTTAATGATGACTATGCAGACTAGGCTGGAAGCAGGGCCAGCGGTCTGGAAATCATTGCTCTTCCTAGGGTTCCTGGGCACAAGGTTTTACATTATCTCCACTAGGGTCTAAAGAGAAGTAATTCGGACAGTAGTAATGGGTTTAATCCAAATGGCATATGATACTCTCTGGTTCTCTCGGTGTTGTCTTAATGTTTCAGCTAGATTTGCTTGATGGCCATTGGTAGTGGGGTTTGCTTCCCTGGGTAATAGTGAGGATAGTGGGGCAGGCTCGAATCAGTGAATTCTTAATGACTTTAGGATAAAATAGAAACTCCTATTTGGCTTCAATGTTCCTTTTCGACATCATAGTACATTACTCCCTTTTCCACATTTTACAATCCAACCCAATGACATTCTTGCTGCTTCTCAAACACAACACTCCATCACCTGCTTGCATGCCTTTATTTGTCTGTGTCTTCTGCCTGGGATGCCATCTTTCCTCACCTCTTCCTCTCATCTTAATTCTTTGAAGATGCAGCTAAAACACCATCTTCTAAAGGAAGCTCTTCCTGATCCTACCAGCTGCATGAGTCCAGTCTCTTAAGAGTTATATTGATTTGGAATATGTTATGGCTATACTTAACTATGTGCATATCTTCTTCCCACATAGAATGCAAGCTTCTTGTGAGCAAGGAATGTTTCATTTTTTTCTTTGTTTTTTTCAGACCCATGATATATAACAGGGGCTTAGCAAATGCTTACTGAATGATAGATTGTATGCTTCCAGCTATTTACAAACATGTACTCAAGTCCTTAGTCCTTACTTCTCTGCTTGTGCATGAAATAATTGGTGGGAAATGATAAAAGGAGGAAAGAAGAAAACAAGTTATGATTCTGAACCCTGTGTGAGGGGTAAAATTGATAGCAGCCTGGACCTCAATTAAGGAAACTTTGGGTTTGAAGGTAGATTCCAATATTTATGGATTCTAAGACCATGACCACTCTGAGCATCAGTTTCTTCATCTGCAAAATAGGGGTGATACTCTCTTTAGAACCTATCTCATAAGGTTTTTGTGAGACTTAAACAAAATAATTTATGACAAACACTTTGCAGACTTTAAAATTTTATATAAATTTTATCTGTAGGAGAAGGCAAGGTATTCTCTCCTAGTTCATATAAGGTGCTGATAGGGAGAGATATTTTGTACCTTAAGTGTCCAGACCAACAGGAGTGGGAAAGGAAATATTAGAACTAAGATTAGGTAGCGTTCCATTGACCAAGTTATTTATTAGAATTTCTGCCAGTTTTCTGGTTGATTCCTCGATGTCTATAATGATCTATTTCTTACTTAGAACAGAGTTATGTGGTACAGTGAAGCTTTGTCTAACATGGGGTTGTATGATTCAGTGCCTTGAAAATTTTGCACTCAATAAATTGAGTGCACTCGATTTGTTGAATAGAGTTACATTCAGTCTAAAACCTCCAGAACAAACAATGTCACTGTCTACTCATTCTTCTCCTCTTGTCTGTCTGGCCCAATTACCCTTGGAGAGTACATAGGAAAGATTTAAGGAAGTTAATCCTTAAGGGAATGAAACAGAATCTCACTTTCTCCTTCCTGATTTCCTCCTTCTCCCTAATAAAGCCCTCAACTGGCTCCTGATCATCTCAAATCCAGCCATAGATTAAGAGCATGAAAAACTCTTGAAACAGAACTAAAAATGGGATATGCCTAATGAGTTTTCCAGCTCCTTCACCAATGGATATACTCAGTTGCTCTCCACGGTATACTGAATCATAGAGTCAAAGCTGTGGCTAAATGGTCTGCTGGTTCTCCCATGTTCTTTAGAAGCCTTTTTTTCATTATGCTAATAAATCTCAGCAAACCTTTTTTTCCTGATGTTCAACCTAGATACCCTCCTAACCCCTACCCCCATCTAATTGATTTGGTCCTTACCTTTGAGTCTATTTAAAGAAACACATTCTTCATTTAATTGGGTCCTGTCCCATCTCCTTCCCCTGCTAGTAAATCAGTGTGTTGACAGAATTTCATATGTATACATGTCATTGTTTGCCTCTAGGGACAAAAGCAGGAGAAAAGCTACATGCATTCACAATCAGACCTGCTCCAAATAGACAGAGTGCTGGGGAAGGAGGGCCTCTCCCTCCTCTCTCTTGTTTCTGAGGGTGTCCCTAAGGTGAGAGTTGTTCTGCCCACTTCCTTTCTATGGTTATAGCATCATTCTAGGCATTCTGTCTCATGGATCCGAACATCGGGATTCTGATGGTGACTTACAATTAAAACAAGTGACATTATAATCCTCAGTTTCTCTTGCCCAGCAGATCTACCCTTAGGTGGATAGAGGGAGCCATCCTAGCACTGGATTTTTACCAGCTCGATTTTGCAGATCTGCTTGTTTCTTTCCTCTGCCCTAGAGTCTCTCCCTTCTTCTTCTGTTTGGGCTCTGGGCTGTGTAAATACATTAGGAAGTTTGGTGGTGCAAGCAGAGATTGGAGGCGTATCCTCTGAATGGAGCCCAGAGCAAAAATGCTTACAAAGGTTTTTCTTTTTTTTTTCAGTCTGGAAAAGGGACTCCTCCTCTGGGGTATGCATGGGTTTTGATTATTCATCAGCAATTATACACATCCAGAGAAATGACCTCATATATTCCACAGACATGAACCAAAAGTATGACACAGATGTTCTGGAATAAACAGTGTGAGTGCAAGCACATAGCTTCAGAGTACTGTAATGGCTCTTAGAGAAACTGGGTCAAAAGTTTCTCCCCATACATACACACAAACACCACACACACACACACACACACACACACACACACGTGCACATGCACACAAACCACAACTAACATGGACAGAAAATATAAATCTTCTTTCTTCTGCTCTCTGTCACAGTTTCCCATTTTATGGATGACCCCTGGGGGTCTCTCTGTACTCCCGTCTCCGTGAAGTGATTTGTGGAGAAGTTCTTCTGACTCTGGGGATTCTGCTGTGAGATTCAGAATGATGAATGCAAGTTTCCCTTTCCCCCTAAAATGCCTTCAGTTTTTTTTCTCTTTAGATCTCTAGAGATCTGGGTTTTTGATTTTGTTTTTACAGATGGTTTATTTGATGCTGAGTTTAGACTAGTTAGGTGAGAGAAGTAGCCTGCTTTAATGAACTGAGGGCTAAACCTGGAGTCAGGAAGACCTGGGTTCAAATTTGACCTCAGACACTTAACTGAGTGACTCTAGATGACCCACTTCGTTTCTTTGATCATTAGTTTCTTCAAAGCAGGTCTAACAGTGAGTTCAGTGCCTGCCTTGGAAACTTGTGAGCCTTCAGTGAAACAATGTATGGAAAGATGCTCTGCAACATTTAAAGAGGAGTAGAAGAAAGACTTCACCTGTGATTTCACAGATAGAGGAAACTCCTCCTACCATTTCTACCTTCTACCAGCACCTTCTCTGAAACTGTCTAGAGCACTGAGAGGCTAAATGAATGGCTCAAAGTCACACAGTCACTAGACTCAGAGGCAAGACTTGAACCCAGATCTTTGTGGCTTTGAGGTGAACTCTATTATGCTACAGCCTTTCTTCACCAACTTTAAGTACTGTATTATGACAACTCCTTTAATATTAAGAATAATGAATAGTTAATAGTCCCTTGGCAGGTTCATATTTAGAACCTAAGCTATGCTCATTAAGGCTTCACTGTAAAGTTATTGTTGACAAAAATGGTGTCTTATATCTATTTAGGAGCCTAGCACGTAGAAGCTACTCAATAATGAGCACTGCTAATATTGCCTTACCTGAAAGGAGATCATGCAAGTGGAAAACCATCATCTGACTCCATCTACCCCCATCACTCCTTATTTAATCATTTAATGTTTGTCCTTTGAGAATATTTTAGGAAAAGTATCAGCTTGAAGTTATAATAAGTAAATAGAAATGAACAAAATTTTATTACAAATAGTAATACCATCATATAGTGACTTCTGTCTAAGAAGCAAGAAAACACATTTGTCTAGGGTAGCCAGGCACCAATTTGGCTAGAGGTGAAGCTAAGCAACTGAAGAGGTGTTAAGTTGCTCATTAAGAGATAAGAAAGAGAAAATAATATCAAATCCACATTTCATCTTTCCTAATTCAGATTCTCCATTCATTTTTCCTCATGGATTTACAATCCACCAAATATTCATTAAGTACCTGTGTGTGCACAGGAAAGTTTCTGACAGTGACGAGGTGAGTTATGTAATGAAAGCCTTATCCTCATTTTACATGGGAAGAAACCGAAGGTCAGCAATAAAACCCAGCTCTCCTGATTCCAGGTACAAAGCTCCTTCCACTAAACCACAGTGCATCTGTTAGAGAATTGAAGTAATGAACCCCTTCTCATCGACACTGAGTATAGCTTATGGGGTACTTTGGTGGTTCCACTGGCCATCAGTAGATGAGATTACTCATTGAGGATTGTCCAGAATCAGCAGGTTCATTTTTATGGAAGCAGAAGAAAGGGTGAAGGAGGGATGTTAAGGAATTGAGATAAGTAAAGAAACCATATTAAGTGCTTTGCTCCTCACCATTTTGGATACCCTAAATTAAGAAAGTGGGAGAAGCACATGGAAGGCATGAGGAAGGTGATTCTCAAATCCAAGCACCGAAGCTGTTGGGAAATGGAGAGTTGATAGGGCTTCTGTGCTCCCTTTAAAGGAAGACTTTGGGAAGAATTTCATGCTCTGGCCTCTAGCCCTCCAATCAGAGGGGCAGAGGCAACAAGGGTCCTAATGAGTTATAATTGAATTATTTCCAAACTCAATTTTTAGACAGGTATTCTTGACAATTTTTGCCTCCAGTAATTATTTTTCTACAGGTTGTAGAGGAAACTAAAAACTTCAATGAAATTATTTTGGTTATTACTAAGGTTTGTGCTATGACTAACGCTCAGGCAGCTATATGGCACCTGGTCTGGAGTCTTCCTCATCTTCCGTTCAAACTGGCCTCAGACACTTACTAGCTGTGTGACCTTGAGCAAATCACTTAACCCTGTTTGCCTCAATTTCTTCATCTGTAACATGAGCTGGAGAAGGAAATGGCAAACCACTCCAGTATCTTTGCCAAGAAAACCCTAAATGGGATCATCAAGAGTTGGACAGGACAGAACAACAACAGCAAGGTTTGTGCTGAAAAACCAACAAATAAAACAAAACCTAAAATGTTTGTTTTATTCAAAGTTGAAAGGATTTGTTCTTGCCAGTGTTAATAGATACAATCAATAGTAACCTGGAGATCCTAGACCAGGCATGGGGAATCTGTGGCCTCAAGGCTACACTTGGCCCTCTAGGTCCTTGGGTAAAGCCCTTTGACTGAATCCAAACTTCATAGAACAAATCCCCTTAATAAAAAGATTTGTCCTGTAAAATTTGGACTCAGTAAAAAGGCTGCACCCAAAGAGTTAGAAGGCCACGTGTGGCCTCAAGGCTGCAGGTTCCACACCCCTGTCTTAGACTTTATCATTTAAGGTATGTAAGGCAAGTAATTAGAAGCAATAAGTTTAGAATTCTATTTCCTCAGAGAGGCAAAGGTCTTTTGGGATCATCTGGACCAACCTCCTACTTGACGCACCAGTTCCCTGGGTATCATCACAGAGACCACAGCATCCAAACTAACACAGTATTAGAGAGTTTTCTAGAGCACTGATAGGTTAAGTAACTTGTCTTGGGTGACAAAGCCAGTATATTCCTGAGGTGAAACTTGAACCCAGATCTTTGTGGTTTTGAGGTCAGCTCTCTATCCTATGGATTCTTAACCTGGTATGCATGAACTTTAAAAAAATTTTGATAATTTATTTCAATAATATTGGTTTCCTTGGTAATCCTGTTAATTTTATCTTAGGTCTTTATGTCTGTTATTTTAAGATGGTGTCCAACGGTTTCATCTGACTGCTAGGTTCGAGCCAAACTAGGTTAAGAACTATGCTCTAGCCTTTCTACCATGGCTGTTTCTTATAAATATCAAAGCACTAGATAAATACAAATTGTTATAATTACCTTAATGATAGTTAATGAATAAGAATCAGTGAGCAGGTTTACATTTAGAATCCAACCTAAGCTTCTTGGTGTAGAGACCGCCATACCTTTTTAGGCATATAGCACATAGCAAGTACTCAATAAATCTTTGTTGAATGGATGATTAATGAGATATTTCTAATGTTACCTGACCTGAGGAAGAAAAAAGTATCGTTTGCAGCTCATTACCTCGTGAGGTATCCTATTTCTTTGTGAGATGTATTGAGTTAGAATATCCTTTCATGGAGCCATTGAGTTAGAAACCAAAGTCAAGAGAAGTGGAGTGACTTATTAGCTGTGTAACCTTTAAGTCATTTAACATCTATCTGTCCCAGATTCCTCAAGTGTAAAATGGTCCCAGGTAGGTTGTGAGTCTCATATGAGAGGATATTGGTGAAAAATTCCTAACAGGGGAGCCAAGATGGTGGAGTAAGAAGTAAGTCATTCTCACCATCCCTTATTGACTTTTGAAAGCCCAGAAAATATCACCCCAGGAAAAATCCCGGAACAGCTGAGCCAGTAGAAAAATGTGGTGCAGCAGTATTATAGCCCAGGAAGCTTGGAGGATTAATGGGAAAGGCCCCTCACACTCTGGGGGAGGGGCAGTGATACACGATGTGAGGAGCCCTAGCAAACCAGCATCAAGTCCCACCTTAGCAAATCAGGGGGAGATCCTGAGCCCTAGCGTGGTTGAGCAGGCAAGTGCCAACACCAGGACATTCCTGAGTGCCTTAGCATAGGCAAGGAAACTGGTAGACACCAGCTTGAAAAACCCCCACATGTTCTGGCTTTCTCCAGCAGCCAAATCTCCAGCTGCTTCAGCACAACTCCTCCAGGAGGCATAGCTCTAGGCTGGCAGACATCCTCTAGCAGCCAAACATTTGAGTGAAAAGCCTGGATGAGCAGGCATCCCCAAGGGGCCAGACTCCCCACTCTTACCCGGAGAGCTCCAGTGTTACTGACCCCAGCTCAGCAGCAGGTAAGCTGCCATACTCCTACAGCTTCTACCAGCCAGCACCTGAGGCCTCAGCATACAAAATAAGTGACCAGGATGTAGGCTCCCAGCACAACAATCTTGGGTCAGTGACCCTTGTGCTACAGGAGGAGAGCTCAACTTTAAAAGCCAGTAAATAGGTAAACACCATGAGCAAAAATCAGAAGTGGACAAAAACCATAGATTCTTATTATGGGGACAGGGAAAATCAAGGCACAAATTCAAAAGGAGATACCATTGTCAATATATTCACACCTGAAACCTTAAAAGGGGATATGAACTGGTCTCAAGCCCAAAAAGCCTTCTTGGAAGAGCTCAATAAGGATTTTAAAAGTCAAACAAGAGAGGTATAAGAAAAATTGGGAAAAGAAATGAAAAGTATGTAAGGGAGAGTCAATAGCTTGGGAAAGAAAGGATAAAAATTGACTGTAGAAAACAAGTCCTTAAAATTACAATTGCCCAAATGGAAAAAAGTACACTGAAAAAAAACCAACTCCTTAAAATGTAGAATTGGCCAAATGGAAAAGGAGGCACAAAAACTCACTCTAGAGAACTCCTTAAAAAGTAAAACAGGCCAAATGGAAAAGGTGGTACAAAATTTGATAGAAGAAAACAATTCATTAAAAATTAGAGTTGGACAAGTGGTAGCTAATGACTCCTTGAGATATCAAGAATCAGCCAAACAAACACAAAAGAAGGAAAAAAAATAGAAGAAATTGTAAAATACTGCATTGGCAAAACAACTGACTGGAAAATAGAGCCAGGAGAAACAATTTCAAAATTATTGGTCTACCTGAAAAGCATGATAAAAAAAAAGAGCCTGAACAGCATCTTTCAGGAAATCATCAAGGAAAACTTCCTAGAACCAGAAAGTAAAATAGTCATTGAAAGAATCCACCGATCATTTTCTGAAAGAGATCCTAAATTGAAAACGCCAAGGAATATTGTAGCCAAATTCCAGAACTACCAGGTCAAAGAGAAAATACTGCAAGCATCTGGGAAGAAACAATTTAAATAGCATAGAACCACAGTCAGAATCATGCAGGACCTTGCAGCTTCTACATTAAAAGATCAGAAGGTGTGGAATATGATATTCTGTAAGGCAAAGGAGCTTGGCTTACAACCAAGGATCAACTACCCAGTGAAATGGAGCATAATCTTTCAGGGGAGGAGATAGACATTCAATGAAATTGGGGACTTCCAAACTTTCCTGATGAAAAGACCAGAGTTCAGTAGAAAATTTGATCTCCAAATAGAAGACTTAAGAGAGGCATAAAAAGGTAAACAAGAAAGAAAACAACAACAACAACAACAACATGTTATTAATGAGGGCAAACTGTTTACATCCTTACAAGGGAAGATGACACTTGTAACTCTTGAGAACTGTATTGTTATTATGCCATTTAAAAGGGTTATACATAGACAGAGGGCATGGCTATAAGTTGATTTTGATATGATAAGAAATCTAATTAAGTGGTAAAGAGGGATTGCACTGGGAGAAGAGAAAAGGAGGAGACAGAGTAAAATTATATTGCATGAAAAAACACAAACATCTTTTACAGTAGAGGGAATGAAGAGAAGGAGGTGAGCATTGTTTGAACCTTACTCTTATCAGATTTGGCTCAAAGAAGGAATAACTTAAACAATTAGGTATAGAAATCTAACTTACCCTACAGGAAGTAGAAGGAGAAAGGGGAAAGAAAAAGGAGGGGGTAGATAGAAGGGAGGGAAGAAGTAGAAAAGGGACAGGACTGAAAGAAGGGAGGGCAGACTGAAGGAGGCAGTGGTCAAAAGCAAAACTCTATTGAGGAGGGAAAGAGAGAAAAGACAGAGAAAAGCATAAACAGGGGCAAAATAGGATAGAGAGAAAGACACAGATAGTGCATCAAATTGAAAAGTTTTTGCATAAACAAAGCCAATGCAACCAAGATTAGAAGGGAAGCAGAAAGCTGGGAAACAATTTTCACAGCCAGCATCTCTGATAAAGCCCTCATTTCTAAAATATATAGAGAACTGAGTCAAATTTATAAGTATATAAAACATTCCCCAATTGATATATGGTCAAAGGATATGAACATGTAGTTTTCAGAGGAAGAAATCAAAGCTATGTATAGTTAAGTGAAAAAAAAGTCTCTAAATCACTATTGACTAGAGAAATGAAAATAAAACAACTCTGAGGTACCACATCACACCTATCAGCTTGGCTAACATGACAAAACAGGAAAATGATAAATGTCGGAGATGGCGTGGGAAAATTGGAACACTAATGCATTATTAGTGGAGTTGTGAACTGATTCAACTCTTCTGGAGGGCAATTTGGAACTACATCCAAAAGGCTATAAAATTGTGTGTACCCTTTGACCCAGCAATACTAAAAGAGATCATAAAAATTGGAAAATGACCCACATGTGCAGAAATATTTATAGCAGCTCTTTTAATGGTGGCAAAGAATTGGAAATTGAGGGGATGTCCATCAATTGGTGGATGGCTGAACAAGTCGTGATATATGAATGTAATGGAATACTATTGTGCTATAAGACATGATGAACAGGTGGACTTCAAAAAAACCTAGAAAAACGTATATGAACTGATGCTGAGTGAAATAAACAGAACCAGGAGAACACTGTAGACAGTAACAACCACATTGTGTCATGACTGACTTTGATAGACTTAGCTCTTCTCAGCAATGCAAGGATCTAGGACAACTCTGAAAGACTTATGATAGAAAATGCCATCCACATCCAGAGAAAGAACTTTGGAGTCTGAATATAGATGGAAACATACTATTTGCTCTCCTTTTCTTGTCTTGTTTTGTTTCTTTTTTCTTGTGGTTCCTCCCATTAGTTCTAATTCTTCTTTACATCATGACTAATGTGAAAACATGTTTAATATGAGTGTATAAGTAGAGCGAGCCTTCATCAGATTGCATACCATCTTGGGGAGGGGGCAGGAAAAGAAGGGGGAGAAAATTTAAAACTAAAAATATTGTGGAAGTGAATGTTGAAAACTAAAAAGAAATAAACTAAATTAAAAATGTTCCTAACACAATTTCCCTAACTTAAGTTATGAGTTCATCTCTTACAGTTATTATTTTCCTCTTGGAAGATGGAATGAATGATTCCAATGATTTGTCCAGGGGCAAATAAAGAGTGACACATAAACCCAAGAATGAAGGACCCTTCTACAACCCTTGTTTGAGAGAAAGAACATAGAAAGTAAGCTCCTTGGGGGCTTACACAGTCTCATTTTTTTTGTCTGTATCCCCAAAGACTAACCCAGTGTCTGACATATAGTGGGCATTTAAAAAACACTAATCAATTGTGCTATGACAAAACCTTAGAGGACATTACTTCCCTTGGGTTTATCAAAGGCAGCCTGAGGCTTTAATTGTACAGGGTCAAAGTCTATACTATGTGGTTCATAAATAAATCGACTTGAGGTCATTTAGAAAGAGATCTAGAAAATACATTAAAAAAAAACTCAGGGGCCAACTTAAATGTCATGAAAGATCATAAATGCTTTCTAGGAAACTGGGTATTTTTTGCTTCATCCTTGGCTTGAATGCATACTGTTTTGGCGACACAAAAGAGACATTCATTACAGGCTTTCTCTCACCACTCTTTACCTGTTTTTGCAAATGAAAAAGAGAGGAAAAATCCTTGGGAACTATCAAAACAGTTTTGTGTCCTTATACCACATTATTAACAAGGGTAGAATTTCTACTAGATGCAGGCACATGGCAGACAATTGCAATGATTATGCTAAGTGACAGATAAAAGCTTCAATTTACTTGGTCTAGCTGTAGCCTTGATACAATCATTTCCAGTCTTAAAATGTATCTAACAGTTTGAAACTCAGAACGTTGCTTGAATGCATTGACTCTGCTTACTGCTGCCAAGGCACATTATCCTCCTGCTGTGCCTTCTCCTAATAATTTCAAAACCATTGAGAAGTACCCTGGAGTCAATTAAAACAATCCCCACTAAATTAGGTTTCAAGTGTTGTCTATTAGGCCCTGGCAGCAACATTGCCCTTTCATTGCATCAGTAAAGGATCAAACCAATTCAGCCCGATGGAGGAGGTGGGGTGGGTGGGGTTTAGGAGACAGAAGAGAGAGAGAGAAGTATGGGAGAATTAGAGGCATACTCATAAATATGGAAATATCTCAGAGATATTATCTTTCAATAGCTTGTTCTTTTAATCATGTAATCCGGGGTGGTTTAGGGAGATTGCTTGTTGCTTTTGTCCGTGATTCATTTGCATAACATATGTAGCATCATATTTGAATAAACCAAAGACCAATCCAGAAGTTTAAAAGCCTGTGGAGAGCAAGGTTGTGAAGCTCCAGCAGAAAAATGTCTAATCTTCGAGACAGAGTTGGATAAACAATAGTGTTCTAGAGGGTCAGAAGCAGAAGCAGGGTAGGTGGAACACTAGAGGAGAAAGATGTATAATCAGAGAGAAAGATGGTATCACCTCTTGTTCTGGCTCTGGAGTCAGAAGAGTTGGGTTCAAATTTTGCCTCTGGTATTTGTTGGTCACAATGTTTCATATGCAGATTGAGGGGTTTGGATCAGAAGGCCTATGTGGCTCCTTCTAACTCTGTAGCCATGATCTTTTGGCAAGTCTCGTTCTCAAAGGGCAGTGGAAAGATGATATTCAGATTACGACATACTTTTCTATTAACTTACCTCTTTTGTATGATAAATAACATATTAATAGTAATAATAACACAAAACATTTACTTATTGCTTTGAAGTTTGCAGAATAGTTTACACACACACACACACACACACCAATCTTATTTAATTAGAGTTAATTTATTAAGCACTTTCTATGTGCAAAGCACTGTTCTGGGTACTGGGGATAAAAAAAAAAACAAAAACCTCAAATAGTCCTTGACATCTACCAGAAAGATATAATATGCAGATAAGTATGTGCAAAGTATATGCAATGTATTTTAAAATCATTCATTTTAAGAGGCAGAGAAGAAAACTAGAAATACAAGTAGGTGATTTTGAGTGGGTGGAGGGGTTGAAGTTGGAGATAAGGAAGATCTTCATATAAGATATAGCATCTGAGTTATGCTTTGAAGAAAGCCAGAGCTTTTTAAAGGTAAAGATGAAGAAAGAGAACATTTTCAGGCATGGGGAACGAAAGGGGCGTGTGTGATATTGTATACAGGGAGAAGCAGGCCAGTTTGACCGAAATAGAGAGTACTTGGGAAGTCACACAAAATGAGACTAATTTGCTATGTAGGATATGTATTGTAAAGGGCTTTAAATGCCAGACCAGGAGCTTACATTTTCTGTTAGAGGCAAGAAGTAGCCCCTGATGACTTTTGAGCATAGAAGTGACATCTGTGTCTGAGAAAATGCAATTTGGCAGCTGGATGGAGTTAGAGGATAGAGTCGAAAGAGAAGAGTTATTGGCAGAAGTTCAAGTTAGACATAAGGAGCATACAAATTAAAAAACTATGTGAGTGTACAGAAGCAGTCAGATGCAAGAAATATTGTGGGGTTAGAATTAACAGACCATGGCAAATTATTAGAAAATCATGGGGAGAGGGAAGAATCAAAGTTACTCCCAGATTTTAAACTTAGGTGGAGATGATGCCAAAAGAAGTGGGAAATTTTAGAGAATGGGAGGATTTTGAGGAAAATAAGAGTTCCATTTTACACTTGTTGAATCAGAGAAAACCATGGAACACTGAGAAATGTGCCCAACAGGCATTTGGTGATAAAGCATCTAAGTTTAGAAGAAATATAGAGTTAGATATATAAATCTGAGAGTTATCTCCATTGAAATGATAGCTGGACCCCTAGGAACAGATGTGATCACCAAAGGAGAAGTTATAGAGAGATTAGAAAGAGGTCAAGGAAGAAAGCAATTTTCCTTGATGTCCACAGTTACTTAATAGAAGATTGAGAATCCCACAAAAGAGACTTACAAAGAAAGGAAGAAAAATAAGAGAGAGCTATGTCACAGAGGCCAAGGAAGGAGAGAGTGCCAAGAGGAGGAAAATGAGTCAGTATTACCAAAAACTGCAGAAAATTTAAATAAAATGAAGAGTGAAAGAAGGCCATAGCATTCAGCAACTGAGAGATTGCTTGTCACCTTGCAGAGGACAGTTTCAGTCAGGTGGTGGGTTTGGAAGCTAGATCGCAAGAGGACTTAATTAGTGGGATGCCAAAAGAGCACCCAGGCTCTCTTTTGGTTATCCCTTTGCTCATTCTATTTAAACAACATATATTCTTTTTCAGTCATATATCTCTTTAATAGCATTGTTCATGACAGTTCTCCTCCATCATTCCATATTAGTAATATGTTGCAAGGTACTCACACCTACCAAAGCCTTCTTCCTTTATTCTTTCAGAGATCATTAATTTCAATTCTTCAAAGACTGCAGTAATTTTTAACTCATATACTATCACTGGAGGTCTATTGGTATTTTAAAAATAGGTCTTTTGTTTGAGGAGCAAAAACTGGGGCTCATTAAAAGAACTTTGAATTTCCCAAAGGCAATCTAGTCTATTTTTTTTCCTATTCAATTCTAGGCCCAAGTCACACACTGGTGAAATCTAAAATTCTTCCACTGACACAATCTGTCTTGAATGTGTTCTATGATATGAAGTCAGGAGGGAAAATCTGAAGCAGCAAAGGAATGTTTGTCAATATAGGAGAAAGAATAGGAAATTCTGGGTCTCTTGGGAAATTCTCTTGGGATGCTCTTGGCAGACTAGGGCTACAAAAATAATTGAGGCATGGGCTGATTATAGGGGTACTTGTACCTTGAAATTCAGGGGAATCAGAAGATAAGAAGGAAACATACATCTATATATCTATCTGGGAATTACATATGTCTATGCTTGAATGAATGAAGCATTTATTAAGTGCTTACGATGTGAAAAGCATTGTGCTAAGTACTGGAGATATAAATAGAAGGGTCGAACAGGCCCTACTATCAAGGAGTTCACCATTCTAATGACAGAAAAAAATATATACATATGTATATATATATATATATATGTGTGTATATATATACATACATATATACACATATATACACACATATGTGTATATATGTGCGTATGTGTGTATGTGTATATACATACATATATATACACACACACATACACACGTGCACACACACACACACACACACACACACACACACACACACACACACATATATATATGTACGAGGTTTGAGCTACAAGTCAGATGAAAAGTCCCACTGGTAAAACAGAAGTCAAGATGACTGGCGATGGCTTGGGATGCAGTGGATGAAACTTGGCATCATCGATGTCTAACCAAGCTCTAAGTGCTCTACAGCACCCGCGTCAGCCACCTTCATGTTCATTGGAATGAATTGTTCTCATCCGTCCATTCTCCCAGCGGAAGTCTTCATGCTTTGGGTAGATAGCACCCTAACTCACCAGTGGGTTTGTGGTCCATCAGTTACCCTCAACCATATTCTGCCTGTCTGCCAAAACGGTTTACCAGGGTGTGGCCACTGAACACGCTAAAGCTTCTTAGAGTCACAGGTGAGAGTTGGGTGATCAGTTGGACACCACAGGTGGAAAGGATCCCTACAAAGGGCTTCACAACCCTTGCACCAGAGGTATTGGTCTTCCCTGAACACCTCTATCCCCCTTGTGGGTATTTATTAATCTGGTGTCATAGCTCCTACAGCACTAGAGCTCACACATAACATATGCCAGAACTGGAGTGAGCAATGCCAAAGGATAGGATCAGATTCAACAGAAAACTGCCTATTTGCGTTGTAGCATTTGAGCCTACTCCTGATGATCTAGGTGCTCAGGAGTGGGCATCAGGCATATATGACACAAGTGAACTTCTCTCCATGTAAAACCTACTAAGAAATATTTTAAAGTTATAAACTTTGCAAATTTTTGTGGGAATATGATTACTAATACAACTGGAGTGGTAAAACTAAATTGGCCATGCAATAGCACAAGTCCAGAGATAAGACAGTTAAACAAGCAAAAACTAGTACAATTGGAAAAAAATCTCCAACCTGGGGTAAACAAATATTTTTTGCTTAAATTGGCTATATCACCACTGATCAATCCTTTGCTTACTGATTCTTAGTTACGTAGTTTCTATCAGGAACCCTTCCATTACTTTACATTTTGTACAATTCCTGTGTGTCCTTGCACAAATTAAGGATTTATTTAATACATAGAAGGTCTTTTTCTTGATTTATTGAAATTTCATGAATGCCAGTGTACAATGCATAATTGGTATTATTCATATGCAATCTCTTATTCCCAATACATTATTATCCCATTTCCATTTTTGATCATATGTAAAAGGGGGAATAGGAAGAGAATAAGCATTGATTAAACACCTACTATGTGCCAGTCACTGTGTCAAGTGCTTTAAAAATATCTCATTTTATCTTCACAACAACCCTTTGAGGTAGGTGTTATTATCCTCTGTACTTCATAGTTGAGGAAACTGAGGTAGGCAAAAATTAAGTGACTTGACTAGGGTCACACAGCTGACAAATGTCTGAGACTGGATTTGAACTCAGATTTTCCTGATTTCAGACTGAGTGCTCTAACCACTGAGCAACCTAGCTGCCTTTTGTAATACTTCCTGCTTGCAAGCCATCATTGACAATATAGTGCAGCCAGATTATACCCATAACCCATCCCCTTATTTCCACATTGGTCACTTGCAAGCTTGGTTCTTTGTATAGCATCACGTTTCTGTAAATCAAAACCACATGGAATTAATGGGAAAATACTGATTTGGAAAACATAAGTGTGTTTTTATGTGTGTGTATATCTGTGTATATTTCAGGAAAAACTTGGATCTTTGAAAACAACACGTAAACAACTTTCTTATCTTTAAATTGCTTATGCTGGGTATCATTTGTTAGGCTTATTTAGTCTTCTGGATTAGACTGTGAAAGCTTTAAGGTCATGGACATTTCCATTGCTTATTTCGTACACTTGAGAGTGTCTAGTGGCGCATTCTACACTGGTAATACTCAAGGACTCAGAAGAAGGCCTTTGGTATTGAAGATTTGTTGGCAAACATAGAAAGGAATTGCAAAGAACAAAAGTACTTACAAGGATTTTGATCTATATCTTGTAGGGTGGGGAGATGGCATTCACATAGCTGAAATAACAGATCAAGAAAGCCTAGTCTTCTATTTGCAATGCATACAGTAGATGCTTAATATGAAGTTATTGAATCAATGACAGATAATTGTCCCTGGGACATATTATGAAGATAATTACAACTACCATTTACATAGCACTTTATGGTTTTGTAGGATTTACATATATATATATATGTATATATATATATATAATTTTTATTTGTTTCTCCCAAGAGCTCCATGACAAAAGTAGGGTATTATTATGATTCATTTTTCAGATGAACAAACTAAGGCTCATAAAGGTTAAATAATTTACTAAACATCATTCAGATAGATAAATTGTGGAACCATGATTCAAACTTTGTTTTTTTGACTCTGAACCTATTTTTTCCCTATATATCCTGTGTCTCTATATGGGCAAGATGCTGAGAGAATAACTAAAGGCTGTTTAGATAAATAGAGTTTTTATCCATCTATATCTACATTTATACTTATATCTACCATATAGAGAGATAGACTAATGTAGATGTACTATCAACATATATGTACACGCATACACATATATGTACATATATGTAAATCTTAAAATATTTCCAAGCTATATTTAATCAAGAGCACAAAACAGTTCTAAAAGTTATTATTAGTAATTCCAGAGGATAATAAAATGTTATAAAGAAGGAAGCACATGTAGTTAGTAAATAAAAATAATAATTGTTTTCTCTATTATGGAACATGATGTTTAATTAGCACAGTCACACAACATCATATAGCATGTACTAGCACTATAAATTCCAGTTCTCTATGTCCTTATGATATGCATTGCACAGACAAAACTATTATACCATGACTAATACATAAGAGATGAGGTGACTATGTCACAGGGCCAGAACTTCAGAGTCCAAAATCATCTATCGGGAGGGCTCTCATGAAGCAGAAATGATAAGGTTTTGATGAGGATGTCAGAAAAGCCAAAGGGAAAACAAGCCAACAACTGATTCAATTCAATAAGTATTTCACAGAATCTGAGAGTTAAAATGACCCTATAGACCATCTAGTACAACTCATATGGGGGGGGGGGGAATAACTCCCTTTAGACTATATACACCAAGAGGCCATGTAGGCTTTTTTTTGTTGGAAGTCTTCCAAGGGATCCCACATGCTTCTAATGCAGCCCATTATACTTTTGGATACTTCTAACTAATGGAAAAAAATTTCCTCACACAACCTCTGATAATTTAATTTTTACCTTTCTGTAACTTCTACCTACATTCCCTAGTTCTGCCCTCTGAGCCCGAAGAGATCAAATTAAATCTTTCTTTTAAGGGATAGCCCTTGATTAATTCCATGCTATGAACAACATGAGGGTTGGAATGTCACAGTTGATGAAGAGTTGGCTTCGGAACCAAAAAGACAGATTTAAGCTCTGCTTCTGAAACATACTGTTTACGTGGTCCTAGGCAAAGCACACATGCAGTAGTGGCAATGGTGTCTACAGCAGCAGCAGTAGCAGCTTTGGGAGATCTCAGCCTTGAGGCAGTATAGGGGATGGAGTACACAACTGGTCAGAAGGGACCACAAGGGACCCTTTGCTGGTACTGGGTACAGCTGGTGCTTATTGGCAACCGTATTGTCCATAGCAAGTTCTGGGTCTCAGTTCCAGGATGAAGAGGAGTGCTGGTAGTTGAAAGGGAGCAGGGGCCCTGGTCACAGTTCCAAAGCAAAGAGGAGTACCAGTGCTTGTGGGATTTCCTGGATAAAAACCAGAGTACAAACCAGGAGAGCAATGACCACACCTCTCGCAGGACCAGCTTAGAAGAACTGAAAACTTCCAGACCCATAGAAATTAGACCTGAAAATAGCAGCATGAAAAAATAAAACTTATGCTTGGGACAAAATCTCCTCACATCTAGGTGAGTAGAGCCCAATTTTAACATAAAGTTCAAAGTTGGGGGGGGGCAGAGCCAAGATGGCGGCTGGACAGCAGGGACTAGCCTGAGCTCCCCACCAAGTCCCTCCAAAAACCTATAAAAATGGCTTTGAACCAATTCAAGAACTGCAGAACCCACAGGGTAGCAGAGGGAAGCAGGGCTCTAGCCCAGGATAGCCAGGACAGTCTCTGGGTAAGGTCTATCCCGCACAGAGCTGGGAGCAGAGGGGAGCAGAGCTGAGCAGAGCAGAGCCCAGTGTGGGAGGCGTGGACCAACAAGACGAGGAGCCGGGTGGAGCATGCCCTACCACCCTGAATCAGTGAGCTGCAGCAGTTACCAGACTTCACAACCCACAAACACCAAAGACAACAGAGAAGGTTAGAGGGAAAAGGGGCTGGGGACACGGAGTTTGCAGTTCGGCCACCACCCTGGGGGCAGCAGAGGTGGGGCAGCTACAGAACTACAGCTGCAGTTGTTTCTGGCCCCAGGCCCACCTGGTAGGAGGAATTAAGTGGCAGATCAGAGCAAGAGTGAAGAGCCTGCTGAAGATCTAAGTCCAGTCAGGGTTGGGGATTCTTGGGGAAGGAGGAGTGCTGGTGAGGCAGAGCTGGCGCATCCCCCCAAATGTGGAACATAGAACTCTTTAGTCTACAAGCACTCATACCCTGCTGAAAAACTCAAGGGTCAAGTAAATTGTCTGGGAACGTGGCCAGGCAGTGAGAACTTACCCAGATTCAGTCTCGGACTTTGGAATCTAACTTTGGTGACAAAGAAGACCAAACATACAGTCAGAAGAAGTCAACAAAGTCAAAGGGCCTACAACAAAAACCTCCAAGAAAAACATTAACTGGTTTCAGGCTATGGAAGAGCTCAAAAAGGATTTGGAAAATCAAGTTAGAGAAGTAGAGGAAAAATTGAGAAGGGAAATGAAAAGGATGTGAGAAAACCATGAAAGACAAGTCAATGACTTGCTAAAGGAGACCCAAAAAAAAAAACTGAAAAATATACTGAAGAAAACAACACCTTAAAAAATAGACTAACTCAAATGGCAAAAGAGCTCCAAAAAGCCAATGAGGAGAAGAATGCCTTGAAAGACAGAATTAGCCAAATGGAAAAGGAGGTCCAAAAGACCACTGAAGAAAATACTACCTTAAAAATTAGATTGGAGCAAGTGGAAGTTAGTGACTTGATGAGAAATCAAGATATTATCAAACAGAACCAAAGGAATGAAAAAGTGGAAGACAATGTGAAATATCTCATTGGAAAAACCACTGACCTGGAAAATAGAT
>CM053624.1:89939261-89963536 GCA_028646595.1 Phalanger gymnotis
CTCCACTTTTTTTTTTCTTCTCTCTATTGTATTTGTTGTTGGGTTGTGGTTTTTTTTGGTTCTGTTTCGCCTTTCTCATGAGACATGAGAAAATTTATAAATTAATTCAATGCCATGCCTTCTTGGGGAGGGGGGGGAGGGAGGGAAGAGAATTTGGAGCCCAAAATTATGTAGAACTGTATGTTGCAATCTAAAAATAAAAAAAAAAAGAAATACTAACAATGATACTACAGTAATATATTTTAAAAATTCGCTGTGACTAAATTGGGCTTTTACCCAACATATGAGGATAATTCACTATCAGAAAAAACTATGAATGCTACAAATCATGTTGATAACAAAAATAATAAAACTCATTGTTGCAATAGCTAAAGAAATAACCATTGATAAACCAGGGTGCTTTTGTGTGTTAAACAAAACAAAATAATGATTATAAATTATGGGACTAAAAATATTCTTAATAAAAGTTTCCTCAATACCATCTTATATAGCTGTCTATATCTAAGAGAAGGGATTATTTATAATAGAGAAATCCTGGATACTTTCCTAAGAATTTAGAGATAAATGAAGAATTCCTATATCCTTTGCTATTTGATATTCTGCTAGTAAGGTCAGTCATAATGATAAGACAAGAAAAAAATTAGTTGAGAGAATATTCTTAAGCAAAGAGGAGGCTAAACTATCTTTCGGGTGCCATAAGTTACATTTATAGAATTTTAGAGAATCCAAGAAAAACAACAGATAATAAATTCAGTAAAGTAGCAAATATAAAGCAAATTGACAAAAATCACTGATTTCTCTAAATTACTAATTGACATAGGAATAAGAATTAAAAAGATAAATTCTATTTAAAATAGCATTGAAATGCATTACCTATCTGCAAATTGAGCTGTGAAGAGATACAAAGGATTAATACAAACAAATCCAACTACAAAATAAATAAAAGAAGACCTAAGTAATTAGAAAAACTGTCTGTTGTCATGGCCAGGCCATAGCAATGCAGTAAAAATGACAATAATGCCAAAATTACTATTATAGATGTATTGCTATACCAATCAAATTCCCAATGAAATATCTGACAGAATTAGACATTCAGTGTCCTAACAATTATTTAAGTACTCACTATATTCCAGGAACTATGTTAGCTCTGGAGATGCAAAGAAAGGTAACAAATTGTCCATGCTCTCAAGAAATGTACATTCTAATAAGAGATCTAATGTACATATTCAGGAATGTTGTTATTGTTTATCTGTTCTCGAAGAGGACTATGACATCTGGGAGGTGATGCCATGACATACAAGTGAACTGGATTTAAATGAGGGAGGCCTGTGAAAAGCCACCAGCATTACTTTCTCCTTCAGAGCCATCTAGGTGCAGTAGTGAGATATAGATATTTGCCAGGAATTTACAAAATATAATGAGTATATGAAGGTATTGAAAGAGTAATGTGTTAGCAACTGAGGGATGGGGAAGGCTGGGAAAAAAAAATCTTTCAGAGGATAGATTTTGAGCTGAGTCTTTGGAGGAAGCCATGGAAATTAAGAGACAGGGTGGGATAGTGGTGGAGGAAGGGGGTCAGCCAGTACAAAGGCTCAGAAACAAGAGATGAAATCTTTAAGAAAATGCCAGTGTATCTTGCTCAAAAAGTGTATGGAGGGGAGTAATATTCAAGATGGTTGAAAATGTTTAAGAAGGATTATCAAAGGCTTTACATATAAAACTGGTATTGATATTTGAGCCCTATGGAAACAGGAAATCATAGTAGCTCCCTGTGCAGGGAAGTTATATGATCAGACCTACATTATAGAAAAAGCACCTTGGGGAGACTAGACAAGATGGCAGAGTAAGAGGAAGCAGTACAGTTTAGTTTCTCCTATAACTCCTGTCAGTGTAGTACCTGACTTTGATGACATTTTCATACTCATTAAAGGTGTCTAACAAAATCACTGAAAACATCATGCTTAAAAGCATGAAGCAAGCACACAGCCCTGCTTCACTCCATTGGTGACTGGGATCCTGTAACTATCACAACAAAGACTTAAGAAGAGCTATAGACTAAGTAGTAAGTGGGAAATCTAGGTTAAATCACTGTGGTTCATTTTTCCACCACAAGATCACCAATTTGACCTCTAGGCAAGTGATTAGGGTAAGAAGTCTGGGACAAAGCTTGTCCAGGATCTCAGAGCCAGATCCCAGAAACATAATAAAGCTTTAGCACCGCCTTTATGATCCCCAGAGAGAAGAATCACAGTTATAGCTCCAGAGTTCAGTGACTGCATCATTTTGTCACTCTAACCTGAGAGGATTTTAGACTTAGCCTAGAGCAAAGTAGAGGGCCTCAGAGCTTTATCTCTTAATCTATGATGGGGTTGAAGACTCAGCTTCTGGGAAAAGAACAGGAGTAAGCAGGGAAAATGCCTGTAGAACTTTCCAAATAGCTGATAGAGGCTGTGGTTTACAACTGTCTACTGATACTCTACTCATAGGCAAGACTACAGCTGTGTTGTCTAGGCATTAAGGTAGTGTATATAGACCCCCCAAATCCCAGGAGGGCACTAATCCGATCATTCTCTTAATATGAAAAGAAAGGCCACCCCAAAAGTTTAAATCTCCATGGCCCAAGCTGCTTTTATGTTTTTTGAATAGTATGGAATGTCCAGTGAATGTAAAAGCAAAACACCAAAAAAAAAAAAAATGGAAAAATAGGCCGACACCATACAAGGCCATGACAGAAGTGTTCAGAGCCTGATCTTCACACAAAGGAACAATCTGTGCATTAAGACTAAAAGAATTATTGTTTAAGAAAAGATGAAGAGCTCTTATGATTACAAAGACACAAAACAAGAAGACATGAATAATTTCAAATCACAAGTAAAGCCTCTAATCAAAACATAGCTTAGCCACAAGATCAAATAGAATTCCTATAATAAATGAAACAAGTGTTTAAAAATGCTTTTAGATGATATAAATGAAATGAGAGCTTAGAGAAACAAATCAGAAAAGAAATGAGACTATTTTTGGAAGAGAACAAAAGAAAACAAACAATTTAACACAAAAGATACAAGATCTCATCTAAGTAACAGACTTCTTGACAGTTAGGATGGGTCAAATAGAAGTTAATGACTCCATGAGACAATGAGAAATATTAAAACAAAGTCAAAAGATTGAAAAGAAAAGAAGACAATATAAGGCATATCTTATAAAAACAACTCAGCAGGAAAAAAGAAAAAGGAAAAGGAAAGATCATTTCAGAATCATTGGAATACCTACACCCCATGAACCAAATTAAGCTGTAATATTATATTTCAAGAAATAATGAAAGAAAGTAGCCCAGACATATTAGGTTAAGGGCAAAGTGAGAATAGAAATAAATTAGGTAATCAAAAATCTAAAAGAAAATCCTCAAATAAAAACTTCTAGGAATATCACAGCACAAACTCAAATTTTCTTGTCTAAGATAGAGCACTCCAAATAGTCAGAAAATAAGTCCAGTACTAAGAACTACATTTGGGATCACACAAAACTTGGTAGCTACCCTGTAAAAGAGTAGCAAGCATGGAATATGATATTCTAAGAGGCAGAATACAAAGCTTTGTTACCAGCAAACAACATAATGTATGGGGGGGGAGGGGAGGAAGGACAGGATCTTTAAAGAGAGGGAACTCCAAACATCCTGATAAGACCAGAGTTGAGTAGAAATTTTGAAAAACAACATGGGAGTGAAGGGAAACCTAAAAATATAAACACAAGTGAGCAATTGGAAAGGATTTTATAAGGATAAAATGTTTACATTATAATGGAAGAGGGGAATGATACATGTGTTTTTTTCAAAACTTTAAAGGTATCAACTATACAAAGTGTCAAGACAGAGTATCTGGGAGTGACTTTGAATGTTTTGATGATCTTAAAAGAAGAAAAGAAAGGGATAGGAAAAGGTATACACTATAGAAGAAGAGTTAAGGAATGGGGGAACTTATATTACATATTTGAGGTGCTGAGGTAGAAGTGTAAACAAACAAAGAAGGGTGGGAAAGGCAGGTGTCAAATTTCACTTTCAACTAAATGGGTCAAAGGATGCTAAAACAAACACACACATCTTTATAGACAAAGAATTTGGTATATAAATCCATCCAACTCAATGGGAAAATAGGAGAAGACATTGAGAGGGAAAAAGGAAGGGTAGGATAAGGTAGAAAATAGTCATAAAAGAACTAAACTCTAAGGGCAGAGGGGAGATCATAAATAATAGCTTAAAAGCAGGGCTGTCCAACCTTAGATTTTTATTGAAACAATAGACAATATATTTTGATTTGCCATTTTAGTGAGAACTCTGTTGTAGCTCAGCATTATTTACTAAACCATTTATGTAAATTTCTATGCTTGTAGGCTGGCTGCGTAAATTGCATTGTGGGCCTCATGCAGCCTGTGGGCCACATTTTGGACAGCCTTGGTTTAAAAGGAAAGACAGAAGATCTTATAATAAAGAGAGGTCAGAGATCAGAGATCAGAGCATAAGACAACAAGATGGAAAGAAATTCACAATTCATAACTATAACTTTAAATGTAAATAGGATAACCTCACCCATAAAGAGGAAGCAGACAGCAGAAGGAAATAGGAAACAGTATTGTTTTTAAGAAATATATTTGAAACATGAAGCTTCATAGAGTTAGAAGGAACCAGATCAGAATCCACTATGCCTCAGCTGAACTTGAAAAGTAAGAGTATCAATCATTATCTAAGAGAAGAAAAACTAGATAATTAAAATAGAGTTATCATATGTTGAATTAATTTTTAATATTAACATAAATACAACAAATGGCAGAATATCTAAATACAGAAATCTAAAGGAATTATAGGCAGTAAAGCTAAAACAGTTAAAACCTCAATGTATCCCTTTTAGAATTAGACAAATATAACCAAAAAAGAGAAAGATTTTAAAGATATGAATAGAATTTTTAAAAAGTTAGGAGACCTCTGGTCATCCTTGAATGGGCAGAAAAAGGTATACCTACTAATTAGGTGTGCATAGCATCTTTATAACAAACCAGCCATTTGTTAGAGAATAAAACCCTAAGAAATAATTATGGAAGAGCTGAGATATCAAATTAATTACTGATCACAATGAAATAAAAATGATATCTAATAAATGGCCATTGAAAAAAGGATTATACATCAGTAGTTGTTGGTGTTCAGTCTTTTTAGTCATGATGTCCAACTCTTCATGATCCCATTTTGGGTTTTCTTGGCAAAAAATACTAAGGGGATTTGTCATTTCCTTCTCCTGCTCGTTTTACAGAAGAGGGTATTAAGGCAAACATGGTTAAGTGACTTGCCCAAGGTCACATAGCAAATGACTTGAGGCCAAGAAGATGAGTCTTCCTGACTCTAGGCCTGGCACTCTATCCACTGCTTCATCTAGTTGTCCTCTTGTATTTTAACTACAGTAAATAAGATGAATAGGTTGGCTAAAGGGGGGAAAATACCCTGGAAGTGATAGATGATTTCATTAAAGATAATGACAATCATATAATATATCAAAATTTTGAGGATACAGCCAAAGTAGTCCTTAAGCAAAATTTTATGTCTCTAAACTCTTTAATCAACAAAAGAATAGAAAGAAAGGGCTAATAAATTGGGCATGCAACTTTAAAAAAATTAGAAATAAATGCATTTTAAAATAATTAAATTTTAAAATAGAAATCCTTGAAAAAAAAGATTAGCAAAATCAAAGGCAAATACCATATTGAATTAATAAATAAGCTTTTTTTGAGAAAAAGGCTAAAAATAGACAAAATTTAAGCTAATTTAATTTTTAAAAGAAAGAGGCTATCAAATAACCAGTATCTAAAGTGAAAAAAGAGACTTCTTAAAAAGAGAAGAGATAAAGGCCATATTAGAAATTATTTCCCAACTACTTAAATGAAATGAATATTTGTAAAAAAAAATATAAAATAACCAAATTAACAGAACAAGAAAAAATATAATTTAAACAACCTAATCTGAGAAAAAGACAAATAAACAATCTGTAAGTCAATTTCCAAAAGGGGAAAAACAACCTTGGATCAGATGGATTTACAACTGAATTCTATCCCACATTCAAAGAAGAACTAATTCTAATATTACATGAAGTCTTTGACTATGCATGTGTGTATGTGTATATATATGTATATACATATATATATATATAAACATACAAGTACATATATAGATACACAAGTGTAGGTATGCCTTATTAGATTCTTTCATGATATAAATATAGTCTTGATACCAAACCAGGGAGAGTCAAAACAGAGGAAGAAAACTGTAGAGCAATATCTCTAATAAACAGTGATGTAGCATTTTAAATAAATTATTAGCAGGAAGACTATAGCAACATATCAGGAAGATTCTATCCTATAGTTTTGTTGGATTTATACCAGTAATTTAAAATTTGTTTTTACTGTTAGGAAAACTTTCAGCATAAATAACTATATTATTAAAAAGAAAAACAAAAATCATCTGTTTTATCAATACATACAGAAAAAGTTTTTGACAAAATAGAATACAAATTTTTGCTTAAAACACACACAACAGAAAACACAGAAATAAATAGACATTTTCCTAACATGGCATATTATGTAGATAGATAGATAGATAGATAGATAGATAGATAGATAGATAGATAGATAAATGTAGATAGATATGTGCATACACATATATATATATAATATGGGAGAGTGCTAGAAATGCTATAACAATTAGATGACTTGGAAGGAATAAATATAAGTAAAGAAGAAACAAAATTATCACTTTTTTCACTTGATGTAATTGTGTCCTTGGAAAACCCTAGATAGTCAACTAAAAATTAAATGAAACAACAACTTTAGGAAAGTTTCAGGATATTAAATGGGTCCATATAAACTATCAAAATTTCTGTAGCTTACCAACTAAACCAGCATGAAGAAATAAAAAAATAAATTCCATTTAAAATGGGACTCTTCCTTTATATAAAATCCAAAAATAGCCCTCCAGCACCAACCTTGCAAAGAATGAAAAACCTCCTTTTAGAAAGTGGCTATTGTTTTGTAATTTGAGCATGGTTTTATTTCCCTCTGACAGAGACAGGATTTACATGTAGAAACTCTGATCTCCAGGATACATTTATTACCTGGAGGGCCAAGGACTGTCTATTCAAGTCCAGAAGTGCAAACAGCAGTGCCTTGGGAGCAGAAACCACCACAATGATTTCTATTTGCTAGTGCCATTATCTTTTATGCTCTTTCCTCTCCAATTCTGGATCCTGCTAATTTAGACATATTTTCCATATCTCACTCAACTTACCTGAACGAACTCCATCTATCACTTTCCCCCCCTTAAATTGGGTACAGTCAGAAGGGGTGGCAGAAATGGTGGCACCCAGAGATCTAATAGATCTGTAACAGAACACAAAGCAAGAAGCCTGCAGTGGCTTATCCTTTCTGTTGGAGCACAGGAGAAGATGTTTGTTTTCCCAGCCCTAGTTAACAGCACACAAATGTTTGGTCCATTCAAGTGACAATCAAATTCTGTTATATTGCTCACAGAAGTAATACAAAGCATTTTCCCAAATTAGATTTTGCTTACTTTTTAGTTACTCCCTGATTTACACAAACTTTTCTCTTTTCATGTACCAGGAAAGAGTTAATAATAGCCCAAATGGTACATGCATGTGCGCGCGCGCACACACACACACCCACACATCCACCTGACCTTTTCAGCCCTGTCTATTCCTGTGGATTTTTCCTCCATTTCAATTCCTTAGCATGGAATTGAAGGCATTCTGCAACATGGCTCCAACCTACCCTTGAAGTCTTATCTCACATTATTTTTCTTCCTATCTTCTAAACAATCAGTCATACTGGACCGCCAATAACCCATTCACAAAACTTTCTTATATTTCTCCTCCATACCTTGACTTACTATTCTCTAAGCCTGGATTGTTTTTCCCTACATTTCCATCCTGCCTCCAGTGGTCTTGCAATCCTACCTACTCTTCAAAGTCTTAATAAGATGTTTCATTCTTCCTAATATCTATGGCTTGATTCAGACCCCTAGCTAACACTAACCCACCTATGTCCTTATTGTGTCTTATTTTGTATAAGTTATTTGCATAAGTACCTCGTTAACTTTACCAGACTGTCATCTCTATGAGGGTACTCTATTTTTGCTTTCCAACAAATTTCTCTCTCTACTCCCTCCCCAGACACTCATAGTACCTTGAATATAGTAGGCATTCAATAAATGATTATTGGATGAAGGAATGAATAGAACAGGAGCAGACCTGTTGCTCAAAAGTCCTAAAAGATTTTATTCTCTTCTGATTCACTTCTATTCCTAAGCAATTGCTGGATTAATTTGTTCAGCCTATGCACTGGACACTAAGGAATGGCAACATCATTCCAATTTATCGAAAAGGCTGGTTCTTTGAAAGAACCTGCTGTGGCAGGCTGTGCCATGTCCTGAGTGAAATGGTTATGCAGAATAGTGACTTCTGAAGGTTACATTTCAGCAAAAGATACTCTATCATGTTCACTTGCATTCTTTTCTTTCTCATGAGCCTCAAGGGAGGCAGTGTGATTTGGAAATAGATTGGGAGTCAGAAGCTGAGCGTTTGTATCTGTTCTGCCTCTTACTGCCAGTGAAACCTTAAGAAAGTATTTTACTTCCATAATCCTTGCACTTGGCTATGTTTTTCTTCTATTTCAAGTAAAGAAAATTGATATTGTGGCTAAAGGAATTATTGAATCACTTAAATTACAAGGAGTTTAGGGATTATTTAAACTGTGAACTGGAAAGCAACTTAAAGATAACTCCTTTCACCTTTTCACTTCATAGATAAGGAAACTAGAAATCACAGGGGCTAAGTGATTTGCCTACATGGTACAAATGATGTAAACATGTTGGGTTTATGATCCTGAATTCAAGATACTTCCGGGTTTTTTCCCCTTGGTTCACACTCTCACAAAACCTATTCCAAAGACTTTGAAGACCTTCATATAGAGTTCAATGCAATGGCTTGGCCATGACCAAGGTGCCTCCAATACATATTTCTGTATCTATTGGAAAGGAAAATAATTTCTCAGTGTGTCACAAATCTTATCACAAAGGATAGTGAGCTATAAAATATAACAAATAAAACCCATGAAATTTAGCCACATTGGAAGAACTTGGTAGACACACATGCCCTATGAAAAGTGGTGATATGTTATTTTGAGGATAGAATGGAAACTAGAACAGATCACTCTGAAATAAATAGAGATGGAATGGTTTTTGACAGAGAATAGAACAATAGGATATTAGAGCTGGGAAGAACAATAAAGATCCTACTTTCTTCCTATAAGACTAGGCAGTTCACTGCTCGTATCTAGGCTTCAATTTTCTCCCCTGTAAAATAAGGAATTTAGACTCAATAATTTCTAAAGAACCTTCCAGTTCTAAATCACAGGATCACACACTCCTATATTTAGAGTCGTTGTTGTTGTTCAGTCATTTTCAGTCATATCTGACTCTTCGTGACCCCATTTGGGGTTTTCTTGACAAAGATATCGGAGCGATTTGAACTCAGTTCTTCCTAACTAAGGAAAAAACTCTATCTATTACAAACTTTGTGATCAATCTCAACTCCCTCAGGTACTTACAAGCTATGTTACCCTGGGCACATCACTTAACCTTTGTAGCCCTCAGTTTCCTCACTTATAACATAGAGCTCGTCATGCTACCCACCTTATAAGGTTGTTGTGAAGAGCAAAAAAGACAATGTATATCAAACCTTTTGTAAGTTTAAAGTAATATATAGCTCATAATAAAGAGGAGGCAGAGGAAGGAGGATGAGTATGATGATTCTAAAACCAACCAATGTTAAGTCATTTGCTGAAAGTCACACCATGTGGGTGACAGAGCCAAGTCTGTTGATTCCTTGGCTATGGTTCTCATGTTTTTCTTTCTGCTGTCTCCTTGGTAGGAAAAGAGTAGTTTGTTTTCTGAGAAATAATATCTTCAGAGTTCAAGGTGTAGAAACCCATATAACTAGGTCACAGGATGTATCATAAAGCAGCACAAACTGAAAATTTGCAGAGTACATAGAATATAGTTCTATTGGTCATTGTCTCCAATTTAAATACAGCTTGAAAAATTGACACCTTGTAGCAAAACTAAGAATATAATCCACAGCCTCATAAATATAACACGGCCTAATGGAATAAAGTCCTGTTTCTGACACATGCTAGCTGCTTGTCCAAGGACAATTCACTTAACCTTTCAGTGCTATAGGCAACTCTCAAAAAATTAAATTAGAGATGAATTGACAATCTGGTACAGTGGAAGGAGTTTTTCCGGGGATAGAATCACAGGTCTGGACCATAAAGTAACCTCACAAAGGAACTTCAGAATAATACAAAGGAACAGGCTGCTACCTTGGATTCTAAAATTGTTGATTATTTCCGCAAACTAGGATCGTTTGATGCATCCTGTGGAAGTACAATCCCATTCTGTCACATTTTTTCAGCTGTCTCCCCACCTCTTCCCCTTTCCCTCTACAACACACTGAAATTGAACAATATTAGAGAGCACAACAGTAGAGATCAAGGAGTTGTCTATTCCAAGCAACATGCTTTGTATTGTAAATTGGGAAGTCTGTTCTCTCTACCAGCAGGTCTCTGAGCTAACCTCTCTAAAAGGAGATAAGAGATATTCAGGGCAAAACCTCTCCTGGGAATCAAAGTACAAAAGAAACAGACCAGTAGTAATTAATGGAACTCTGAGTCTTTGCAAAACATTCCATTAAAAGTTAAATACCCCATATGTTATTGTATGTCAGCTGTTTGGAGGGAACAAAAGGCCTTGTTTTTTTCCACTATTTCCTGGCCCAAACTTAAGCTGGTCAGAAAACATTCACAACCAGCATGGAGGTGAACACAGGTCTAGATTTTTGTATTTTGCTATTTGCAATAATGACCTAATGTGCTATCGATCTCTGAAAAATTGTGTAGAATCATAAATTAGTCAAGCCACAAGTGAGCTCAGCCATCATCTGGTCCAAACCTTTCATTTTAGGAATAAAGAAGATTCAGAAGGGCAGTTGTGAATTACCTAAGGTCACACAGATAAATTGGTAGGAGAGACAGGACTAGACAGGCCTCCTGTCTTCCCGACCAGGGTTCTTTCTACTATTCCATACAACTCTGCATTACAATGGCCCTTAAATCCTTTCACTTGCCCCAGAGGAATCAGCCTAGACTTTAAGGCTCAATACACTGTATCTTGTCTTTATGATTTGCTGTTTGTACTGTCTTCCCGATGTTCCTGACCAGGTCTTCTGTTCTCTATATATCTTTAAACTGGCTGCCTCCCAGGCCTGAATATGCTTCTTCCTCAACTCAACTTTATAGAATTCCTAATTGCCTTAAGAAAAATAGCTCAAATGTCACCTTCGACACAAAGTCTTTTCTTCTCCCTCATAGTTGCTAAGTCCTTATCTCTAAAACATCACAGAAAATGATTTTCTCTATTTTAAGAATATATAATATCATAAGTATGCCTATATGTCATATAGCATATAGCATGTGTATAAATACATGTACTTCCATGTGTGTGTATGCATATATAAAATCAAATGAGATAATCTATTTAAGTCCTTTGCAAATCTTAACACTTAAATATAGGGATATATATGTATATGTATGGGAGCAACTAGGTGGCTCAGTAGATAGAGTACAGGGCTTAGAGTCAGGAAGACTCATCTTCCTGAGTTCAAATATGGCTTTAGACACTTACTAGCTGTGTGACCTTAGACAAATCAATTAACCCTGTTTGACTCAGTTTCCTTATCTGTAAAATGAGCTGGACAAGGAAATGGCAAACCACTCTAGTATCTTTGCCAGGAAACCTCAAAAGGAATCATGAAGATTCAGACACAAGAGCAAAACAACTAAACAACAACAAATATATATGTATATACATACACATATGTGTGTAGATGTATTACACACACACACACACACACATACACACACACACACACACACAAATGGACTCATGTAACTAGATTTTCAGATAAGCTCAGACTTTTTTTTTAATTCAGGCAAGTATTCAGAGACTGAATTTCCTAGGGGTGGGGACAATTTTCTTTTCTTTCTTTTGTTTTAAGATTATAAGTACATACTCACGCAAAACATATTTCCATGTTAGTCATGTTGTGAAAGAAAACACAGGCAAAAAGAAAACAAGAAAAATAAAGATATTAAAGAAAAAAGTGTTTCAATCTGCATTCAGATTCCATCAGTTCTTTCCCTAGAGAGGGATAGCATTTTTTATAAGTCCTTTAGAATTTCTTGGGTCGTTTTGTTGTGAATAGCTAAATCATTCACAGTTGGTCATCATACAGTATTGCTGTTACTATATTCAATATCTTCCTATTTCTGCTCATCTCGCTTTGCATCAATTCATGCAAGTTTTTCTGGGTTTTTCTGACAGCATCTTGCTCATCATTTCTTATAGCACGATGGTATTCCATCACAATCATGTACAGCAATTTGTTCAGTCATTCCCATGTAGATGGCTATCCCTTCAATTTCCAATCCTTTACCACCATATATAAAGCTGCTTTAAATATTTTTGTACATATAGGTCCTTTTCCTTTTTTTAATCCCTTTGGGATACAGACCTAGTAGTGATATTGCTTGGTCAAAGTGTATACATGGCTTCATAACCCTTTGAGAATAGTTTTGAATTGTTTTACAGAATGTTTGAATCACTGTACAACTTCACCAACAGTGCATGTGTCTCAATTTTTCTACAACCTCTCCAACATTTGTCATTTTCTTTTTTTGTCAAATTAGCCATTCCTATAGGTTTGAGGTGGTTCCTCAGAGTTGTTTTAATTTGCATTTCTCTAACCAATAGAGATTTAGATCATTTTTCCATATGACTTTATTGCACATTTTTGGTCATTTATCCATTGTGGAATGACTCTTTTTTCTATAGTTTGACTCAGGTCTCTATATATTTAAGAAATGAGAAACTTTATCAGAGAAACCTGCTTTAATTTTCTTTTTCACTGTTATGATTACTATTTATTTCCCTCCATTTTATTCTCCCTCCCATTGTTCTCTCTCCTCTCACCTTGACAATTCTCAAAAAATATTTTGCTTCTGACATTTACCTTTCCTAATCCACCCTCCCTTCTATCAGCCCTGCCCCTTTCCCCTCTACTTTCCTTTAGGGTAAGATAAATTTCTTTTTTTTTTTTTGCATGCAAAAAACCCAACTTTATAAAAAAAAAATTTTTAAGCATCTGCTTTCAAAACTTTAAGTTCCAGATTCTCTCCCCTCTTCTCTTCCTACCCACCCTCCCTAGGAAGGCAAGCAAGTCAACATAGATCACACATGTATTATTATGTAAAACACTTCCACAATGCTCATGTTGTGAAAGACTAACCTGTATTTCCTTCCATCCTATCCTGTCTCCCTTTATTCAGTTTTCTCCCTTGACCCTGTCCCTTTTCAAAAATGTTTGCTTTTGATTACCTCCTCCCCCATCTGACCTCCCTTCTATCATCCCCCCTTTTTTATCCTCTTACCCTTACTTTCCTGTGGAGTAAGGCACCCAATTGAGTGTGTATGTTATTCTCTCCTCAAGTCAATTCCAATGGAGTATGATTCACTCATTCCCCCTCATCTGCCCCCTCTTCCCTTCCAATAGAACTGCTTTTTCTTGCCACTTTTATGTGATATAATTTACCCTATTCTATCTCTCCCTTTCTCCCTCTTTCAATATATTCCCCTCTCACAGCTTAAATTTATTTCATTTTTTAGATATCATCCTTTCATATTCAACTCATCCTGTGCCCTCTGTCTATATTCCTTTTCAACTCCCCTAATACTGAGAAAGGTTTCCTGAATTACACGCATCATCTTTCCATGTAGGAATATAAACATAACAGTTCAACTTTAGTAAGTTGCTTATGAATTCTCTTTCTTGTTTACCTTTTCATGCTTCCTTGGTTCTTGTATTTGAAAGTCAAAATTTCTATTCAGCTCTGGTCTTTTCACTAAGAAAGATTGAAAGTCCTTTATTTTATTGAAAGTCCATATTTTGCCTTGGAGCATTATACTCAGTTTTGTTGGGTAGGTGATTCTTGGTTTTAATCCTAGCTCCATTGACCTCCAGAATATCATATTCCAAGCCCTTTGATTCCTTAATGTAGAAGCTGCTAGATCTTAGGTTATTCTGATTGTGTTTCCACAATACTCAAATTGTTTCTTTCTGGCTGCTTGCAGTATTTTCTCCTTGATCTAGGAGCTCTGGAATTTGGCAACAATATTCCTAGGAGTTCCCTTTTTGAGATCTTTTTCAAGGGGCTATTGGTGGATTCTTTCAATTTCTATTTTACCTTGTGGTTCTAGAATATCAGGGCAGTTCTCCTTGATATTTTCTTGAAAGATGATGTCTAGGCTCTTTTTTTTGATCATGTTTTTCAAGTAGTCCAATAATTTCTAAATTATCTCTCCTGGATCTATTTTCCAGGTCAGTGGTTTTTCCAATGAGGTATTTCACATTGTCTTCCATTTTTTTCATTCTTTTGGTTCTATTTTACATAATTTCTCATAAAGTCAATTCCAATGGAGTATGATTCCACTTGCTCCAATCTAATTTTTAAGTGGTCTTTTGGACCTCCTTTTCCATTTGGCTAATTCTGCTTTTCAAGGCATTCTTCTCCTCATTGGCTTTTTGGAGCTCTTTTGACATTTAGGTTAGTCTATTGTTTAAGGTGTTATTTTCTTCAGGATTTTTTGGGTCTCCTTTAGCAATTCATTGACTTGTTTTTCACGGTTTTCTTGCATCACTCTCATTTCTCTTCCCAATTTTCCCTCTACTTCTCTTACTTGCTTTTCCAAATCCTTTTTGAGCTCTTTCATGGCCTGAGAGCAATTCATATTTTTCTTGGAGGCTTTTGATGTAGGCTCTTTGACTTCGTTGACTTCTTCTGACTGTATGTTTTGATCTTCTTTGTCACCAAAAAGGAATCTAGAGTTTGAGTTTGAGTCTGAGTTTGAATCTGAGTTCATTTTCTCTGCCTGTTCATGTTCCCAGCCAACTACTTGACCTTTGAGCTTTTTGTCAGGATATGACTGTTTGTAGAGTAGAGAGTACTTTGCCCCAAGCTTTAGGGTCCAAACACTGCTGTTTTCAGAACTACTTCTACTCCACCGTCACCCCAGGCTCTCTCCCAGCAGCGCTCCTCCTCCCCTAAGAACCACCAACCAGGACAGCAATACAGATCCAAGCAGAGCACAGCCAGAGAATCTGCCTTTGGGCCCACTCCCCGCTCTGATCTGCTGCTAGATTCCTCCCACTGTGTGAGCCAGGGACTGGGGAGGCAGCTGATGCTGGAGTTCTGGAAGCAGTCTCAGGAGCTTTCTGCTGCTGCCAATGCCACTGCTGCCCAATGTCCTCTACCCCCAGAGCTGGCGGTCAGACTGCTCTGAACTTGATCCTGCAGTTTCCCCCTAACCTGCCATTTGGTGTTTGTGGGTTGAGAAGTCTGGTAACAGCATAGCTCACTGTTTCATGGCCCCAAAGCGTGTTCCAGCTGGATGATTCTGGGTCTTTCTGTCCCAGTATGGCCCACCCCAGGTGGCCCTCTGCTCTCAGCACCATGTGATAGACTGTTCCTGGTGACCATCCAGACTCTCCTGGGCTGGAGATCTGTTGCCCTCTGCTGTTTTGTGGTTTCCACAGCTCTAGAATTTGTTCAGAGCCATTTTTGCAGGTGTTTGGAGGGATTTGGGGGGTAGCTTAAGCAAGTCCCTGCTTTCCAGCTGCCATCTTCAAGATAAACTTCTATACCTAACTGAGTGTGTATGTTTTTCCCCTTATGAGTCAATTCTAATTAGTATAAGGTTCATGTGCTCCTCCCCACCTCCACCTACACTATAAAAGCTCTTTTGTACTTCTTTCATGTCAGATAATTTACCCCATTCTGCCTCTCCCTTCCTCTTTCTCCCAAGATGTTCATCTTTCTCGTCCCTTAATTTTATTTTTTAATCATCCTATCATATCCAACTCACACCTATTCCCTCTGTCAATTTATACTCCTTCTAACTATCCTAATAATGAGAAAGATTTTAGGAGTTAACTAGTATCATTTTTCCACGTAGGAATGTAAACAGGTTAACTTTATTGATTCCCATATGAATTTTCTTTCCTGCTTACCTTTTTATGTTTCTCTTGAATTTTGTATTTGAAAGTCCAATTTTCTATTTAGCTCTGGTCTTTTCATCAGAAATGCTTCAAAGTTATCGATTTCCTTGAATATCTATTCTTCTCCAGAAAGATTATATTCAGTTTTGTTGAGTAGGTGATTTTTAATTGTAACCCTAACTCTTTTATCCTCTGGAATATCATACTCCAACCCCTCTGATCCTCTAATGTAGAAACTGCTAAATCTTGTGTTATTTTATGACTCCATGATATTTGAATTGTTTCTTTTTGGCTGTTTGCAATATTTTCTCCTGGACCTGGGAATTCTGGAATCTAGCTATAATATTCCTCTCAGTTTTCATTTTGAGATCTTTTCCAGGAGGTGATTGGCAGGTTCTTTCAATTTCTATTTTACTCTCTGGTTTTAGGATATCAAGGTGGTGTTCCTTTATTATTTCTTTAAAGGTGCTGTCCAGGCTCTTTTTTTGATCATGGTTTTTATGTAGTCTAATAGATCTTTAATTATTTCTCCTCAATCTATCTTCCAGGTCAGTTGTTTTTCCAATGAGGTATTTTACCTTTTCTTCTATTGTTTTATTCTTTTGATTTTGTTTGATTGATTCTTAAAGTCTTATAGAATCATTAGTTTCCAGTTGCCCAATTCTAATTTTTAAGGGATTATTTTCTTCAGTGACATTTTGTACTTCCTTTTCCATTTGTCCAATTCTATTTTTTAAGAAGTTCCTTTCTTCAGTGAAATTTTTGTACCTGTTTTTCCATTTGTCTAATTTTACTTTTGGAGTGTTTTTCTCTGCAGTGAATTTTTATGCATCTCTCCCCCAACCTGTCTATCTATCTATAGATGTATCTATTTATAGATAGATATATATATGTCTCTATATATCTATGTCTATATATATTTCCATTTTGCCAATTCTGCTTTTCAAGGCATTCTTCTCTTCATTGGATTTTTGTTCCTCTTTTACCATTTGGCCTATTATGTGTTTTAAGGTGTTATTTTCTTCAATATCTTTTCTTCTGTTTCCTTTACCAAGCTGTTGACTCTTTTCCCATGATTTTATTGTATCACTCTCATTTTTCTTCCTAATTTTTCCTCTACCTCTCTTACTTGATTTTTAAAATCCTTTTGTGAGCTCTTCCATGGACTGAGACCAATTTATATATATATATATATTTTTTTTCTTTGAGGCTTTGGATATAGCAGTTTTGCTTTTATTGTCTTCTTCTGAGTTTGTGCTTTGAGCTTCCCTCTCACCATAGTAACTTTCTATAATCAGGATCTTTTCCTTCTTTTTTCTCATTTTTCTAGCTTATTTCTTGACTTTTTTACTCTATGCTAAAGTGGGGCTCTGCTTCTAGAGTGGAGGGGGCACTGTCCCAAGATTTTGGTATTTTTGTGCAGCTCTTTTCAAAGAAAATTCTGGAGATCCATAAGTTTTCAGTTCTTCCAAGGTGGCATGACCTAAAGAAGTATGTTTACTACTCTCCTGTTCTGTGCTCTGGTCTGTGAGTGACCACAAGTACTATTTTCTGCCCTGGAACTGGGAACAGAGTCCTACCTCCACTATAACTGCAAGCTCTGGTGTGCTACTGCTTCTTCTTGCCCTGGAATTGAGACCTAGGACTGGGACCCAGAGTCTTTTAATCTATATTTGCTTTTGCTTTGTGTGAGATCAGGACTGCTACCCCCGCTTTTTTTACTTTAGCTGAAGCACAATATATTCTGCTCCAGCCTTTTTACCTTTACCCTGTGTGTATCCCCTTGTTTCAAATGTGTTTCTTGTAAACAGCGTATCATAAGATTATGGTTTTTAATCCATTCTGCTATCCATTTCTGTTTTATGGGAGAATTCATCACATTCACATTCACAATTATGATTACTATCTGTGTCTTTTTCTCCATCCTATTTCCCCCTGTTTATGCTTTTATTTCTCCCTTTCTCCTTCCACTCCTCAACAAAGTTTTGCTTTTGACCACCATCTTCCTCAGTTTACCCTCCCTCTTGATTCCCCTTCCTTATCTTCCTGTTTTCCACTTGCTACTTCTTCCCTCCCTTCTGACCATCCCCCTCCCTTTTTCCCCCCTTTCCTTCCTACTGCCTGTAGGAGAAATTAGATTTCTATACTTATCAGGGTATGTTATTCCTTTCTTGAGCCAAATCCAATGAGAGTAAAGCTCAGATAATACTCTTCTCCATCCCTCTTTCCCTCTACTACATTATGTTTTTGTGCCTCTTCATGTGATATAATTTATCCTCCTCTACTACCTCCTTACCTCTTCTCCCAGAACCATTCCTCTATATCTCTATAATTATATTTTTTATCATTATATCGATTATTTTATACTGACATCCACAGTCTATGAATATCCCTTTCAATTGTCATAATAAGTATACTATTCTCAAGATTGACACATATATCAAACATATATAAAACAAAATAATTATATATAAGGATGTAATTAATTAGCCTTATTGATTAACTAGGGTTTTTTTTTCCCATTTACCTTTTCACGTCTCTCTTGTGTTTTGTTTTTGGAGATCAAATTTTCCATTGAGCTCTGGCCTTTTCATCCAGAAGGTCTGGAATTCCCTATTTCATTGAATGTCCATCTGCTTGCCTGGAAAAGTATGTAAATTTTGCTGGGTAGTTGATCCTTCGTTGTACTCCAAGCTCCTTTGCCTTTTGGAATATCATAATCCAATTCCTCCTCTCATGTAATGTAGAAGCTGAAAGATCCTGCATGATCCTGGCTGTATTTCCATGACATTTGAATTGTTTCTTTCTAGCTGCTTGCCATAGTTTCTCCTTGACCTGGTAGTTCTGGAATTTGGCTATAATATTTCTTGGAGTTTTCAATTTGGGATCTTTTTCCAGGGGTGACTGATGGATTCTTTTGATGACAGTTTTACCCTCTGGTTCTAGGACTTCTGGGCAATTTTCTTTAAGTATTTCATGGAAGATACTGTCTGGGCTCTTTTTTTCATCATAGCTTTCAGGTAGACCAATGATTCTTAGATTGTCTCTCCTGGATCTATTTTCCAGGTTGGTTGTTTTTCCACTCAGATATTTCACATTTTCTTCTATCTTTTCATTTTTTTTTAGATTTTGTTTGACTGGTTCTTGATGTCTCTCATAGCTTCTACTTGTCCAATTCTAGTTTTTAATGTTTTGTTTTCTTCCTTTGTATTCTCTATCTCCTTTTCCATTTGGTTGATTTTATTTTTCAATGAGACATTTTCTCCATTTATATTCTGATTTTCCTTAACCAATTCCCCAATTTTACCTTTTAAAGATTTGTTTTCCTCAATAAATTTTTTCCCATTTTTTCTTTTACCTCCTTAATTTGGTTTTTAAAGTCCTCCTTGAGTTCTTCCAGGAATGCTTTTTGGCCTGGAGACCAGTTAGTTCGCTTTCCCTTTTGAGGTTTCAGATGTGGATGTAGTATCCATGCTGTCCTCTTCTGAGTTGGTATTTTGGTCTTCCCTGTCTCCATAATATGAGTCAATCATCTTTGGAAGCTTCTTACAATTCTTTTTCATGGTGTTTTATTTTTTCCCTCCTGGTTTCTGAAGTGGATCTCTGTTTCTGAGGCTCAGGGGGCTCTTTCCCAAGTTTCTTGTGTTGGGATTTAGCTTTATGTGGTATGGCCTCTGGTTTTGGGAGGTGTAGGGGAGGGGTGGTCTGCCTGCTGGGAGTCTTCTCTTTCCCAGGACTGCTCTACAGCAGGGGTGGTCTCAGCTTATCTCTGTGTTGGTGTCTGACACTTCCCATGTCTGGGTTCCTGGTGTTGATGTTTGTTATCTCCACCCCCCTGGGGCTCAGTTGCTCTCATTGTTCTGCTGAGATGCAGGCTGCTGGGACACCTCACTTCCTGCACTAGTCTCCTTCCACCACCACAGGATGGGCCCTCTTCCCCACTTCTCTTGCTACTGAAGCCTCCCTTCTGTATCCTCTGTTTCTCCTGAGGTTTTATTATCTAAATTATTATTTATTTAAGGGTTTTTCAAGGGAGGGATATGAGCCATTTTACCTGCACATCCTGGCTACCGCGAGTCCAAGAAGGTGAGTTTTAAACCCTTAGACTGTGGGTTGGAGGCCTTCCGGCTAGCTCCTCCTGCAGCTGCAGGCTCTGTGCTCCGACAAACTCCTGTCCTGGACTGAGAAGCCTGGGGCTCTATCGAGGCTGTAGGCAATACTTCCACCCTGGGCCTGTTCCTGCTCTGGCGTTTTGCTCACCCAGCACTCTCCTAGATCCGCAGGCTGGCTGAATTCCTCTGCTGTTCCTGCTTGGTTTGGTCTGGTGCCAATCTGTATGCCTGGTGCTCCTACCCCTCTCAGTCTACTAGTGGCTTCTAACTCTCTCAAATCTTCTCAGATTCACTTTCTTTAGATTTATCTGACAGAATTTATGAGAGAGCTCTAGTAGTCCCTTCCTTTCACAGCACCATCTTGGCTCTGCCTTGAGATCCAGAATCTTAAGGAAGGAAACAAGACCTGGAAAATTAGAATTGGGTAAGGAGAAGCTAGTGAAATTATAAGAGATCAAGAAATAATTAATCAAAACATGAATAATAAAAAATGGAAGAGAAAGTAAAACATCTTACAAGAAAAACAACAGATCTGCAGAGCAGATCAAGAAGAGAAAACAAAAATAATTGGACTGACTGAAAGCTATGATAAAAAAAAGAATCATGATGCAATAATACAAGAAATAATTAAAGAAAATTGTCCCAAAGCATTAGAGCAAGGTGGGGAAAGTAGAAATAGAAAAAATCCATCAATCACAAAACTCATAGGAATATTATAATCAAATTCCCAAACCCCCAGCTCAAGGATAAATATTAAAAGCAACAAGAATAAAACAATTTAAATATGATGGTGCCACAATTAGAATCACACAAGACCTAGCAGTGGAGACATTAAAGAACCACAGGTCTTGGAACACTATATATAGAAGAGCAAAAGAACTGGGGCTGTGGCTGAAAATATCATACCCAGCGAAGTTAATCATAATCCTGAATAAAAAAAAAGTGGACATTCGATCAACTGTCAGACTTTCAAGACTTTGTTTAAAAAAGAAACTGAACTTAATAGAAGATTTGACATACAACAGACAAGAGAAACATAAAGTACATACCAAAGATGATTACAAGGGATTCAATAAGGACAGACCATTTAACTTTTTATATATGTAGAATGCAAAATGCATGTCTAAGATTCTTATTAATAATTGGGTAGCTCATAAGAAAGATTAGGGAAAATCTGAATATGAAATGAATTTAAAAAGTGAAACCATTTAGGAATACCTAAAAAGAGTGTTTTATACAAATTAGGTAGAAAAGGAAGAATCAATACAGAAGAATTAGATGGGGGAAGGGGGCTGGTAGTTCTGGTAACCTACTTTCATTGGTAATGGGTTTAAGAGGGAACAATACATATATATTTAGACGATTATAAAAGTCTTCTAAAAACAGAAGAAATAAAATGGTAAGGGATAGGGATGGGGGAGAGGACAAGGGAGGGATCTTTAGAGGACAGGGTAAGAGAATAGGTAAAAGATGGCTATAGCACAGTGTTTAGATCAATGGGAGTGGGAAGGTAAGGGAGGGATCTCTAGAGGGGAGGGTGAGGGAATAGTTTATAAGGCACTTGAAGGGTGTTTAGATTTATGGGAATGGGAGGATAGGGGAGAGAGCTTTGGAGAGGAGTAGGCAAGTAATAGGAGGGGAAGATAGTGGGCAGAAGTAAAATAGAAGAGGAAGGAGGGATAGGAAACAAGAGATATGCACAAACATAAAAAAGAAAGATCGGGAGTAGAATGTGTTTGGGAAAGTCTGTGTCTATATATGTATGCACATATGTATATGCGCATGTATATATCTATAGCTATAGAGAAATATATCTGCACTTAATTGTAGCCTGGGGAGGGAGAGAACAGAGTGAAAGAAGGGCACAGCAGAGAACAAAAGAAAACTTACAAGGAAGCAAAGAAAAGATGGACAGCTCTTAACACAACATTAATCACTTATCATACAGGCTTTCTTGAAATGAAAATTTATTGTTACAAATTTTGAATCCCCTCATGTTCTGCTGTTCACATGACATGCTTTTTCCCCTTTCTTACATTGTATTTAAATTCCAATATTTAAGTTTATGATGCATTTTAGTTTCCTTTATCTGTATTTGCGTTCTGGTGTTTGAGTCTAAAATAAAATTTTTAAAAAGATAGTCAGATATGGATATAATGTCTATGAATACGTATGAAGGTATCTCTATTTCTATCTCTTTCTATCTATCTATCTATATCCAAATGCCCCAGCAGTCAGGGTAAGGACTCATTATTTGAAAAAATCTGGTTGGAGAAATTTGAAGAAATCTTGTAGAATGTTTGTGTGTGTGCGTGCGTGTGTGTGTGTGTGTGTGTGTGTACACACACATATTATAGTCAACTTCTGTGGCAGTTGTGTTTGTAGATAATGGCATAAAAGTAAAATAACATGAATATTGAAACATTGAACCTATGAAAAGTAAGGAATTAGGTTCCCCCAACCATCAAAAATTATAATCTTTCACTAGAGATTGCTGAAGATATGCCTTTCTGCTTACAATTCTTTAAAATAAAACATTAATTCTAAACAAAATCTGCACTTTCAGGAATCATGAAATAACCCATAAAGTGATGTATACAAAATAAAATTGGTAACATTCAAAATATTTTCTTTCTAGTATTTCCTTAGAATTCTGTGACCTTTCATGCTAACGTAACAATAAAAAAATTGATTTCTGAGAATATTCACTTTTCATAACACATAAAATCTATGGTATCATAAATACTATACAGAAAATACAATTCTTAAAGCTAAAACATTTTTCAACCTGAACCTTACCTTCCATTGTGTCAGATGGTGGTGTGAGGACATTTTACTATATATGCTGTAAATATATACTGCTGTAAATCTCTCTTCCTTGGCAGCCCTGTGAAAATGAAGGGAAAGGTTGCTGTAACTTTAGTTGCTGCTGTTGGTAGGAGACTGGTGAGATCTCGACATCACCTCAGACACTCTTTCCTTCATAGAAGGTGGATGGCACTGAAGGTCATTAAGGACATATTGGCTTGAAATAATCTGTCAGCAATGTCTGCTTGGTGTAATCCTTTGAGATCTTTAAGGGTCTTGGAGTATAGGAGCACAACAGAGGTGAGTGGACATTTGACTTTGAAGCTGAGATAGATGATGGGATCGGCAAAGTAGATATCTCTAGACAGCTGGTTGATTAAGTCAACAGCAGCTGCAAACATCTGCAATGAAGCTTATTTAACACCTTTATTTCCTTAATGACTTGGGTCACCACACCTTCCCATAGAAATTCATTCCTTAATGAGTAATTTTAATTGGCATGAATCTTTTTTTTTTGCTCTTTTTTTAAATTTATTTTTAATATGTTTAGTTTTCAGCATTGATTTTCACAAGCATTTGAATTACAAATTTTCTCCCCATTTCCACCCCCCTCACACTCCAAGATGGCGTACACTCTGGTTGCCCTGTTCCCCACTCTGCCCTCCTCTCTGTCATCCCATTCCCCTCCCATCCCCCTTTCCCTTCCTTTCTTGTAGGGCAAGATAAATCTCTATGCCCCATTGCCTGTGCATCTTATTTTCTAGTTGCATGAAAAAAAAACTTTTTTACTTTTGAACATCTATTTTTTTAAAACCTCGAGTTCCAAATTCTCTCCCCTCTTCCCTTCCCATCCACCCTCCCTAAGAAGTCAAGCAATTCAACATGGGCCACATGCATATCATTATGTATAACCCTTCCACAATACTCATGTTGTGAAAGACTAGCTATGCTTTGCTTCTTCCTAACCTATCCCCCTTTATTAAATTTTCTCCCTTGACCCTGTCCCTTTTCAAAAGTGTTTGTTTTTGATAATCTTCATCCCCATCTGCCCTCCCTTCCATCATCCCCCCCTTTTTTATCTTCTTCCTCCTTCTTTCCTGTGGGGTAAGATACACAACTGAGTATGTATGGTATT
>CM053624.1:89964036-89984184 GCA_028646595.1 Phalanger gymnotis
CCACTCACCCTTAACTACATAGACCACCATGTATATGAATCAGTCTGATGAATGACATATCAGTTTGGTTCCCAATAAGAGTCCCCTAAATATTCTAATGGAGATTCTATTGCAACTATTCTCTCACTCTCTTCAGCTAGAATAGTTGTTTCCACAATCCAGCTAGCAGCTGTTGTGGGGGTGAAAGACCAACACAAGCCCGACAACAAGAAAGTAACTAGCCCGCTGCAAAAGCACATGTTCTTTTGATCTGCTTTAGTAAGGAAAGCAACGTTAAGGAGTTGACAAGCTTACTTTAATTCAGCATACAAATATCATTCACTTAGTTCAGGGGAAAAAACCACCACCCTGAACTTCAGAGCAAAATACAAACAAATTACAAGCATTGACAGACAGACCTCATCTGATTCGAATCCCAATACATAGTTACCAGAGTTTAACAAAGTCTCAGCATCCGGGTTTACAAGCTGGAGGGCCCTTGGCTACAGCTGCCTGGAGTGTCCTCATCAGCACACCAGCACGAGTGAGAGCCCTAAACAAATCACAAACATCAACAGACAGACCAAATACAGATTCATAGTTACCAACATCTAGGTTCAGCCCGGAAGCTCATAACGAGGGCTGGCCCAGAGTCACTCAAGCCACCGCTGCTGTGGGAAAGAGCTCTGAAAAAGAGAAAGCCAGTCCCTGGTTTTATATCTTTTTCAGGGTCAGGGGTGAGTCACTGACTCACCCACATGACCTAGAATCCTCACAAAGTCACAAAGAGCCGACTTAAACCCACGTGGTGTAAAAGCCTCTGCTGTCCCAGACATGTCACTCAAACTCATGTGTAAACTAGGCCCTCCCCTGAGGCAAGGAGGCACCAAGGACACCCAAATCTAATCAAGGAAACAAAGGCCACACTTTTCAAGGACACTTAGTTGAATTGAATGCTAAGAGCCCATTTTTCTTACCAACACAATAGTCCTCACATGTTGTAAAAATACCACTTTTGAGCTCCTTTCTGCCAGTGATCTTTCAATCTCACTTTTCCTATGACTTTGACATAGTTAACCTATGCAATACTGTTGAGTAACTATATAATTTAGAGGAAATTAGGAGGCACTGGGCCTAGAGTCAAAGAAATACAAGTTTAAATCTGACCTCAAACATCTATTACTTATGGGGCAAGTCACTTAACCTCTGTTTCCTCAAAAGTAAAATGGTGATCGTAATAGCATCTACCTCCCAGATTTATTGTGAGGACCAAATGAGATGTATGCCTGGCAGACAGCAGACACTTAATAAAGGCTAGCTAGTTTCCTTCCTTTCTTCTTTCCTTCTTAGGATTGTAAAGGTAGTAAAGAAGACGATGATTGGAGTGCTTTGGACATAGAAATTGGAAAAAATGACACAGAGAGAGAGAATTGAGATGCTCAGATTGAAAGTGTTCCAGAGAGGTGCACTAACTGTGAATTTTTAACTAAAGAAGGAAAGTTAGGCAGATCAATTGACTTTTTTCCCTTTTTGATTGGCTCAGTAGTTACTGAAGATAGGTAGTGACTGGATTTATGACAAGCTGCCTAGAGCATTTCATTTTATATCAAGTTATAATCTGGAATCAATTATAATGGGTTAGATAAGAGATCATTCTTTCATTCAACAAATATTTATTGAGGCCCTGAGCTAGGCATTATCAGGGGTACAGCAGAAATTAAAATGGGGTTCATGCCCGCACAGAGAGTTATATGAGAGTTTTTCTTTCAATATCGTGTGACACTCAAAGATTGATTTTCAAGATGTTTCAAAGGGAGGAAGATTATAAAAGAATGAGGGGAAATCATGCATGATTAACACATACATACACAAATGTGACTGAGAAAACAAAAAAAAACTATTAGCTCATATCCCTAATTTCTCATCAATAGACTTTCTCTATGAGCATGGGATATCCCTGATGAAAATGTAAGAAGAGAGTACTCAAGCTTGAGCAGATGACTTTTGCAGTACTTCTTATATCTTCACAGTAATATAATTGACTTAGTAATCTGGTGAATTGAAGGTATTTCTGAGTTTATTGTTAGTAGATTTTACATGTGTGTATATACATATGTGTGTGTGTAAGCACACATACATATATACATATGCATGTATATATACATACATGTATATAGAGTATACAGGAAGATATATTCTTATATTTTCTATATATATTTATTTTATTATATTCTTAAAAATATTCTTATTCTTCTATAACCAGGTATCTTCCATATACATATTTAGATCACAAAATATTTCTTTAAAAGATACAACCAGAGGTAACTTTGGCCAGTGATCTTAGATGAATACTAAGATTTATACAATAGACCTGTCCTCAACAGAAGTGTTTGCCAGTATCATGGAAGACCTCCACAGCAGAGCTCAAATTCAAGAGGGATTTTGTTTTGATGGTGAGGTTCTCCAGCTACCCTTTTTATGGATGACATTATTCTGATTTCATCAAACATCAGAACCCTAAAGATCCGCCTCACTGAAAACCATGATCATACAAAAGCAACTGAACTGGTAATCAACAGATGAAAAAAAGGAGAGGAAAGAAAATTACATATTGAACAACTGTGGCACATTATTGGCCAGACAAATCATTGAGTTAGTACCTCCAGGAGCATATCTTGAAGAAATATTACTAATGGATAATGAAAAAAGTGTCAAATTCGAACAGTAGGAAGAAGGGTTATCGTTAGAAAACTATGCAGTGTTTTTAAAGCTCCTAAGCTGTTCTTTACCACTAAAGTTACCCATTCTCTTTTTAATGATAATATTCTCCCAATAATCCTACCTGGCTATAGATCTTAGAACACCACTTTCTCCAAAGAATCAAATTTCCTGAAAAACAGATAGATCTTCTGAAGGTGAAATAAGGCTAAAATATATTACCAATTATTGCCTACTGTGAAAATAAAAACACCATAATTCACGATGTATTGTGGTCAGAAAAGAAAGAAAATTGCTTATATACAAAAAGAGAGTAATAATAGATGGATTTTAGTTGTGTTCCTTTGGTGCTTGTGAAGTATTAAAAAGATCATGAAGAAGCCCTACAATATGTCAGGTAGAACCTCAATTAAGTATTTCTGGAAGTGCACAGGAAAGGATCATTGGTGATAAGAATGCATGGATTGATTCTGACTTGGCACAGTGGAGAGAGTACTCATTCTGAAGGCTTCATGGATCCATCAGAGTTTTGAAGGAAGTTCACTAAGAAAACTCTTATTTCCAGAAGGCTAACTAGCAAATTATTTTTTAATCACAGAAACTCATAAATAGCGGTTACTAAAGCAGAGGTTCTTAATCTTTTTTTACGTATGTCATGAACTTTGGTAATCTAAAGAACTCTATGGACCCCTTCTCAGAAATGCACAAAATAAAATACATAGAATTACAAAGGAAAATATATTGAAATAGTGATATATGTATATATGTAATATACATACATACCTATGTCGTATATACATATATACACATATACATGTGTGTACATATGTGTGTGTGTATACACACACACACGCACACACAGATCCCAGATTAAAAGCCCCTGTATGAAAGCAAAAAGAGGTTATAATCTTCTTAGGTCAAAATTGTAACCACGTAGATTAAATAAAAAGATTCATGCCAAGTTTTTGCAACTGAAGAATCTATTTAAGTCGAATAGGATCACAATTTATTAAGCAATGGGAAACTGCTTACTTCACCTCGGTTACTATATATCTAAATTTCAGAACTATTCTTAAGAGGTGAATGAACCTACCTTTGTGGCACACTACTAATTTATGGAAATTTGACATTACTGGGTCACAGTCCTTCAGCATTTTTGAGGTCTCCTTTAGCAAGCTGTTGACCCATTTTTCATTATTTTCTTGCATCACTCTCATGTCTCTTCCCAATTTTTCCTCTACTTCTCTTATTTGATTTTCAAAATCCTTTTTGAGTTCTCCCATGGCCTGTGACTAATTCATATATTTCTTTGAGGCTTTGGATGTAGGAGCTTTGACTTTGTTTTCTTCTAGTTGTATGTTTTGGTCTTCCTTGTCACCAAAGTAAGATTCTATAGTTTGATTTTTCCCCCTGTTGTTTGCTCATTTTTCCCAGCCAATTACTTGACTTTTTAACTCTTTCTTACAGTAGGACTTAGAGTGGAGGGCACAGTGTCCCAAGCTTCAGGAGTTTTGCGCTGCAGTTTTCAGACATACTTCTAGGGACCTGTAAATTTTCAGTTCTTCCAAGGTTGCATGATCAAAGAACAGGTACTCCTCTCCTGTTCTGTGCTCTGGTCTGTGAGTGACCTCAAGCACTCTTTTCTGTCTTGGAACTGTGAGAGAGGATTCCCTCTCCACCATCACAATCTCTGCTCCTTCTAGCTGTGTCCTGGCAGGACCACCACCTAGGACTGTGACCCAGATTCAACCATGGGCAAAGCAAGAGAATCCTGCCTCAGCACCAGCAAAGAGATCCCTTCAATCCGTCTCTGATCATCAGTTCAATCACCTACTGTCTGTGGGCTGAGAACTGTAGAAGTAGCCACTGCTGCCACTGCTACTGTGCCACCATGCCGTTGTGCTGTGGCCCTGGGGCTGGGGCCAGACTCCACTCCTTTCTCACCCAGGTCCGACAGACCTTTCCTACTGACATTCTAAGTTGTCTTTGGCATTTATGGATTGAGAAGTTTGGAAACTGCCACAGCTGCCAGTAAGTCAGTCCCCTGAGGCCTATTCCAGGTTTGCTAGGGCATAGTCTGTGACAGTGTGGTCCATACTGGACTGCATTTCTCTCTCAGACTGATACAACAGACCTTTCCTATTGACTTTCCAGGTTGTCTTGAATTTCTTTCACTCTGTCATTTTGTGGGTTCTGCTGCTCTAGAATTTGTTTAGAGTCATTTTTATAGATATTTGGAGGGGTTTGGGGGAGAGCTCAATCAAATCCCTGCTTTTACTCTGCAATCTTGGCTCCACACACGTTCCCCCCCACCCCAAAGCCTTTATTGATCTAGGGATAGCTCAAGGCTTTAAATGGAAGATATGGTATGCCAGAAAAATATTTGAGGTTTGACTAAGATGATAGCTAGTGACCTTTCCAAGCCTAATTCTTAAGATTTTATAATTAAATAAGGTCATACCTCAGAATATCAAACAAAAACACTAAAAAACTGCCATTACACATGTGTATCTATTCTAATTCCTTCACAGCCCAGAAAAAACACCTTGAGATACCAGCTAACTTAAGCACTGTGTCTGAAAATCATAGAAGGTTAGAACTAGAAGGGACCTTGGAAATTATCTTGTTCAGTCTTCTAATTTTAAATACTGGAGGGATTTGTCAAACATCCTAAATCAAATTAGAAGTAGAAACAGAATTAGAACTAAAGTATCTTGACTCTCAATCCACTCTACAATGCCACCCTGCCTGCTCTGAAACTGTGTTCTACAAAACTGAATGAAATATGACAAGACAGATGGGAAGGAAATGAAGGAAAGGAAATAGGAGAATATGGTTTCATAATGCACTTGGAATTCTTACAATTCTTCCTCAAGAAGTCCACAAGATTGTCAGTGTTCATTTGATAGTAATCAGAAATAAATTTACCAAAATAATGGCTTTCAACTCTGAAAATAGTTCAGCAGATTTCTTGAATATCAATTAACTCTTTAGTCTGAAATCATTGGTGGAGTAAAGAAAGTTAATGGGAAAGGCCCTGGGATGAGAAACTACCTACCAGAATCCCTTTGTCACTCAGCGAGGTGTCCATGTGCCTTGCCCAACATCTTAGGTTAGAATTGCTTCAGGTGTGCATGAGAATACACTGGAGATCTGGTGGTGTTACATACTTTCTGGAGAAAAACTTAATCTCATTTTATGATGTTCCTTGGCTTCCTTCAGGTACCAGATAAAATTCTACCTTCTTCAGAAAGCATTTCCTGATCCCCCTTATCTCTAGTGCCTTATCTCCATTGATTATTTCTATGTTTTCCTGTGTATAGATTGTTAATATATAGAAAGTAAAGACTATCTTTTGCCTTTTTTGTTATGCCTAGAACTTAGCACAGTGCCTGACAAATAGTAGGTGGTTAATAATGTTTGTTGAATAAAATCAAATTGATTGTCTGGACTCAGAAAAGTAATAGAGAAAATGTTAATAATTCGGATTAAATGTAAAAGCATACTGTGCATACTTTTTTGTTTTGTTTAGGTTAGAGAGCCAGTTGTTAAACATTTACAAGCATACCCCTGCAAGCAGATTATCTGATTTTATAGCCAGAAGATGAAGCTAGTCACATAACATTTCTCAATTGCATACCACATGTAGATCCATGAAGACAGGACTGTTTGTCCTTTGGCACCATGGCCTAGACAAACTTGGACTTGCCCTGTAATTTTGGCTGGGTGTTTAATAGGGGGAGAGGGGAAAATGATGAATGAGGGAGTCTCCCCATTTGCTCTGGTTGAATGGATTCCCCAATACCCTATCCATCAACATGACAGCAAAAAGAATTCTCTACAAATCTGTCTACTGGGTTTTAGACTGCCAAAAAGCTTAGTGAAGGGACCTCCCTTTTTAGTCCTCTGCATTTCCCCAAGCATGAAGGGATGACAACCAGAGAGAGATAGATGCTGGGTCAGTTACATTTCCAGAAGCAAATCCTAGATCCTGCCTCACACATTACCTCCATAGAAGTAGGAAATTATACTGGGGATGTAAGCTGCTATATGACAGCTGTAAAAGTGACAGTTATTTAACAGTTATTTAATAAGTTACCTTATTATTCATTATTTTTATTGGGTCAGACAATTTCCCAGTTTGGACAAAGTGTTTGTTTTTTAGAAGCCAAAGATGAAGGTGCTAAAGACACTCAGGTTCTCAGGTGCTTCAGGCTGAAGTTTTAAACTATAGCATTACTGGCAGCAAGATTTCTTGTCTCTTCCAATGTTTGAAGGCCTTAATCTAAAGGTAGAGGGCAGTGGCTTTTCTACAGTCCAGACCTCTTTCTCTAGATATACCTATTCACAAATGGATATTGGCAATAGCAAGCCCATTAGAGTTCATCTGGTTTATGTGGCTTAACACAGTCTTACACTCTAATCCCTTTAATAGCAAGGCTTCTGCATGTTTAACTTATAAAGGATAGAGATAAAGCTACACTTCTCATTTGGTTCTTCTCCTTTTTAAAAATAGCATTTGGTCCCAGCAGGGAAAAGAATATATCTTAAGGTTTTGTTTTTGGAAGCTTAGAAAATCAATTTAAGAATATGCTCTGGTAAAGCACCCATTGCCTTCTCCTTTGAATCTCCCTATTTGGGCAGAACAGGATGAATGTGACCCCATTTGTGTGCAAGATTTAGTAAAGCTTAGATCTGTCATTTAAAAAGTAATTAAAATCAGATAACAATTCAACAGGTCTCTGGTACAAATGAAACCAATAAATTTTGTCTGGATGCTTTATTTTAAGGAGAAAGAAAGACAAACAATTATAAAAAAAACCAAAGTGTGATTTCTACGTAGTTGTCTTCCTTGTGCCCTACACAGGACAAATCACTAATAGGGTAGAACAGGCCACCGGACATAACCCTATGGGGAAATAACCACATATAACATGTGACAAAGTCCCTGATGACTATCCTACAAAATCTTCCTCATCCTCTAGTGATAAATAGATGAGAGAGAGAGAGAAATTAAAGAGATGGATGATACATAGAAAGGACCACATCAAAACATTTATTGATATTTTGATATTCAATGTATCCCTTTCTGTCCCCTTCCCTGGGAGCCATCCCATATGACAAATAGCATTTTTTAAGAAAGTAAAACAAAATGCAGCACAACTGATTAACATATTGAGAAAGTCTGAAAACATATGCAATGTATCACACCTATGTACCTCCGGCTCCACAAAAGGGTAGGTTGAGAGTATCTTCTCATATATCTTCATTTAAGTACTACTTGATCTTTATAATTTTGTTACATTTACTTTTTTGCTCTTATTCTTTACATTTAAATTGTTATAGTTACTATATATATATATATATATTATTTTCTTGACTCTGCTTGATTCTGACTTTGCATTAGTTCACATAAATCCATGCTTCTCTGTATTTATCACATACAATATTTCTTACAGCACAGTAATTTTCCATAATATTCATATACAACTCAATTTCTTTAGCCATACCCCATTTGATGAGCATCTGCTTTGATTTTAATTCTTAGCTATCACAAAAAGTATTGCTATAAACATTTGGTAGTGTATGGAGATTTTTGTCTTATCGATGGCTTCCTTTGGGGTATGAGCCCAGTAATGGAGTCTCTGTTTCAAAGTGTATGGATGTTTTAGTCACTTTATTTGCATAATTCCAAATTGCTTCCCAAACTAGTCATAGCCCCACCAATAATATATTAGTGCATATTTCTTCCCAATCCCCCTCCAACATTGACTGTAATTTTTACACTGTAAGGTAAAACCACAGAACTGTTTGGATTTGCATTTCCCTTCTTATTAGTGATTTGGAGCATTTTTTCATGTGGTTGTGAATATTTTGCAGTTCTTTTGAGAACTGTTTGTTTATAGCCATATAGATATGTGTGTATGTATATGTGTATGCATGTTACACACATATCTATATTTGTACACACAGCCATATACATATATATATATACATATACATACGTATGTACATATAATTGTTTATATCTTTTGGACATCAAACTTTTATCAGAGATTTCGACACAAAGAATTTTTCCCTCATTCAACTACATTCCTTCTTATCTTAAATGCATTAATGTTGCCTGTGCAGAAGCTTTTCACTTTCAAGGAATCAAAGTTATATATTTTGCTTTTTGTAATTTTCTCTATCTCTTGTTTCATTAAGAATGTATCTCTTGCCCATAGCTATAGGAGGTATAGTATCTGTCTTCTCTTCATTTTTTATGGTATGATTTTTCCTTATATTAAGATCATATATCTATTTAGAAGGTATTGTAGAGTATGGTGTGAAGTGTTGGTCTAAGCCTAATTTTCTGCCAGACTTCTTTCCAGTTTTCCTAGCAGTTTTTTTTTTTATCGACTGGTGAATTTTTCCTTTGGTAAACTGTTTTTGACTTTATCAAAACAGGGTCACTGAATCCTTTTGTTTCTGAATCTCCCTTGTCTAGTCTGTTGCATTGATTTATCTCTATCTTTAAACAATACCAGATGACTGCTGTTTTATAATATACTTTGAGATCTGGAAATACTATTTCCCCTTTGACTTCACTTTTTTCATCATTTGCCTTGATATTTTAGATCTTTTTTTCTTCCAAATGACTTTTTTTTTGTTTCATCAAGCTCTGTAAAGTATCCTCTTGGCAATCTAATTATATTAGAATCACAAGTATAAATTAATTTTGGTAGTATTGTCATTTTTGTTATATTGCCCCAGCCTAGCCATGAGCACTGGATACTCTTCTAGCTAATTAGGTTATTTTTTTTAATTCTTTAAAGAGCACTTTGTAATTAAATATATACTAGCATTTTATGTGCTTTAGTAGGATGATTCCCCAGCTATTTTATGCATTTTGTAGCTATTTTAGTGGGATTTCCTTTTCTATTATTGTTTCTTGAGATTTGTTATTATTATATGGAAATGCTGTTGAGTTTTGAGGATTTATCTTTAGTCTGCGTTTTGCTGAAATGATGAATTGTCTCGATTGGTATCATTGCTGATTCCCTGGGATTTTCCAGGTAAACTATCACATCATCAGCAAACCAGGATAGTGCTATCTCCTTACCTATATTTATTTCTTTAATTCCTTTCCCTTATCTTATTGCTATTGATAGCATTTCCAGAACTATATCAAATAACAGTGGCGAAAGTGGGCATCCTTGCTTCGCTCCTGTTTTTATGTGGAAAAGGTTCTAACATATCCCCATTGCATATAATGCTTGCTTTCGGTTTTAGATAGATGCTTTTTTCATGAAATTTTTTAAAAGGTGCCTCATTGCCTGTGCTCTGTAGGCCTTTTAACATAAAATAGCATAGTACTTTGTCAAAGGTATTTTTTTTCACATGGAAATCAGTCTTTGAGTGATTATGTGGTTTCAGATATTTTGATTTTTAACATGATTAGTTATGTCATTTTTCTACTGTTGAACCATCCTTGCTTCCCAGTTGTAGATCCCACTTGGTCATAATAAATGATCTCTCAGATAAGTCGCTGTAGTTTGACAGGATTTTGTTTTAAATTTTTCAATGTTCATTAATGATATTGGCCTATAGTGTTCTACAGTTCCAACTACCCCTCTACCAGGTTCAATACACTTTTCAGGCACCAAATCCCCCAGGCTTCATCCAGTGTAAGGTCTTCTTCTTCATCCATCCATAGGAACATTCATCAATGGAACCTCCTCCTACCTCCAGAGAAAAGCCTTTTTCCTTTCCTCCTTTTTCAATCTTTCCACCCTCCTTCTCATCCAAACCTCTATAGGATCTTCTCTTCCTGAGACCACAGAGGTCACCTTCTCCTCATTTCTAGCCCTTATTTGGAGTTGGCACATCAACCAATCCTCTCTATCTGCTCTCCTCTCCCTTTCATGTACCCTCTCAAGCTGTAATATAGTCCCACACAAGAAACATTTGTCTGACGGCAATGTGTTGTCAGATTCCCTAAAAAAATCCCGTTTCTTTCCTTTCATTGTTACCTCTACAAGATTTCTGCCTTCCCCCTGTATCTTTGTATATTTGTAAAAAGAATTCACTTACTGTTCTTTCGATGTCACACTGTTGCTATCAGCATTTGTTCACTCTTCTAGTGTGTATGAAAAGCATATAATCTTTTTGGCTCTGGTTTTTTTCCTAAAATTTTTTCAAACTCCCCTTTGTTATTGAATGTCCATCTTTTGTCCTATATGGTTAAACTTGGATTTGCAGGATAGGTCATTCTGGAATGCATCCTGACCTTCAGTGCTCTTTGGAATACACTATTCCATAGCCTCCTCCTTTCTCTAGTGGGTACAGAATAGCCTAGCATTTCTTGAATGGCCATTTGTTTATATTTCAGCTTCTTTCTCCAGATGGTTTATAGAAGTTAATGTTTCTGAATTGAATTGCTAAATTTAACCACTATGTGTCTTGGAGTTTACATATTTTTTTTTTCTAGAGATGAACTCTGAATTCTTTCAATTGGAATTTCATTTCCTATATTTAGAAGTTTGAGGCAATTGCCTTTTATTATTTCCTTCATTATGATGTTACAATTTTTGTTCTAGTATTCTTCTGGGGTACCTATGATCCTTAGGGTGTCTTTATGCACCCTGTCTTTGAGATGTGTATGTTTTGCTTGGATAGTGAGTATACTTTCCTTTAGTGTTCTTGTTATTTTGCTTCTCTTCTCTTCGTCTTTCTTTTCTGCATATTTGAATTCCTAATCTATTGTTTTCTCTTTTATTTCTTCGGTGAGTCTTACAATTGCAGATTAAAGTCATTCTATTTTGCCAGTTATTTTATTATGCATGCCATAAAATCTGTTTTTCTAATTTTCATTTCTTTTTGAAACCACTCAGGAACAGTGCATCGTGTTTCCACGTTTTCTTCAAATTCTACAGGGTTCTCTGTCTCATAATGTGTTAGATAGTTTTTTATGGTATTAATTCATAGAGGCCAAAATTGTTTACTAGGTCTGGAGGCTATATTCCTCCTGTCATTAGTTTTTTTTCCTGTTGATTTATCTGATTATGTTAATGTTTTTGAGATTTCTTCTTCCTGGCATCTTTAGCACTTTCAATCTTCCTCCCTACCCCCACCCCACCCCTTATTTTCTTCATCACTCACTTCTGACTCCCTCCTCTCTGACTAATTTTCCTGAAGCTGGAACTCAAAGTATCTCAGCCTCTTCACACACTAAGCAATTTGTAGTGTACCAGCCTTGGTTTTTGTCCCAGCTGACTTTCATGTGGTCAGAAATGGCCGTGCTCTTCCTTCAGGCTTCATGGAGTGCTGCACAGCTTCCCACACATACAGTTTCCTGTCATAGTGACCTGTCTCACACCCTCTCTTCCTTAGTTCTATGGCCTGGCACTGGTGGGTCAGAGCCTGTCTTTCCTGGTACTCACAGTGGCTTCTTTCCCCAGTGCTGGCAGAAGCTGCTCTTGGCAAAGGATATTTTCCCTGGCACCAGCAAAGGCTGTTTTTGGCAGAAGCTTCTTTCTCTGGTACTGGCATTGTTGCTTCTGGGTTTCAGCCCCCAAGTAGGCTTTTGCTCTTGAAGTACTATGGCCGAGCTGGCTGTTGAAACTGGTGGAACCATCCACAGCCTGAAATAGGGGCTCTACAGTGTTAGAAAGAGGACAAAGGCAAGAGAGGTACACTGTCGGGTTTCAGTGTAATCCTCTACTCCTCTATTGTATCCTTGGGGCTAATCTCACAGCTTTGCTGCTGGTACTGTGGGTCCTGAATGACCTCAGGGTCAATGAGCATAATTTCTTTTCTTTTAATCTTTTTTTGTCTTAATGGTTTTATTTTTATCATTTGAAATTGATGTTATTTATCCTTTATTTTCTTTCCTTTAAAAATATATTCTATTTTTCCTCAGTTACATGTAAAAGCAATTTTTAACATTCATTTTAAAAAAATTTTGAGTTCCTAATTTTCTCTCCTTCTCCCTCATCCTTCCTCCCTGAGATGGTAAGCAATTTGATTTGGTTATACATGTTCAATCATGCAAAACATAACCATATTAGTTCCATTGTGAAAGAAGACAAAATACCATAAAAAATACACAAAGTGAAAAATAGTATGCTTCAATCTGCATTCAGACTCCATCAGTTTTTGTTTTTGTTTTTTCCCCTCTGGAGGCATTTTTCATCATGAGTCCTATGGAATTGTCTAGGATCATTGTATTGCTAGAGAATAAGTCATTCACAGTTGATTATCACACAAAGTTGCTGATGCTGTATACAATGTTCTTCTGGTTCTGCTCATTTCACTTTGCATCAGTTTGTACAAGTCTTTCTAGGTTTTTCTGAAATGTGCCTGCTCATCATTTCTTATAGCATAATAGTATTCCATTACATTCATATACCACAACTTGTTCAGTCTTTTCCCAATGGGTGGGTATCACTCTGATTTGCCACTTCAAAAAGAGTTTAATAAATATTTTCTTTTGTACAAATAGGTCTTTTCCACCCTTTTTAAAAATCTCTTTGGGTTACAGACCTAGTAGTGGTATTATTGGATCAAAGGGTATGCACAGTTTTATAGCCCTTTGGGTATAAATTCAAATTATTCTCAGTTCACAACTCCACCAACAATGCATTAATGTCTAATTTTCCCACATCCCCTCCAACATTTGTTATTTTCCTTTTCTGGAATATTAGCCAAAGATAGATAGTACCTCAGAATTGTTTTAATTTGCATTTCTTTAATAAAAAGTGATTTAGAACATTGTTTCATATGCTTCTAGATTCTTTTGATTTCTTCATCTGAAAACTGCCTGGTCATACCATTTGGGAGACTCTTATAAATTTTACTCAGTTCTCTATATTTTTAAGAAGTGAGGTCTTTATCAGAGACACTTATTGTTAAAATTATTTCCTAACTTTCTGCTTTCCTTCTAATCTTGGTTGTATTGTTTTTATTTGTGCAAAAACTTTTTAATTTTATGTAGTCAAAATTGTCCATTTTACCTCTAGTAATGCTATCTCTTGTTTGGTGGTAAATCCTTCCCTTCTCCATCAATCTGACAGGTAAACTGTTCCTTGCTCTCCTAATTTACTAATGATATCAATCTTTATGTTTAAATCATGTACTCATTTTTAACTTTCTTTTGAATTCTAGGTGTCCTATATCATGGAAACAGCTGAAATTGTTTTACATTTTGTGCATTATTTCTGTGTTGGAGAGGTTTGAAAGGGCAGTGGAATCAGAGAAAATATCTATTTTACCATCTTATTATTCATTGAATTCATTGAAATTCATTGAAAGGTGATAAGCACTTCTATTTTTTGTAACAGGAACTGTGCTAATCACTGAGGATATAATTTTTTTTTTCAAGTAAAAGCAAACAAGGAGGCTACATTTTAATTATGGAAAACAGCATATAAAGGGGAGTCAGAAGGGGTAGGTTACATGGAGCATTGCCTGAATTAAAAAGAAGTGGCATGGAAGCCTGAGTCCCTGGAAGGTAAGGCAAAAATTCAACTCTCAGACCTGAGGAACCCAGGAGAAAAGTCCAGGTTATAGGTGGAAAAGATGTGAAGGTGACTATCAGGGTAGAGAAGGTATAACATTGTGTTAATGCCAGGAATGTCACCATTTGGAGTGATTCCTCAGTATTTAAGGTATTTGCCCCTCTTCAGATGGGGAAACATTTCTACTAATTTATGCTTCACTAGAACTGAAGGATCTAATAGCTGGGGGCATAAGGAGGCAATAATAGAATAGGATAGAAAACACTCATACCTGGCCCAGGGAGTAGATAAGCTACTGAAGATAAAGGGGTGTTTGTATAACTCAGAAAGTACTTTCAGTCCTTTGGGCCTCAGATCTCTCATCTATAACATGAAGGAGGCAGGCTAGGTGATGTCTAAGGTCCCTTTAAGCATCATAATCATGGATGGGACCTCAGAAGAGGTCTAAAATAGTTCAGTCCTTATACCAGAAAAAAAGAAGCAATTTGTCCAAAGTCTCAGAGGAATTAAGTGTCAGAGACAATATCTAATGCTAGTTCCTTTGACTCCTAAGCCAATGACACTGTATCATGCTACCTTATGAGTTAGGTAAATAACAGCAACCAAAATTTTACACTCAGGGTAGCTTGGATCTATCCAATTCCAACAAAACTTCCTGAGTGGAACCAATAATGTTAATCACTTTATAAAGGCATAGTTTTCATTTACCATGGTTTAAGTCCATATGCGTTTCTTGGATAATATTAGTAGTTTTTCTATCCAAGTAGCATGACTCTACTGGAGGTTATTAAACTTCTGAAAGATTGGTGCTAATTAAGTATAAACCAGGTCCCCCTGACATTTTATTTGTTTTAAAATATTTTTTTTATTTTGATCATGACTAATTGTTAATTTAATATTTGTTACTCATCATTACAACCAAAAAGGCAGGGTGGTGCAGTGGATGGAGAACAGACCACAAATATCAGAAGTTTTGATTGAAGTCCTGCCTGTCACATATATTTGTTATATGACTATATATCAGATAACCATAAATGCGTGTGACTATATCACTTAACTTCTCAGTGCTCCAGGCAACTCTGTAATTATAATTTTAATCCAATTCAATAAATATTTTTAAGCACCTAGCATGTCCCAGGAATTGTGCTAAGTACACAATTAATTAAAGGTTGTCCCTGCCCTCAAAGATCCTATAATCTAAAGGGGAAAACAACATGCAAAAAGAGGTAGGAAAGGAAGTGGCACCAGGGGGTGACGATCAGGGGCTTCTTATTCAATGGAGTTGAAACCGGTCAGTGTGGCAGAAGCAAAGTGGATTGAGCTGAGTCTAATTTCTGCCTTCTATAAAAGAAGGAATTGAAAGGAATTTGATACTCTACGCTCCAGCCCTCTGATCTGAGGGGAGAGGAGGCTGAGGGAGATGGTGTCAATCCCTGCTTGAATTAACAACATGGTGGTGAGTTTAAAAGTAATGAGCTTACCCTGGGAAGGGCATCTTCTTCCATGGAGTTGAAACTAGACATGGTAGCAGACGCAAAGTAGAGCAGAGAATGTTAAAGTCTGCATTGATAGAGGAAGTTTTTGTTTTTTGGTGATTGAATGTTAGGTTTTGTCAAAGACATTTTCCAAATCTATTGATATATTCAAATAGTGATTATTCTTAGTTTTCTTTGTCTATGTGCTTCATTATGTGACTAGTTTTTTTTTCTAATTTTGAACTGTCCAACCATAAAATCTTCTTGGCCACGATAACTTTTAAAAATATACATTCTTATGTTTTGTTCTATAATTTTATTTAGTATTTGTGTGTCTATCTTCATATGGGTGAATGGTTTATAATTTTATTTTTTTAGTCTTCTTTTTCAGGTTTTAAAATCAATACCATAATTATCTCATAAAAAGTATTGGGTAATAGTCCATATTTCTCAACACTTATGAACAATCTATAATATAGGAATTATTTGTGTTAGTAAAATTTGAAAGAATTTAGTTCTGAATTCATCTGGATTGAGAACTTTAGGGGGAGAAATTTTCATGTTAATTTTTCTTATTATATTCCCATTGACATTTAGATTAATGACTAATTTCATACATATATGTATATATCAATTTTGAATAATTTGGTTTTTTTAAATAATTATCTATTTCCTTAAGTTTTCTACTAGAATTTAGCTTCATATAGATTTATTTTACATTTGCTGTTTTCTCTGCATTTTATTTGTAAGTTTTCGGTTTCCATTTTCTCAGTCCATGTCTCCTACCTACAAGGTCAGTGCTCTTTTCATTATCAGCTCCCCTTATTACTCTAACTGTATTAACATTCAGTTTACAGGGGTGTTTTTTTGGTCCCATCTTGTCTCATAAGGCATCATGAGAGATCTTCCCAAATGCATCACTTAAATCATGATATTGTATTATTACATTGAGCATCTTCTCACAATGTTCCTGGACATCCACTGTATTAATCAGTTGGTCAGAATTAAATTCAGATTAGAAGCTCCTTTTTTCTAATTTTTGAGGAATAAAGGTATCAGCCAGACAGAAGAAAAATTGTCAGATTTTCTACTTCTAGAATAAGGAGACTTATAGCAGATGTTTAAATAAATAGTTTCCCTGTCATTACCATGTCTTGTTTTTCTTTCAGCCAGTCAACAAGCATTTACTAAGTGACAGGTAGTATGCAGAGCACTGGAGAATAAAAGATATGCAAAAACATGGTCCTTGCTCTTAAGGATTTCAGATTCAAACTGGGGAGAAAACAAGCAAATATCCATGTTGCAGTTTTATAGTCTATAGGATCATATTTCTAGAACAGGAAGGGACTTTACAAATCATCTAGTTGAACTGCCTCATTTTACAGATCCGAACACAGAACCAGATGGGTGAAGTAACTTTCCCAACATTATATAGACTAAGAGGCAGAAGATAAAGCACACTGGTGTAACCCCTCTGTCTCTGAATTCAAAATGAAAAAGGCAGATGACTATGAACTTAGAGCCTCTCAGCCTAGTCTATCAGAACTTCATTCACCTATTCATGTCAAATGCTGCCCTTGAATGAGCCTTTTGTTTGCTGTTAGGATAAAACGAGATAATCTTTGTAAAATTATTGGCAAACCAGAAAGCATATTATTATTAGAAGTATTAGTATTATTATTATTACCAATAATAATAACAATAATCTTTGTTTTTTACCTTCTAAAAGAACTGGCCAATTCCTGATTCATGAGTGCTACACATCACTTCTTTGGTATATGACTTTATTAAGTCCTCATTTTTGTGTTTTTATACTGCATGCAGTCATCAAATTACACATGTACATATCCTGCTTAAAATTCCAAAAGGTCCAGTTACCCTTCAAACAAATGAGCCAGAAAATAGGATATGCTGCTAAGTGAACCCCTCATTTACATTATGTGAGCCACAAAGTTTTTGTTATAAATGTGATGTACTTTGCAAAAGAAAGACATGAATTTTTCTAAACTTCTTTTAAAAATACAAATAATTTTTTTTAATCAAAAGTAATTTGAATAAGCAGTAACCAGCAGATGGTGTTTTAGTAAATGTCAGAATTTTTTAAAATAGCCACATAAGAACAATTGGGTATATATCTTCACTAATATTTAATTAAAAGGTATTATGGTATAATGGGGAAAAGCAATTGTATTAGGATATCATAGTTTGAGTCCTGATTCTGATATCTATTGACAGGGTGTTCTTGGCTAAGTTTCCTAAATCTGGACTTCAGTTTCCTGATCTTTAACATAAGAATTTTGAGCTAGATTGATTTTGTTGTCCCTTTCTGGTCAAGATTTATAATCTATGAACTCCATCAGAAAATGAATATTTTGCTTCATCACCAAACTTCTGGAGATGTAGTCGTTCATTGCATTGGTCAAAATTTTTATGTCATGCAAAACTGTTTTTCTTAATAATGTTTTTCTTATTGAAAAAAGTCCTTGTTCTGCTCATTTCTTTCTTCATCAGTTCATAGAAGTCTTCCTAATTTTCTCTGAAACCATCCCTTCATTTTTATAGTACAATATTGTTACATTGCATTTATAAATCAACTTTTTCAGCCCTTCGCTAATTGATGGATACCCCGTTTTTCTAGTTCTTAGCTAAAAATGAAATTATATAAAAGTTATTGTACATTAAATTTCTTTTCCTTTTAAAAAAATCTCTTTGGAAGCATAGGCCTAGTAATAATGTTACTAGATCAAAGGGTTTGCATAGTTAGTGAGGTTTGGAGTACATTACCAAAGTTTTACAGAATAGCTAGATGAATTCACTGCTCTACCAAGAATCCATTAGTGTGCATGTCATATTGCAACGGATCTAGTAATTGTCATTTGTTGTTGTTTCATTTTTGTCATTTCTGAGAATCCGATGGGTGTATCATGTACAGAGTTGTTTAAATTATTTTTATCTTATTATTAGTGACTTAGAGAATTATTTTTTTCATATTTTTGTTGATAGCTTCTCTCAGAGCTACTTGTTTACATCCCATGACCATTCATCTAATGGGGAATGGATCTTCTTCTTTGTTTGAATGGGTTCTTGATTTGAGACTTTCATCAGAGAAACTTATTCCCAGTATTTTCTCCTACTTCACTGTTTCCCTTCTAATTTTAATTTTGTTTGTGCAAAATTTGTTTTAAAATTTTAAGTAATGAAAAGTATCCATTATTTCTTCCATGATCTTCTGTCTCTTATTTTATCATGAACCCTTATCCTATGCATAATTGCCAAAAATATTTTTGTTCTTGGTTCATTCCAGGGGTAGCTAGCTAGCATAGTGGCTAGAGTGCCTAGCATGGAGTCAGGAAGACTTATTTTCTTGAGTTCAAAGCTGGCCTCAAACATTTTATAAACTGTGTGATCTTGGGCAAATTGCTTAAATGTGTTTGTCTTAGTTTCCTCATTTGTAAAATGAACTGAAGAAGGAAATGGCAAATGACTCCAGTATCTTTGCCAAGAAAACCCCAAATGTGATCACTAAGAGTTGGACATGACTAAAAACAACTAAAAATAAAATATATATCTATATACTCTGTGCCTAATTTTTTCCCAGTCATTTACCTCTCTACCAGTACAAAATAGGTGTTTGATGATTGCTCATTTGTAGCCTAGTTTGATATATGTAATGTTTTGTCCTCCTTTCTTCCCACTTTTAATTACTTCTTTTGAGATTCTTAACCTTTGCTTCCCAGAGATGAAGCTTATTAAGAGTATTTCTAGCTCTGTAAACTAATCTTTGCATATATTACCTGGGAGGGCACTGAATAAATAAGTTAATTTAGATAGTATTGCCATTTTTATTATATTGGCTTGTCTCAATTATAGACACTTATTGTCCCTCTAGGTTTATTTTAGGTTTGTCTTTAGCTCTGTCAAGGATGTAATATTAATGAAGTTCTGGTATGTACCTTGGTAGATAGATTCACAAATATTTCATATGTTCTCTAATTATTTTGAATATAATTTCCCTTCTATGTCTTCTTCCTGTGTTATGTCATAATCTATAGAAAAGTTAATTATTTATGTGGTTTTATTTTGAATCCTGAGAAAGTTATTAATTGATTCAATTTACTTTTGTTGACTTTCAAGGGTTCTCTAAGTAGTCTACCACACATCTGCAAAATCAATAGCTTCTTTAATTCCATTTTCTTATCTTATTGTTATAGCTAGGATTTCTAGCACTATATCATACAATAGTGAAGATAATGAACATCCTTACTTTACAACTGATGTTATAGGAAAGGTTCTTAGTTTATTTTTATTACATATAATGCTGGTTCTTGGATTTGAATAAATACTGTTTACCACATTATGGAATAATCCATTTATCACTATTCTTTTCTTAAATCTAGAATTGAGTATTTTTGTGGGTCAAAAGCTTTTTTCTGCTTTTATGGTTTTATTCTGATAGAATTATGTGATTCTTACTG
>CM053624.1:89984684-90029948 GCA_028646595.1 Phalanger gymnotis
GAATTTTAATTTTTCCATCTACTACCTTTTTGCTGTTTTATGAGGCAATTCTGCTGTAATTTTCCACCATCTTCCTCCATAAGATTTCATAAATAAGCTCATATTTTAAACTGGTCTTGCCTTCATTGCCATATCTCTCAGCTGAACAAGACATATAAATATACATTATTTATATTGATGAATATACTTACTGATTTTAATGTGTGGTTTGTGAAATCCATCTCATACTTGATAACTATGCCTCATATGCATTTATACAATTCCATTAACAACATCATTATGAAGAAATCATTTCTAAGTACTCAAAGTGATCAGGGCATTCACAGTCTTCAGCCCTTTAGATGCCTCCAGAAAAGGAAGTGGTTAATTACTTACAGGCCACAGTTAATTGCTTGAAAGTAGGAAAAAAACACGTATATTTATGTAGTTTTAAGAAAAAATTCCTCAAGGCTTACCTCGGAAGAAGGTAGCACATATATTATTATTTTTATTTAACAGATGAAAATACTGAGTTTCAGACACTTACAAAGCAATTAGATATCAGAATTAGTATTTAACATAGATCTCTTTTTAAAAATTTATTTTAAACATTCATTTTTAAAAATTTTGAGTTCCGAATTCTCTTTCTCTTTCCAACCCTTCCACCATTCATTGAGAAGGCAAGCAATGTGATATCAATTATAGATGTGCTATCAAGGTGTAACAGCAAGCACCCTAACATACCCAGGATGGCCTGCTAGCCAGGTTCTTTGATCTGCTTCTTAAAGGAAAAGATAGCTTTTAAAGGGGTGAACAATTTTACTTTAATTACATTCACCAGTTCAGAGGAAAAGTCAGCACCCTGAACATGGAGAAAATACAAGCAGAGAAGTTAGCACAAAGACCAACAGACAGGGTTCTAGCTGTCTGAAGAAGGTAATACATACATAGTCACCAGAGAGGGAGCAACAATATCTGGGTTTTCAAAACCTGAGTCTGGCCAAATTACATGAACATTCTTCGTATGAGTGAGCCCCAAAGCAAAATGCCAACCTCGGAATATCTATCTATCTATCTATCTATCTATCTATCTATCCATCTGTATATCTGTATATCTATATCTATATGTATATCTATATATCTATATATAATCTATATGTGTGTATGTGTGTATATGTGTGTGTGTGTGTATGTACATATATACACATATATCCAGAAAGCTTCACAACTGGCATGCTTCAGTGCCTAATTACCAAAAGACCTTCCTACAAACAAGCTTCCCCATAAGCAAACTTTGCCCTTAAGTAAGTTCCTCCCCCAATGGGCTCTGTGTGACTCAGGATGCATTTCAGCTGTGAGCAGACACATGTGGTCACATTAGCCTTATTCATGGACAGGGAAGATCTTCCTGCTCCATTAATATTACACATGCAGAATATATTTCCATATTAGCCATGTTGCAAAAGAAGCAAAAAAGTGTGTGTGTGCGTACACACGTACATATGGATGTATATCATATACATATACAGATAAATGTATACAGACATATAAATTTGTATATATACTTCGATTTGCGCTCAGAGTTCATCAGTTCTTTCTCCAGAGGTAAATAGTATTTTTCATCAGCATTCCTTTAGAATTGTCTTGGATCATTGTATTGATCAGAGGATGAAAGTCTTTTATAGCTGATCACCATTGCAATACTGATGTTACCATGTACAATGATCTCCTGGTTCTGCTTAGTTCACTCGTCATCAATTTGTATAGAAAATCTAGGTCTCGACTCTCAATCCAGCATTCCTACAACACCGCACTCCCTTCCAAACAAAAGACTCAGCCTCTCTTGGGTTATGGGATTCACTTAGTCTCAGTCTATTGTTGTTGGTCTGGGTCTTCCCTTCTTCCGAGACAGGAGCTATCGAGGATTTCTTCACTGAGTTACCCTCGAAAGGTGTAAGTCTATGGGAAATCCCAAGAGACAAATGTCTTTTTATACTTCTACCCTAGAAGCTAGTCAGACAAAGGTAGACTGAGGCTACCTCTTCTTTACCTTACATTATGGTTTACCCAGGGTCTATACCCAGGCTACGGGATTTTCTGTCTTTTCAATAGGGAAATTACGCCCTCAGTATTCTAATTCCATCTTCACCTCAGTTTCCTGAGGATCAATTTCATTTGGGACTCTAGTGTAAAGGATGCTTTTCCAAAGAAAAAGAATTAAGTTAAAAAATATGCAGAATATAAATGATTCAGATGTTGACAAGGCTGTTATTATTTCATTCGGAAAAAGAGATAATTAAGCAATAAAGAATTATAAAATGATTAGGGGCACTTGAGAGATAACATTCAATCCTCATTGGGACATTTGCATGCAGTTTCTTTGAAATAGCTATTTATTTGTGATCAGTGCCAAGTGGACCCTTTCTTTCTTCAGGTGGTTTCTCTCTTAGCAGACAACTTTTAACCTCTCCGGCTATTTAGTCCCTCTCTGGAAACGCCCAAGCTCCAGAGCCTCCTAGGCTGCCCATTGCAGGGTTTTAACACTTTGGTGGTCAAGAAGCTTTTATTCTAGCTAAAAAAATCCTTATTTTTAATTAATCTTATTTCTATATTTGATTCTACGAGAGCATAGGCAACAACTGATCATCATGATCAGCATCTCCCTCACCAAAAAATTTAAAAAAAAGATTATTTTAAGTACTTAAAGATGGTATTTAAGTGCCTCTTTAGCTTTCTCTTTTATAGAACCCAGTTCTTCTAATATTCACTCATATGACCTACTTTTCATTAATTTTCTATGATTTGCCTCATTTTTTAAAGTGTAATGCTCAGAACTGAATGAAATCCATAATAAAGGCCCCATTAATGCTGAGTATAACGGAAGTATAATGTAGAATATAACAGTATAACTTCCTGACTTTTGCTTATCATCTCCTTTTAATTCCAATTATTGTATTGGTCTTTTCCCAAACAGTCCTACCTTGCTGGTGTGTTCTTAGATGGTAGTCAATGATATTCCTCAGGTCTTTTATTTTTCCTTCCTTCTATATAGGTGTTCCTTCTCTGTCCTGATTTTTCTTACACTTTTTCTTCCATTCATTATCCCCTTCAATTTTTCTATTTTGAATTTCACTGTTTTGATAGGGTCATTTTGGCTGATGGCTCGTTTACTTAAAATTTAATTCATATTTTCCATATATTCCTAACACCACCTAATTAACTATCATCTGCCAATTTGGTGAGCATATTTTCAATTCCTTCCCTTGGATCATCAGCTTTGAGGCTAAATAACAAGGGCCCCGGGATGAATCTCTGTGGACTACCACTCAATACACCCCCCCAAATTAGCCCCTGTGCTGTGAAGTTTATAAAGGACTTCAATCAACTAATTAACAAATACTTCTCAAGTGTGTACAATGTGCCAGGTAATATACTAAATGCAAAGACAAAAGTAAAAAAAAAAATATTCCTGCCCTTAAGGAGCTTACAGCCTAGCTGGACATTGGGATGGAGTAAATATATACATATATCGGTGTGTATAAATATATACAAAGTGATTGGGATGGGGTAGAGAAACTAGCAGCTGGAGATCAGAAAAGCCCTCTTGAAGGAGGCAGATGAGTTGATACCTGAAGGAAGTTAGGAATTCTGAGAGATGTTGAAGAACAGGTGTGTTCCAGCCAGGAGGTCCAGCCAGTACAAAGATATGGAGGTAGGAGATGGTATGTTATGTATGAAAAACAGTAAGTACTTTCCTCTGAGGTAGGCAATGCCAATGTTTTGATCATAGCTTTATAGATGAGGACACTAAGGCTGAGACATTTGTGCATGCTAACATAGGTAGTTACGATCAGAGACAGGTCTTTTGAGTCTAAGCCAGAATTTCTTCTACAAAACTACACTGTCTCTGAGGTAAAAAAAAAAAAGTCATTATCTTCTGGAGACAGGACCATTTTAAGAGTTAATCTTCATATCATTCAGTCCCTGATAGATTCATATCCCATCTCCCCAAATTGCCACTCTCTTTACCACTCTCTGTTGTTGTTATTGTGGTTCGGTCATTTCAGTCATGTCCAACAGTCTTCATGACCCCATTTGGGGTTTTCTTGGCAAAGATATTGGAGTGGTTGGCCATTTCATTCTCCAGCTCATTTTACAGATGAGGAACTGAGACAAATAGGGTTGAGTGACTTGATCAGGGTCATACAGCTAGTAAGCATCTGAGATTAGATTTGAACTCAGGTGTACCTGACTCTAGGCCTGACACTCTATCCACTGTGTCATGTTGCTGCCTTCTATACTATCTGCAAATGCGCAAATGAAACCTTTTGATAATATAAACCACTACTGTGAAATGGAAGGGTAGAGAAACATCTTTGGAGTATGAGAAGCTTATTTAAAACAAGTAACTAACAAAAATGACAGTGCTATTTGAATTAATTTACTTATTCAGTACATTATGAAACTGCCAAAGGTTTACTTTTATAGAACTAGAAAAAATAACAAAATTTGCGAGACCAAAAGGTCAAATATCTCCAGGGTAATAATGAAAAAAGTGCAGCATAGGAGTCCTGGCTGTACCAGTTCCCAAACTATACTACAAAGCAATAACAATCAAAACAATTTAGTTAACGGTTATTGTTTTGATTGTTATTGCTTTGTAGTATAGTTTGGGAACTGGTACTATTATTTGGTAATATTAAAAATACCAATTATTAGGGCAAGAACTCACTACTTAACAAAAGCCATTCAGGAAACTGGAAAAGTTTAGCAGAAACTATGAATAAATCAACATCTCCCATGCTATACTAAGATAACTGCCAAATAGTACATCACTTACAGATGACAGCATACAAAACTCAGAGAAGCCAGAAAGAAATTATGTATGATATCTATGGATAGGGGAAGAATTTGTGACTAAACAAGGGATGAAGAAGATCACAGAAAGTGAAATGGAAAACTTTGATTCATGTAAAATTAAAAAGTTTTAGCACAAACAAAGCCAATGCAGCTAAAATTAGAAGAAAAGCAGATAAATGGGGAAAAAAATCTTTGCAGCAAGTTTCATTGATAAAGGCCTCATTTCTAGGATATATAGGGAAATGATTCAAAATTATAAACTCTATTCTCTAATTGATAAATGATGATAGAATGTGAATAAGCAGTTTTAAGAAGAAATCAAAGTTACCAATAGACATTTAAAAGCAATTTTCAATATCACTAATAATTAGAGAAATGAAAATTAATTAAAAAACACTGGGTTATCATTTCCCACATTTCAGACTGACAAATTGGCAAAAAAAAAAAGGCAAACGTTTGAGGGGATGTGGAAAAACAAGTAATTTCATGAACTGCTAGTAGAGCTATGGCCTAACTATTCTAGAAAAAATTTGGAACTATGTTCTGAAAATTATTAAACTGTGCATGCCCTTTGACAATACCAAAGCTACATATATGCCCTAAAGAGAACAAAGAAAGAGGAAAAACACACATATGTACAAAAATATTTACAGTAGTTCTTTTTTGTGGTAGCAAGGAACTAGAATTAATCTCTGTCCCTGAGTGGAATGCCCAAGTGTGAGTTCTATTAGATACTATTTTTTTTCCATTCTTATTGTCTTCCTTCTTGATTTTCAGTCCCATCTTCAGGATGTAGAAAGATTTCTCTTCTCTATACATTTCATGTTTCCTTCAAATATGACAATACCCCACACTAAAATTACTTTGCATTTAACTTTTTAAAATATATTCTTATTTACTTATGTGAGTAAATGTTATTTTCCCTATCAAAACGTAAGTTCTTTGAGGGCAGGCACTAATTGGTGGCTCAATGGGTAGAACTCCTGGCCCGGAATCAGAAAGCCTCATCTTCCTGAGTTCAGTCTGGCCTCACTAGTAGTGTGACCCATTGGTAAGTCACTCAACCCTGTTTGCCTCAGTTCCTCTGTAAAACAGCTGGAGATGAAAATGATAAACCACTCCAGCATTTTTGCCAAGAAAACCCTAAATGGAGTCATGGAAAATTTGGACAGAAATGAAATGACTAAATAACAATAATTCTATCTACAATGTCTGTGTAGTTCTTGAAAAATGGTGGGTGCTTAAGAAGTGCTTGCTGATTGATTTATTGATCTAGGTCTATATCCATCAGGGTTTTGCAGGTCACATTTAAAGGACAAGGTTAGTGGAGACTAGTAGAGCTACAAATAAGAAAAGTTTGCACCTAGGACAAAGACCACAAACCAGACTGGACTAAAGGCCATGAAGCCTACCACCAGTTAGAGAGGGTAAGGGCTGGACACCATCTTGCAATGGAAAGAAAGAAACCTTGGGACAATACTGTGAGACCACCACATAGTGGGATGTGGCAATGAGGCAAATTTTCTGGTAGAGAAATTTAAGCCTGCCATTATCTGGCAGCTTTCTAATTTCACTGATTATTCTTGCTGAGGAGGTATTAAATTATTTTGATTCAGTGGGGCCGAACTGCTATCAGTGCCCCCTAAATTCTGAACTGGTCAAGGCTCCAGCTCAGGAAAGACTACCCCATTCCTCCCTCACTCCCCACCCCCCGAAATCTATTTCTGTAGTCCAATCTCATGACTCCCTAAATAATCCCCTTCCTTACCCTGCTATCTCTGGTTTAATTTGATCCTGTGGACACTCAACCAAACAGCTGGAATTCAAACACCCATTCATTTGCTTCATGGCACACTAGGTGTTCAGCAAACAGCTGACAGCCACTATTTTATGGAAGAGCCATGGCTAGGGCACTGGGCTCCTGACTCCTGGTTTGCTACACTGCAACACATTGTAAGCTTCTCAAAAGTGTATCTTGTGAATCACAGTTGACAAGATGTGCTGATCAAGAAAGTCTTCTCTGCTGGCAACTTGTAATTAAGCTGTGGCCACAAAAGAAAACCCACGCGTAAGGACATTAATCTTTAAACATAGAAGTGGCTAGCTCCATGCCGTGCTTTCTGCCTGCCAGATGCTATACAATTCTTTTTTTTGACTCGTCAGGTAGCTTTGTTATTCTAGCAGTAACCTGATAACACAGCCAAAGCTAGCAACTTCACCGGAAACTAGTGACTGAGTGAGAGCAGGGCTGTGAGCTCCCTGGTGCATTTTAGCTTCCTAAGAAAGGTATCATTGAGAAGAGAGATGGATTTTAAGATTTAGCAAATCTGTAAGATCTTGGCATTTTGGAAAACATTTTTTTTTCTTTTTTAATGATCAACTCATTTCTGAAGGGACTTTTGTGGTCAGTGAGCCCTGGGACCATGGCAGGGTTATGGTATGGGGTAAGAGGAAAGCAAAATGGGACTTCTCCAAAATAACCCAACAAAACTTCTAAATAACTACATATGGACAAGGGAAGTAGAGTGGTATGATGGTATCACAGTTGTGATAGAACTGAGCTCAAGGCCTGCTTCTAAAACTCAGTACTACAACTAATAAATATAATAATAATAAATAGTAAACATGTAGATAACACGTTAAGGCTTGCAAAAAACTAATATAGGATTCATATTGCCATATTCTCTCAATCAAAGTCACTGCTAATGCCTCTAAATACATAGATGCTTTATGACATTTCAAAAATGAAAGATCAATAGAATGAATTTGAGTGTCTCTGTTTGCCATATAGAAATTTATCAAGAGAAAAATAAATCATTAGTTGAAACTTTCTTTAAAAGCATTCATAAAGAGATCAGGGACACATCAAAATGATGCCCAAGAGGCTCTTCTAAATTCTAAGGCAAAGAAAAAAAAAACATAGCTCTTTAAATGCTAAATTAATATTTATAATATTGAACATGTTAGTTTTATGTCAAACGTATAATGGGGTAATGTATTTTTATATGATCTATGTACACTTTATGGTACATTAGGGCGCCGTGTACAATCAATGTTTGCAGGGTATTTATACAGTTTATGTTATTTTTATAAGGAAGGCAGTATAAAGTACTGAAGCCAGAAGTATGTAGTTGGAAATTTGGATGCTGATTTAGGATTTCTGTTTTTGTTTTGAGGGGGGAAGGCAAGGCAATTGGAGTTAAGTGACTTGCCCCAGGTCACAAAGCTAGTAAGTGTGTCAAGTGTCTGAGACCAGATTTGCACTCAGGTCTTCCTGACTCCAGGGCGGGTGTTCTACTCACTGCACCACCTAGCTGCCCCATAATTTTGGATTTCTGCTAACTAAGTATGTGGCATCAAACCAGTTACTTAAATTCCCTTGGCCTCAGTTTTCTTATCTGTAAAATGAACAAGTGATACTTGGTGATATTTGTCAAGAACCTTTTTACTTATCTCTTTGGCTTTCTATCATATCCCTACAATAGCTGTTACAAAATTTTCTATTTTTCTGATGTCCTCACTACACTCTTATTTTTTCTCCTTCAGCATGTGGCATTTCAATCCATTTCACTAAAAACAAGCTCAATTGACATAAGCTAATTTGGGTTCCCTTGTCCACATGACAGAATCCCCTTGTATCTTTTACCCATTCTCTCCCTTTTCCCTCCTGCTTCATCAAATGAAATTGCTATCCTCACCATCAAAGTTAACCTCTCCATCTCTACTCTTGAGGTGTAGCCTTCCTGCTTGCTGAGAAGTAGGCTGAGGCCTACTTCTAAAACTCAGACCTTAATCTACCCTTCTATACCTCACTCTTTCATGCCTTTGACACTGGTTCCAGGCTACTTAACATGAACAAGTGAAGTGTACCCTAAAACAATGGAAGTTTTTCAATTAAGCAGTCATTTTGTTTTCAACGTATCAAGCATGCATTTATTACATACCTACTATGTGCCAAGCACTATATACCAAGAACTGATGATTTAAAGACAAAAACAAATTATCCCTTGCCTTCAAGGAGCTAACTTTCTAACGTATATAAAGGAACAACAAAGAGGTGTCACAGTGAAGAGGCACTTGGCTGGCTGACAAAACTATCCCCCTTTTACCCTATCCCTTCAATGAGAGGAGCAGGAGCAAAATCCTCCTAGACCACGTGGGTAAGCAATACATTGTATGCGGAAATTACACTTGTCCGCCAAAGAGAAAAGCATTGAGGTTTTCCCCATTCAACTTTTCCCACCAATTGGATATCAAAGGGGAGGAAGAGTTTCTGTGCTTCTAATCTTATGGAAACTGCACAGGGAAGACACCAAGAAGTATTCAATTCCTTCTCTCTGTCTTTGACAATGGCCTGAAATCAGAATCAGAATTGCTCCTCCAACCAGGCAAGCTGGCTGATCAGACCAGGGATGGCTTCAGGGACAGCTTCCAGAGGGCTGTAATATGCAGCTGGCTATAATACAGAGCTGGCTGTAATCTGGGGGAGGGCTGTCATCTAGAGGGGGCTGTACAGGAATGAAGAATTTGTGTTCCAGTGAATGGGGGACTTCATAGCCTGTGAACAGCACCTGAGGGTCTTTCAGTAACTGTGATTTGATGGTGTTTCCTAGCTTGGGGTCCTCCTTGTTGACGGTGAACAAATGGCATCTGGAACTTTGGTGTCTTTATTAATGGTAATCCTCGAAGGCTGGAGGCACATTCATCCTCCTCTGGCTCCCTGGCCAGCCCCGCTTCTGCTTCTGGGGCACACCGGGACCTTAGAGCGACCACATGTATCTCTGTGGAGGGTCTTGCTCAGGTGGGACTTTCTTTTTTAGGTCCTTGCCTCTATTTCCCCCACCCTCGCCTCTCTTTCTGGAGACCCAGGGGAGGGAAATTTCTTAGTCCCAGTTAATCTCATTTTGAGAAACCCATTAAGTTTTGATTAAAAGGTTTATGTCAAAGACCAATGACCCAGATTCTTCTCTCTTGGGGGAACTTGTAGCATTACTAATAACCAGAGCTTTCTTTGTCCCCAAAATGGCATCTAAATGCCATGCTACAAAATATACTTTCCTTCTAGTCACACCTTGTGAAGTTAGTCAAACAAAGTACACCCCTGCTGCATTCTGTGAGTAAGATGAAAGACACTCATGCAGAACAACTGAGATTGCTCATGATTTATCTAGGGAAAGATGAGCTGAAAGCAGTATTGAAACAGTAAAGAGCAGCTCAAAGTGGAAACAGGAAACATTGGATTTAAATCCATCCTCTCTGAAGGAAGGCAAGAGAGGAAGAGATAGTGGGAGGAGAAAGAAAACACTCTCTGTGCTGCCTGAATTTTGGAGTGGAGACAAGCATTCACTAACGAATCACGTTTATCTTCCACTCTGATTACTCAGTTCTGTCCCCTCTGCCTGCAGTGAACAAAGACCCTGGCTACACCGCTGGAGTCAAGGTGTGCTTGACACTGTCAGCTGTCTCCTGGTGACTCTCTGAGATGTTCCTCTTCGACTCTGACCTCAATTTAAAAGATCCTCCACAATTTGTATATTTCCTGCCTTCTGTTCCAAATTAGTTACAGGACAATTCTATGGAATTACTGAACTACATTTCCCAGAGTGCTTAGTAGCATTCAAATGATTTGTCCTATGTACAAGGAATTCACCTGCACCTGTCCAAATACCTGTTACAAATATACACATATACCTTTATGCATGTAGTTGTGAATGGATTCATGGATGGGTGTAGATACTGCCGAACTTCTTGCAGGAATAATCTACATTCTTCCTATTATTTTAAAACCCATTGAATCAAATTTCTATCCTTAAAATGTTAGAGTTTTCCCTCATAAATGCTACCAGTGACTTCCTAAACACCAGATACAGTGATCTTTTCTTCCTTGTCATCCTTGACCTCTCAGTAGCATTAGTACTTGATTGTTGACCACTCCCTTTCTTGATTTTCTTTACCTTCTTGACTTCTGTGACATTGTAATATTCTGATTTTCTAACCTGTCCAATCTTCTTTATAATTTTTGCTCATCCTTCTTCTATCTCACACTAAATTTAGCTGTTCCCTAAGGTTCTGTGTCCTTTGGCTTCTCTCTTCCTTGAAATTCTTATTTACTGTCATAGCTGAACCCTCAGTTCTACATAGATGACTTCCCACCTCCAGACACATGTATCCAATTGTTTACTACATGCCTACATTTGGATGGCCTATCAGAATCTCGAACTCTACTTGTCTGGAACTTTAATTCATTATCATCCTCCCCCTTAGCTGCCAAACTTACACTTTGAATTCACTTGCTTAAAAACGTATTTATTATATTATTTATATGATTTTAATATATTATAATATTATATTATATATATTATTTGACTATAATAATATTTGAGTATAATAATTATATATTATATTAATTATATATTAATATTGTATATATTATATTGTAATATAATATAATTATATACAATAATTATTTATTACAATAAATTAAGTAAATATTACAATTAATACAATTATATACAATATAATATAATATATAATATATATAATTATTATACTCAAATATTATTATAGTCAAATAATATTATATATAATATATAATATTATATTATAATATATAAAATAATATTATTTCATATATTATTATTATTACAGTCAAATTTTATTATTACATATATTATATATAATATAATTATATTATTGTGTTGTATTATAATATAATATTATATTATATTTATATTATATGTAAGTATATGATATATAATATATGATAAAATTTGACTATAATAATAATATATAAAATAATATTGTATTAATATATTATATTATATTATATATTGTAATGTATTATATAATATAGTATGTATAATATTATATGTCATATAATATAATTATGTTATATTATTATATTGTATCATAATATAATATATAATATATTAATATACAATTAATATAACATAATATAATATAGTATAATATAACATAACATAACACTGCATAATATAATATAAGATAATTTATATATATTATATATTGCATATAATATATAATATGTATTATACATTATATATAATATATAATAAAATTTGACTATAATAATAATATATAAAATAATATTATATTAATATATTATAATATTATATTATACATATATAATATTATTTGACTATAATAATATGTGACTATAATAATTATTTATATTATATCATATTACATTGTATTATATTATATTATATTGTATTGTATTACATTATATTATATATATTATATAATACATTATATTATATTAATTATATATTAATATATTATATATTATATTATAATACAATATAATAATATAACACAATTATATTATATTACATATATTATTATATATTATATATAATAATAAAATTTGACTGTAATAATGATATATAAATAATATTATTTTAATATATTATAATATTATATTATAATATAAAAATTATATTTTCATATGGTGTATATATAAACATATACATATATCTGTACAAATGTACATATATACACACGTTTGTTTTTATATCACATTTCCCAATATGTCCCTTTACCCTTCCCTCCTTGAGGCCCATCCTATACATGAGAAAATTTTTTAAAAATAGAAAAAAAAAATCAGCAAACAGAAGGGATGTAGTGTCTCATATCTCTTCTTTGGGGCCATCTATGGTCGTAAATTTATACCATTTAGCTTGGATTGTTCTTTTCCACTTACATTGTTGTAATCATTGTATATATGATTTTCCTTATTGTGCTTACTTCCGTTTATATAATGTCATCTGTTTCTTCTTCTACTTCTCTGTATCCAGTATATCTACAGCACTGCATTCACATTTGACAGTCTGCTTTACTATTCTTCAGTCAATTGAAATCTACTTTGTTTCCTGGCTATTTTAACCAAAATAATATTGTACTCTTGCTTCCTTTCTGTCTCTAGATGTATGTATGTGTGTGTGTATATATATGTGTGTGATATGTATATACGTCATGTGTGTATGTGTATAGATATATACATATGTGTTTGTGTATGTTGAAATGGCAAGCAAAGTGGCATTTTTGCTGGATTGAATGTTGAGTTTTAGCCAATCAGAGACTTGTATGTGCATTGAGTTCTAGCCAATCAGATGTGCATAAAATCAGCCAATCACAGACCTGAGTTCTAGCCAATCAGATGCCGACTAGAAATGAATATAAGGAGATCCCAGGGTATGAGAGAAACAGACATCAAGAGGGTATTGAAGTGAAGACATAAAGAAAGCTACCAGTGTTGAGAAGAGAAGAGATAAAGAATGAGCTGTGAGCACTGAGCTGAGAGGAAACCTAAAAGAACTGGGAGGAGACCTCTAGAGCAGAAAGGAGATTTCTGAGAGGGAAGAGACCTTTGATGTCAGAGACTTGCTGAAAGAGCCTCCTAACTTTGAAGGTGAGTGGAGGTGAGTGGAGTTGTAGGGCAGAGACCTGCCCATGGGAAGGAGGCTTAGTTTAAGCCCCTTTTGAGAGCTGTTAAAGTGAACCTAGTTATTAACACAGAGCATCTGGACTTCGGAGGTGACTCGAGATGGTAATGTTGATGGTGTGTGTTGCTGCTCTGTTAAGCTTCATTTTCCCAGAAACAGAAGCTGTGGGCAGGAACCCCTGGAGCCTCCTGTCAGGCAAGAGCTTGGAGTGGAGCAGTTCCCTTTGAGCTGAGACCTGGTGCCGGAGCAGAAAGCTGCCTATGTGTGAATTCAAGCAAGAGTCAGAGCAGTTGGCCTACAGAGGAAGAGGCATGGGACATGGAAGTCAACCACGAGTCAAGATGAAAGAGGATTTTACTTGGACACTTGTTCTAGTTCTTCTCAGTACTAAGGTAGTCAAGTGCCTTTGATTGAATCAAGAGTCTTTGATGACTTGCTTAAGTCACAAGAAAGCCTAAGTCACGTGACTTTGATTCACATGGTTTTGACTCCCTGTGACCCTGAAAGAATGTATAGATACACTCTGAGGTTAGCATTTTATTTTGGGGGCTCACTCATTGGAAGAGTTGGTGTGGAGACTCTGGATTGCCATTAAGGAGCCCTCGTGGCTTTGAAAACCCAGATGTTGGCACTTCTCTTTGTGGTAAATATGTATGTATTGCTATGGTCAGACAGAAGCCTGTCTATTGATTTGTGTTATTTGCTCTGTTTATATAATTTCTGCTTGTAATTTCTGTTTGTGTTTTCTCTGAAGTTCAGGGTGCTAACTTTTTCCCCCAAACTAAGTGAATGAGATATGTATGTTTGATTAAAGTGAGATTGTCAACCCCTTAAAGTTGCTTTCCTTAGAAAAGCAGATCAAAGAATCTGTGCTAGCAGCCCTCTTGTGTGCTCATGTTATTGGCCTTACACAGCCACAGTAGCTGCAAGCAGCATTGTTGTTACATATATGTGTGTATACCCCCCACACACAGATACACACACACACACACACACACACACACACACACACACACACACACACACACGGATGATGTTTATTTTTTATCATTGATTTACTTAGGGTATATACCTAACACTGGGATTTGTGGGTTAAAGCAATCACACAAATATGTTAGTCACTTTAACTGCATAATTTCACATAGCTTTAGAGCAAATGACAATTCCACCAACTGTATATGTATGCCTGTAGTTCCACAATTCCTCCAAAATTTCCTTTTCCTAATTTTTGTCACCTCTGATGATTTGCTGTAATTTCAATTAACCTTCCATATTGTATGAGAAAATATATTTTCATTAAACTTTTATAGAGAAAACATACCCCAATCTCTAGCAAGGCAGAGAATATGTCTCTTTCAAGTTTCTTCACTAGAATATTTCAGAAGTCGAGTTGTTGTATACTGTTGATAAGGAGATAAATATCAAATGTCATCATGTAAAATTTTTCATAACATGAGAAAAATCATTAGTAGAGGGAAAGGAAAGGGTCAATGAGAAATCCACATAATGAAAGACCCAATTTAAAAAAAAATAATGAATCTCTCAGTAAGCAAGACTGAATCAATTAGTTATTGAAGTAAAATATTACTATTATTGACAGCAGAAGTCACTTAGGAGAGATTTCCAAATATTTTAGTTTCCATATCTCAGTGGATTCATACCCTTACTTATCTCGCTGACTAAACAAGGTGTATAATCTGTATAGGGAGTACAAGGTATTGAATGCATGCAAATACTGTTCATTCATTAAGGAGTTGTGCCAGTAAGGCAAAATGGGCTTAGTTTAACGGGTGCCCTTGAGGAATTTGGCTTTTGTTTACAGTGAAAATACTTTCACCTGTTAAAGGCTAAGCCCCAGGCCCAAAGCCCTATCAGGTGTGAAACCTGTGTGGACATAGATTAATCACTTAAGAGGGGCCAACTCGGGAACCAATGGGACTCTGGACTCTGGTCTCTAGTCGTTGAGGTGGGGCTTGGCTGCGAGGAGAGGTGAGAAACTACAGCTGGAAAAAAATCCGAAGCAGAGCCGACCCCTGTGTGGATCCAGGAGTTGGAGCGAGGTCTGGAGGCCAGAGAATATGATTTATGCCATCTTATTTTTCTGTGGCCTCCTGGCTACTCTTGTGAGGCGGGCCTACTGGGTCTGGAGGCTTGTGTTCACAATACTGGAATGGGGAGGTTGGTTCACTAATTTGTTGCTCTGGGCCCTGAATAAATTTTTTGATGCCTTCTGCTTGGAGAATTCTGTATACCCAATGATTTTGAACCATTCAGATATTTATATGATCCTTTTTGAGATCATAAATTCAGCCTTCCTACTACAAGGTGTATAATCTGTATAGGGAGTACAAGGTATTGAATGCATGCAAATACTGTTGATTCATTACGTATTTCATATTCACTAAATAGCTCATAGTAATTGGTCATTCCATACAATATCAGGTGAGGTCAGCCAGATTAATTTTTATTTTTATCATTAACTACTAGATTATCTGAGGCTATGGCCATCAAGAAAGAGGGTTTATAAAAGACGGTCCTCATGAGGTACAACCCCAGCCATTTCTAAAATTTTCCTAGATGTGAACTATAAAATATGAAAATGAGATTTCCCCTACATGTGATCCAGCTGTATTTCTACTCTTTTGATAGATTGACTGTATTTTGTTCTAATTGAAATTTGGGAATAACATTGAATTCTTCACAGCCTGATCATTTAATTGTACACTGAAAAGGATCCTAAAGACCATTTATTCTAAATCCCATATTTATATATGAGCAAACTGAAACTCAGAAAGGTAAAATGATTTGCAAGAGTCCAGGTCACTCATGAATGAATATATGTGTTAATGAATTTATGAATGAATGAAAAAAATATTAGTCACACAGTACCAAACATTTTGTTAAACAGCAAAAAAAAATAAAAATATAAATAAAATTATTCCCTACCCTATAAGTTATATTCCAATGAGGAAGAAGACATCTGTATATGACTAGTATCTATGTAGAGGCACTTTGATCTTGAATGGTGAGTGGGACTATAATAGAGTAGAATGAGACACCCATTCTAGAAAGAAAATCTAAGTTGATTCGATCAAGGTTCTAAACCTGGGGTGGTAGAGATGTATTAGAAAGTATACCTACTTGATGGGAAGGCATTTTAGTGAAGGGAGTAAAGAGTGAAGTATAGCTGTAGTCTTTTCTAGTCAGGGCAGAGGGATACTTAGGGCTGCACCATCCAAGATGGAAAGGGTAAAACCTTTAGAGCATAATGTTCTGTGTGAGTGGAAAGGCAAATATCCTACTAGAATTCAATCTGCCCTATTCTCCATTTGTGTTCCTGCTTTTATTATTTGTTTTCTCTAATTGTACAGTCAGACCGATCATATTAAAACCTTAACCTCCATGCCCACCTGCTTTCTCTGTCCCCATTCTTCCTTTCAGGATTTGTTTCTATGTAATATTTGCCTCATTTTACCTCTCCCTAGCAACTCTATTTTTTAGAATCAACCCATCATCATATTCAACTCAGCTTAAGCTTTTCTTTCAAACTACCCGAGTAATGACTACATTCTTAAGAGTACCAATAACAAAAATGTGCATACTCTTTGACCCAGCAATACCACTTCTAGGGCTGTATCCTAAAGAGATCAGACAAATGGGAATGGGACCCATATGTACAAAAATATTTGTGGCAGCTCTTTTTGTGGTGGCAAAGAATTGGAAATCAAGGGGATGCTTATCAATTGGGGAGTAGCTGAACAAGTTATTGTATATGAATGTAATGGACCACTATTGTGCTATAAGAAATGATGAGCAGACCGACTTCAGAATAATCTAGAAAGACTTATATGAACCAATACTGAGTGAAGGGAGCAGAACCAAGGGAACATTGTACATAATTACAGACACATTGTGCCATGATCAACTTTGATAGACTTGGCCCTTCACAGTAATGCAAGGTTCTAAAACAACTCCAGAAGACTCATGATGGAAAAAGCTACCAACATCCAGAGAAAGAATTACAGAGTCTGAATGCATATTGAAGCAAACTATTTTGTTTGTTTTGTTTCTTCTTCCTCATCGTTCATTCCATTGGTTATAATTCAGCTTTTCACCATGTCTAATGTGAAAATATGTTTAATGTGAAGGTATATATAGAACCTATTTCCAATTGCATGCTATCTTCAGGGGTGGAGGGAGGGGGGAAAAATTGGAATTTGAAAGCTTGTGGAACTGTGAAACTAAAAATAATTTAATTAATTAAAAAACTTAAAAAGTATCAATAACATTTTCATATATAAAAAGTAAACAGTTTGACCTTAAAAAAACCTTAAGAAGCAGTAGAGCAAGTTTTTTGTTTTTTGTTGTTTTCTTATAACAATTTGCGCACATATAAAAAAGTCCTTAGTGTCCAAATGTATTAAAATTCTTTTTTCCTTTTCCTCCTTTCCCATTTTTCGTTTCTATATTTTCCAGATCTCCTAGCATCTCAGAAGGTTAGAGCTAGACATTTTGAGAGAGAGAGAAAGATCATCTCAATCAACCCTCATTTTATTCATGAGGAAATTGAGGCCCTGAGAGGGTGCAATGACTCAGACATCTACCTCTCAACCCCAGTGCTCTTTCGATTACACCACCTTTAGCCTCAATGATCTCTAAGGTCTTTTATTCTTCTGAGAGTTGATAATTCTGGCAACATTCTGCTGGTTCCACCTGCATTTTGATATGCCATATCTTAAAATAAGTTATTTTGCCATTAAAAAACAAAACAAAACATTGGCCTCAGCATTTTCTAAGGGACAATGAGAGTGTTAAAATGATTGAACCAAATGATCTGGCTGGCAGTCCGGTTATTGTAATGTCTTCTCTTAATTTTGGTTACCTTGAGGTCAATAAAAAAGGCAGCAATAAGAGGAAAAAAGAATGCCTCAAAGATACATTGGAAGTAGTTGGAATATAAACTGCTGATTGATACCATAGGAAATCTTATATTCTCCTTTGGCTTACGATCTTTGTAGTAAAGCCAAGTTCTTCAAAAATAGTTAATTGTAGGTTCAATAAAATGTTTAGCTGACAGATGTAAGCACTCATCATTTCTACACATAATACGTTACAGAAGTCTTTGTTGTTTCAGCACTGTGTAAGAAGTGCTAAGTTGGACAAGCATGGACACATCTGAGAACCTTTAAGGATGCTGTCAGAAAAGGGAGAAAAAGTCCCAGCTTTTAAACATCATGAAAGTGTGTATCTCATGTCAAAAAGCAATCCTCTGTAATTCATTCAATAAACATTTTTTTAGTGCTTATCATCCTCTAAATACAGTGCTAGATATAGATTTATCTTGTGCATCTAAGGAGGGAAGGTATAAAGTCCAGTCTTAGAAAGCAGAAACACATTTCCTCACCCATTCACAACTCATGCCTTAGAAGAAGAAATGACTTTGAGACTGTAATGATTTGTCTACTATTTGCTTTTGCACTTCATGCATCATGAACAGAGGACAGTCCCCTCCCTAGAAATCTCCTCCTCCCACCTCCTCCTCAGTTTTACTGCTGCCTTCCAAAGGCCTAACTAATTCTGGGCTGCAGTGTTTTGAGTGGCAGAAACCACAGAGGAATGTCCAAACCACAACAAAACATCATTCACATGGTTTTTTTTTAAAAAAAAGTCATGAAAGGATTCCTTTTATATTAGTATTAGTTAAAAAAAAAGTCTGCACTCCTTCCCACTCCTGCTTCCTCCTCCTGTTACCCCCTCCCTCCCACATACAGCCTAAATGGAGCCTAAACTAACCAACTGTCTCAGGTTCTTCCTTTGGAAGACACCCACCAAAACTTTCTTATTGATTAATTGAAAACAACCATGAATAATGACCTCATTCTTCCAGGATAGTTGCTCAACTATAAAACCTAAATGAATTATATTTGCTCAACTGTGTTACTGTGTTTGCCCTGATGTAAGGGCAGACGCTAATGGGTGACTGGCTCTCATTTTTCTCTCGAAGATAAAAAGAAAGAAAAATTCTCTACAGTGGCTCTTGTAACACATAGGACTGATTTGACAAATGATTGTTAGTAGCACCTTCTCTCAGTTCTCCTGGGGACTCTGTATTTAGTCCAGTTTTATTCAAATGGAGAATTTGAGAAACAGAGGAAAGGGAAAATGGAGAAAACAGTAGAGCCCTTTGTCTGAAGCCCCAAGGTCCAGACGCAGTCTGGGGAACTCTTAATCTGTCATGTGGTATAGTTGAAAGGGCCTTGGATTTGGAAGGAATCCTGCCAGTCTCTTTGGGCCTCAGTTTCCTCATGTAAAATAGGACAGCCATTATTATCCCTATCTATCTCGCAAAGATATTGTGAGGATTGGGTATATATAGGAAAATTTTACTAACGGGGCCTTGGAAACAGCAATAGAGCAAGTCAAAATGTAAATACCTACAGGAGGAGGAAAAGAAAGGGATTGATTCTTCCAGCTGGGACCAAATATCTGTGTGTTGATAGTCCTGTTTTGTGAGATTAAGAAGACAGTCTCAGAATGTTAGAGCTGGAAGGGAACTTGAAGGTCATCCTGCTGAGTCCTGTCATTTTGTAGATGGGCCTAGTGAGACTCGTAGATAAAGTGACTGTTGCCTACTGAATAAAATTTTTAAAGGACCTACAACTTATTCATAGCAGAGCCAGGGTTAGGACAAAGACCTCCTAACTCCTAGTCCAAATGAGATGAAGGGGCCTTAAGTGTGTTGTGGATATTTATTCACTAGGACAGCAAGAACAGAACTGCTCCCTTCTATTCAAAGTGGCTCTGGAGGTTACAGAAAACTGAATCCACCAATATCCCGAGTGACAAATTACAATTCACCATAGTCATTTCTTAGAGAGGAGTCACTGTGTGGAAGCAGCTGTGCTATGACCACTGTGGTTGGCCTTGGATGTAAACAACTGGCTTAGATTACCTTCCTTTTCATTTTCATGCCAGCTTTGACACTGGATTTCTAGATGAAGGAGGACCCTGGGTCCATTTTAAAGTCAGGCAAAATGCTGATGTGGTCAATTCCTTTTTCTGTGTGGCTTTGCTTACTTTTTTTTTTGCCAAGTGGCCTGGAGCATGGAAGTGTGACACCAGAGAAAGAGGAAATAAGTTCACTTAAGCTCATTTTTTGCTGTTGTGTATTTGTTTCTTTAATAATTTTGCTTCTTAATTTTAAATTTAATTTTAACTTACTATTTGTTTATAGACCCCTATTTATTAAGCACCTTGTTTCAGTTGGAAAGAGGGAGGATTTGGTAGACACAGTTTAGGATGCTTCTATTTGGTAGGTAGGTGACTCAGAGGATAGAGTCCTGGAACTAGAGGTAGGAATATCTGAGTTCAGTTTGAGTTCAATCTGAGTTCAATCTAGTCTCAAACACTTACTAGCTATGTGAATCTGGGCAAGTTACTTAAGACCGAGTTCTTCAGTTTTCTCTGTAAAATTTTCTCTGTAAAAATTAATAATAAGAAAAGGAATTGGCAAACCACTCTTGTATCTTTGCAAAGAAAACTCCAAATGGGGTCATAAAGAGTCAGATGCAGCTGAACAACAACAACAAAATTTGAAAGAGTCAGTGTGAACGTGGGTTTCATTTTCCTCATTTATGAAATGAGGGAGTTGAATCAGATACCTCTATGGCCCTTCCTACTTCTACATGTATGATCTTGTTATTATAGAATTTTAGAGTGTGAAGAGTCCTTAAAACAAAGCTCTCACCAGATGCAGAAATTCCCCTTTTAACATCCCATCCCTGTTTTTAACACTTCTAGTCATAGAAACTTGCGACAAATAGGCTACAGCCTATTCGACTTTTATGCAGCTCAGATTGTTAAAAATGGCAATATTTACTATGTGATGGACATTAAAAGATTTTAAAAATACGCAAGTCGCATATGGTTCCTGCCCCTAAGGAAAGGTCCGAATTGGAGGTATGCGTAGTTTCAATCACTGATGGATCTGTGATTTCAGCAATATCTGTACTCCTTCCCATGATTAGAACATGTTCTATCCAGGTCTATCTGTCTTTTGTGCTTCTTGTCAATATCTTCAAATCAATTCTCCACAAGAGGTCTCACCACCATGTTAGTAACCTTTCGCTTGGTCTGTTGATATTTATGTGGACCCATCAGTCATCCTTCACTCTTGCTACGTGACTGGCCTATCCTTTCATCTGGTCATATATCTCGGTGATGGCACCCTTATGTTACTTTTCCTGTGCAATTCATCATTTGTAATGTGTTTCAGCTAACTCACACACCATTGCCCTCTGGCTGACCCCTTAGCTTCAATTCTTTGTAGAACATTATATTTCATGATTCAAACTATTCTTGGGATTATGGTCATGGAAATAAATTTAATTTGATTCAATAAACATTCATTAAATGTCTAGTATATGTAAAGCATAGGATTCTATTACAGATACCATTGGTAGAAAAACAGAAGCTTAGAAAGAGAGCCAGTCTGCTAGGGAAGATGAGGAGTTGGGTTTGGGATATATCTAGTTTGAGGTTATATTGAGTCCTTTTAGTAAAAATGTTCAATGAGGAGTTGGACATAAAGAACTGCAATGTGAGTGACAAAGTAAGGCAAGAAAGGAAGATTTGACAACTGTCGGATTAGAGCTGTTAAGGTTGTATTGTCTTCTCCATTAGACTATTGGTTTCTTGGGAGCAGGGAATGTCTTTTGCTTTTCCTTGTATGTCTACCACATAGCACAGTACCTGGCACATAGTATATCTTTAAAAAATATATTTATTGCATAACTAACTGGAAAGAGCCCTGGATTTGGACTCATGGGACTTGAATCCCAGGTCTGCTGCTCATTACCAGTGTGAACTTGGAAAACTACTTAACTTCTCTGTCCCGAGATTCTTCAACTATGAAATGAAGAGCTTCGACGACAGTATCTCTAAGGCCTCCTCCTGCCCTAATCCTACTAAAGCGTATTAATAGTTGAGCTCTCTGAAGGAGAAGGTATAAAGAGAGGAGAGTAGAAGGCCAAGTAATAAACTTTAGAGGGGAAAAAGACTTATAGTGAGTAAACTGGAATGAGAGGAGCCAGCAAAGAAAAAAGGAATAAACAGAAAAAAATATGAGGGGAATGAGGAACCATCTGCCTAAAGTCAAGAATAAGAAAGCGGAAGTGGTTCATCAATATCAAATGTAACAGACAGATAAGTAACAACAGGAAAGTGAAGACAGAGAAAAGTCCATTGCCTTTAGTAATAAGGAAGTCTTTGGTATTCAAGGGCCATTTCTAATAGAGTAATACAGATGGAAGCTAGACAGCATGTGGTTATGAAACAAGAAAATGGAGCCATCAATATATCCCACCATTTGAAAGATTTGGCAGCAAAAGAAAGGAGACGTGTAGGATGCTGGAGTAACAGTGGAGTCAAGTGAAAATTTTCTCTCCTTCCTCAACCTTTAAGATGGGGAGGCAGTTGAAAGGGAGAAATCAGTTATATTGCATGGAGGGCAATTTTGTAGGAGAACAAGGGCCCAGGGGAGTCACAAATGTGTGGTAAGAAGTGAGATGTGTTGTTTCAGTTGCATCGGCTTTCCATAACCCCATTTGGGGGTTTCTTGACAAAGATACTGGAGTGGTTGGCACTTTTGTCTCCAACTCATTTTACAGATAAGGAAATGAGTTAAGTGACTTGTCCAGGGTCATACAGATTATAAGTGCCTGAGGCTAGATTTCATCTCAGGTCCTCCTGACTTCAGGCCCAGTCTCTATCTGTTGTGCCAACCAACTGCCTCTTAGGTGAAGTGTAGAGGAGGAGGAATAACTCTTCAGCTAAGACTAAAAGGAAAGATGAAAGATTAGATTTAGAAGGATATAATTGAACAAGGATCAAGGTGGCCATAAAAGCAGCTCTAGCATGCTGGAAATAACAGTGAATTTTAGAGTGAGAAGACCTGGGATTGAAGCTATGTTCTGCCACTTACCTTCGGCAAGTAACTTCCTTGGACTCTCTAAAACAAAGTAGTCAAAATGACAGACTAGCACTCAGGGTATTTACTGTGCTGATTGGAGTCAGCTATGGATCTTTATCATTGTTGTTAGTTATCCTTCCTTCCTTATAGAGGACCAATGGCATCACAGGGTGATGTCTTCACTTGCTGGTGAATTGCATGTGCAACAGTGTCACCTTCAGGAGGCTTACATCATCCTCCATTGGTCCTCTTCCAGAAGGAATGACTACCAACAGCAATGATATTTTTACGATGGCGAATTAGGACACCTTTTGTCTGGTTCTGAAGCTATGGCTATGACTCCCAACAAAGATGAAATGACCTGAGGCAATGTGATAGATTACAAAAACAACAACAGAAAACACCCTATTTTTAAGAAGTTGCCTGTCAGTTGCAATTTAATGGAAGAATAGGAGGTAGAATTTGTAGCTCTACTGAGAAGCCTAACATCAATTCAGTAGAGAAATAGCAGAAAGAAGCTAAACCAAGGAAGCATTCTGGCCTCATCATTTCCAAAGCCAAAGAGGTATTGAAGTTGATGGAGTGTGAGGTGAATAAGTTGTCTGAGTTATCAATCTTCCTTGTCTGACCAAAGTCCTAGGAGTCTACTGGACAATGTGCTCTTGTGTATATGGGGAGATTTATCTCTGTTATTTACCTGCTATTTTATTTAATTAAATGCCCTTGCCTTGAATTAAGGTGTTTTCTGATTTGCGCAGGTACAAGAAAAGATCAGATGGGCTTATAAGATGTGGCCTTGAATCGGTATGGAGTGGAGAGTACCTTGAACCTAGGCATAGCTTTTACCTTGAGCAGGACATAGGCTACATTTATTCATATTCATACTGGTAGAATTAGTAGAATCAGTAGAATTAAAGCTCCTTGAGGACAGGCGATTATGATTATGATGATCATTCATAATAAGCACATAGCACAGCACATTTCACTTGATGGATACTTAAATTTTAAACAAAAAACCCACCAAATTTAATTGTTATTTATAAAATAATCTGATGATGAATCATACAAAAGGAAAAGGAATAAAACATGTATTGACCCTGATAAGATCACAGATCCATTGATGTTCTGAAATACAGTATTAGCCTCATTGTCATTTAGGAATGTAAGCTGCTTGATTTAAATGTTCCCAATAGCATTCAACCAATAAATTATCAAGTATTCATCAAGTGCCTAATATAGATATAATATAGGACACAAGAGATACAAAGACAAAAATGTAAGAACTCCACTCCTCAAAAACTTTTCATTCCTTCAGAAGAGATCATTTGGGTAGGCACTAGCAACTTGAGCACCAGGAAAGACCTGATGCAAGAGATGATATGAATTGAGCTTTGAAAGATACTAGGGATGCTAAGAGGAAGAGGTAAGAAGGGAGTGCATTCCATGAATGAAGAATATCCTATACAAAGAAGAGAGAGTGTTGTGTGTGGGCAACACGAAGTTCAGTTTGGCTTAATCATAATGGCTAGAATGGATGACTGGAAGGTAGCTTGGAACCAGACTGTCAACAGCTTTTAATAAATAACAGAGGATTTTGTATTTGATCCTAGAGGCAACAGAAAGACATTAAAGTTTATTTAGTGTGGAAATGACACGGGCAGACCTGTGATTTAGGAATATTGCTAAGATACTTTGCCATAGATTAGAGAAGGGAGAGACTTGAGACTGGGCTATCAATTAGGAAGCTGTTATAATAGTCCACATGAGATATGAGGATGAACTAGGGTAGTGGCTATATTGAATGAAGAGGGAACAGATGGGGGGTGATTATGTAGAGAGAACTGACAAGTCTAGGCATTGATTGGATATATAGGGTGAGGTCTAGTAAGAAGTTGAGAATACCTCCATTGTCCTGAACTTGGGTGACTAGAAGGCTACTGGTGCCCTCAAAAAATCAGCAAGTGTCTTTGGGGGAAGAGGAGACATAATGAATTCTGTTTGGGATGTCTGCTGACAGGAAGACTGAAAATGTGAGAAAAGAGGAATAAGTCTGGAACACCTGACTTGAAATTTGCTAGGAAATTAACAAGAGATGTATTAAGGGATTGCTGCAATTAGGGGGAAATGTATTAGAAACATTAATACTAAAGCTTAATGGGTCATTAGCAGTGGAAAATATTCTGTTCCTTGAAGATGACTGCTCTCAAATGAGAGTTTTCCATTCACATGTTTGCAATTCATGACAGAATTGTCCTCAAAAGATACTGTCTTAGCATAGTCTAATTAGGGTCCTTAGTAGTTTAATTCCAGGAACAGAATAAACAAAGGATTGTATTTATGGTGTTGTGGTTATGGTGCTTAGTGGCTGAAATTATTGAATGGACCTGTTTTTACTTGCCAAAGAAGTTGGAGAGTATATATTTATTCAATTCAATAAACATTTAATGAGCAACCACTATGTGTGAGGAACTGTGTCAGGGAATGAGAAACGATGGGTATTTGTTGGACTATTTTTTTTTGGAGCTTAAGTTTAGGCTATTGCTATTCTGTGGCTTATGTGATTATTGATGCTTAGGGAGACATATTGTTCCTTGTCATCCTATCCAGGGAAATGGTTAAGTGAAGGTGTGAGAACTTGGTCCAAAACATACAGCAATATTTTGTTGCAATGAGAACTTCCATTGATTTCATTTTTTTTCATTCCCAAATGTTTAGTGACTAAAATGGGAGTTAAGTTTCCAGTCTGACATGTTGGCAATAAGTTTAATTTTTGGCTTGTAAATATTAAAAGTCATTATATTATAAAATATAGTTACCTAGACTTTATCTTATCCTAGGCTGTAAACTCATTGAGGGCAGACATGAATTTTAATAGTTCTGGTTTATAAGGTTTGTAAAGAACTTTATAGTACAAGTGTTATTGCCACTTTACCTGTGAGAAACAAGTTTCAAGAAGTTAATTGACATGCCAATGATCACATAGTCAATAAATGTTAGAACTAAATTCAGTTCAATTTAACAAACACTTATTAATTGCCTACCATGTGCCAGGCTATAGCCATGCTAAAACAAAACAAAGTGAAATAAGATAATAAAAGTCTGGAAGCTCGCGTAAGGCAGCTGTGTCATTTGGTGGATAGAGTACTGGGCTTGGAATCACAAAGACCCATCTTCATGAGTTCAAATTGGGCTTCAGACACTTAGCAGCTGTGTGACCCTGGGCAAGTCACTTAACACAGCTTGCCTCAGTTTCCTTATCTGCAACATGAGCTAAAGAAGGAAATGGAAAACAACTCCAGTGCTTTTGCCAACAAAACATTAAAAATGAGGTCATGAAGAGTGGGACATGCCTGAAATGACTGAATAACCACAACCTTAAAAGCCTGGTAGTTTACATTCTACTGGAATCAAACACAGTTCTCTTGATTCTAAGTTCAACATCCTATCCTATATTCTGCACTACTTTATTTCCTACACAGTTTCTCATGAACTTTATGTTTTCCAGAAGTTCATCATCCTATAAGATGAAATCAATTCAATACCTATTTAGTATTCCTTGCTCCTAGGAATCTTTCCTCCCTCTGAATGGAGAGATTGGTGGGGGGGCATTGGAGAGCTCCTTTCTGATCCTCCATTTAAATATAGTGCCTAGGGCAGCCATCTCATTGTGCTGGGTACCCTTCCCCCTATTTTCAGCTCCTTTTTATGTGTTTAGTCCCCTATTAGATAGTGAGTTCCTTGAGGGCAGGGAGATAACTTTCAAAGAAGAGTGGCAAATTTGTTTAGATGCAGAATTGTTAATGGCATACATATTCCATCTCCCAAGAAGCCATCCCATGTAGAAAAGAACAATATTTGTGTGTACATATTATCTACTCAAGATACACATGCACACACACACACACGCACACTCACATGTAAATTCTGCTATATTTGTTAAAAATCTACCTTATCGCTTTGTAAACATATACATATTTTCAGTCATTTTTTCAGTCATTTCTGACTCTTCGTGACCCTATTTGGATTTTATGTGGCAAAGATACTGGAGTTTTTGCCATTTCCTTCTCTAGCTCATTGTACACATGAGGAAATTAAGACAAATAGGATTAAGTAACTTGCCCAGGGTCACACAACTAGTATGTGTCTGAGGCCCAATATGATTTCAAGAAGATGAATCTCCCTGACTTCAAGCCCAGCATTCTATCCATTGTGCCACCTAGCTGCCATCGTGTGTATATGTGTGTGTGTGTGTGTGTGTGTGTTTGTGTGTGTGTGATATGTGTGTTAGAGAGAGGGAGGGGGGGAGAGAGAGAAAGGAGAGGGAGGGAAGGGGAGAAGGGGGAGAGAAAGAGAGAGAGAGAGAGAGAGAGAGAGAGAGAGAGAGAGAGAGAGAGAGAAAGAAAGAATGAGTGGATTTGATATATGTCTTATAATACAGAATGGCCCATTTTTCTTCCTCTAAATGGTTGTTATTACCTTTCATTCAGGGTCAGGAAGAGGAAGATTTGATTTAAATGGGAGGTAATAGGTTCCCTTGACTGGAGTTCTTCCTGTCCACTTACTTGGTATGTTGTAGATTATGGACTGGACTGGATGACCTCTGAATTGCCTTCCTACTCTGATATTCTTTTTTATATATTTCAAATGCATCAGGTAGACAAGCTGATTGCATGCAATGTATTTCAGATAGAAATTTCCCTTCAGTTTCCACCTGTTTTTTCATTTGACTAATTTTTACAGTTATATCTTCTCTTTTGTTTCCCTTTTATTCACAAAGGTGTGGGAGAAGGGTTTCCAGAAAGGTTAATAAAGCCATATATCTAATATTGTCACTCAATTTATTTTTTTTCATTTAAAAAAGGGCATGGGGGGGAATGTTAATGAACAATTTCTGTACAGTAAATTAAATTGGGGCATGTTACATTCTTCTTGCAGAATTTGGTAAAGGACACAGTCACCTATTGGGGATTCCCTTCTATCCAAAATCCCACTGGCCTGCCCCTAGCTCCAATTATTAAGACAAAGTTCCCTAACAATAGGGGGAAAATTGATGAGACTCAGTTACAGTTAAAATGGCATCTCTTTTCCCTGCTCTATGACTCAGAAATCATCCATTCTTCCTCTGTGCTACCCTTCCACTTTGTATCTCTCATAGTACTTAGCACATTCACTTAATCAAGTATTTATTAAGCACCTATTACATTCCAGGCACTATCCTAGGCATTGGAGATATAGAGAATGAAATAATTAATACTTCTATGTGGGAAAGTTGTAGCATTAATGCATTGTTGGTGGAGTTGTGAAATGATCCAACCACTCTGGAGAACAACTTGGAACTATGCCCAAAGGGCTATAAAACTGTACATACCCTTTGATCCAGCAATACCACTACTAGGTCTGTATCCCAAAGAGATCATAAAAAAGGAAAAAAAAGGACACATATGTCCAAAAATATTTTAGCAGTTCTTTTTGCGGTGGCAAAGAATTGGAAGTTGAGGAGAAGCCCATCAATTGGGGAATGCCTGAACAAGTTGTGGTTATATGAATATAATGGAATACTATTGTTCCATAATAAATAGTGAGCAGGCAAACTTCAGAAAAATCTAGAAAGACTTTCATGAACTGATGGTGAGTGAAGTGAGCAAAACCAGGAATATCATACACAGTAACAGCAACATTGTGCAGTGCTGGTCATTGTCAACTCTCAGCAATACAATGATCCAAGACAACTCCAAAAGATTCATAATGGAAAAATGATATCTACAACCAGAGAAAGCACTATGAAGTCTGAATGCAGATAGAAGCATACTATTTTCTATTTCTGTGGTGTGTTTTTGTTTTTTGTCTCATGGTTTTTCCATTTTGTTTTGATTTTTCTTTCACAACATGAGTAATGTGGAAATATGTTTAATATGATCATGTATATGAACGTGTATAGCCTATATCAGATTGTATGGCATCTTGGGGAGGAAGAATAGAGAGGGGGAGGGAGGAAACTTAGAACTCAAAATCTTACAAAAGTAAATGTTGAAAACTAAAAATTAATTAATTAATTAAAAGTAAATTAAATAAATAATACTTCCAAGGAGCTAACATTCTAACAGGGAAAACAAACATTACATATATCAGTATATTATAAATAAATATAAAGATAATCAATACAAATAAATAAAAAGTTGTTAAAATAAGATAGCTTGTAAGGGAAGGTAGAAATCAAGAAAGGCTTCATCTAGAAGACAATGCTTGAGTTGTGTTTTAGGAGAAGAAAGGAATTACATGAGGCAGAGATAAGGAGGTAGTGAATTCCAAATCTGTGAACTCTTTAGGATGATTTTACATGCGTTAACTAAAGTACACAGAACTATAAAGGAAACCAATTATGTTGAAATGCAATTGTCAACATATATCCATATATTTCGCAGACTCTAAAGTTAAGAACCCTAGCCTTAAAAGCAAAGTTTATATTCTAGTAGTAGTAGTATAGTTACCTGTGGTCAATATTTTTCAGCAGTGATGCTTTATGATTATGAATCATGGAATACTTTGGTGATCTCAGATGAATCAATCTGCAGGTGTAGGTTCTGAGGCTCATTATTCCAGTTTAGTTCATGCTGGCCGTCTGGGACCCCAGAGAGTGACTAGCTATACCTCTACTCTCAGAGTTCTGGGGGTGAGGATGTTATTTTCTGATCATGTAGCCCATGAACCTTAAATGGCATGCTTCTCCCCATGATTATCATTTGATAACAATAAATCAGCTACACTCTGCTAGCATTTAGAAAGACGTATTAAGGTGATATATGATGAAACAGTGCTATCAAAAATTCCCACCTACCCACTTCCTCTCCTAACTTTGTGATACACTCTCTTACTGGTGTATACAGAGTCCCTGAGAAAGTAGGTTAGAGCTTAGAGATCACACGTGGCAAAGAGATAACCGTTCCCGCTTGCTAGAAATCTTTCTCTCATTTGTGGAGTCTTTGTGATGTTCCCCTTAGACATAGTGTAGCTTCTTTCCTGGGGTCCTTATAAAGTCTTGAAGCCATCTTTCTTCAGCCTGTCTAGTTTGACCTTGGCTCCTAATGTAGACATTACTGTCAGCTGCTACTGTTGCTATTCCAGGGACACCACCAAGACAACAATGAGAAGTCCGAAGAGAGACTGATAGGAGAAGGGGAAATTAAGGCATTTCTTTTTCCCTACTTTCAAGTGATTCCATTTGAGAGGCTTATCTGAAACTATTTTTTCCTCTAACCTGCCAGTCACACAGATGCCTTAGTTCATAACTAGTTTGCTATTTTATACAAAACCCAAACAATCTGATTGATGTACTGCAGTTTAAAGCCTTTGATTGAATACAGTGTTCCTCTTGACAAAGGTATCAGAGTCAAGGAATATGGCTAGTTACTTTAAGTGGAAAAGAGGGTGAATTGGCCCTTACCTTTCCACCTGGTTTAAGTAAGAGGTAGTATAAAACCAACAATGGCTTGCTTGTGAGAAGTAGTAAAAAGCATGTAAAGAAAATGAGATTAGAAGGATATGGGAAAGTATTACAGGCAAGAATGAAAAGCAATAAATGCACAGCTTGGTTGCCAGATTGGTCAATACCTTTGAGATATTAAAAGGACTAGAAAAAGACCTCCAGAATGTTGGGTGGTTCCTCTAAGAAGGATTTATAAAAGGCATGGATGAGAATCACACAGAATGATCTCATGAAGGGGGTTGCGATTTATACTAGTAGAGGAAAAAACCTTGATAAAGAAATCACTGATCCACTTAAGTATCTAAAAGTAATGAGTATGCTCTGGCCTCCTCTCCCAGAGCCAGGCTGACTACAGCTCCCTATCAAAAGACTAAGGGTATACTGAGGATTTGGGGATATTTTTTTTCTAACACTCTTGGCTTGAGACCCCAAGAGCTGTTTCCCCATTGTTACTGCCTGTGAGTGATTCCTCAATTCCATTTAACCACTAAATACCAACTAGCTTTTACAAAGGGATATTTATTTAAAAGATGTAGAAGAACAGAAATCACCAATCCCTTATCCTCAGGGGCACATTCCTATCTCTTCCCTGGGAAGAGTGGGCTCAAACTTAGCTTAGTTTCTATGAAACTGACAAGTTTATACCTGGATATTGCACAACTGCTGCATGAGCCTCATCTCAGCTACAACTGGGCTAGATTCTGACAAATCGTTCCTTGAATGTTACTCATGGTTCCTTGGGGCTTTGATGACAAGTTATCTGTTAACTTAGTTGATTCTATTATTCTATTAGTCTATGGAATACTCAGATACTGGAAGACTTCTCTTTTGATCTTGAAACTTACAAGATCAAACTCTTCACTTTTTTCCATTAAAATGGAAGAACAAATGATGAGGCAAACAAAGAACGCAGGCAAATATTCATGGGTCAAATATTTGCCTTAGGAGGGCTCATGGGGTGAAGGTATTCCCCTTTATGGCATTGTTTCTCTCCAGATGCCGTTAGGAAAGGAGTCAGACCAAAAGCAGAACAGCAAAAGATTGTGAGTGAGGCTAAGAAAAGCATTTTTAGTTCCAGATTTTTAATTCCAGAACCTTTTATTCACCATGTAGTTAACTGAACTGGACCAATTACATAATGTCTCTGCATTCTCCAGTCCCTCCAAATTATTTCCATTAAACATCATCACAGTTCTCATACATTCAATCTCCCTGGTCTCTTCTATACAGTGTGACATTATTGGCACTTTGTCTATGTGTCAGAACCTGTTACATAAATAACTGCCCATTCCTAATCTCTTCTACTATATGGAAGCTCTCTGAGGGAAGACACCTTGCTTTTGTTCTCTTTCTGTATGTTTCATAGTACCTAAAATGGTATTTTACACATAGTAAGGTACATGTTGAATTGGATTGAGTATGACTTGCCCCCAAATGCTTTGTAATAAGTGTTATTGCCAACCCAAAAGTAGATATCCATTTCCCTATTGTCCTGTGAATAACTTGTATATTTATAATTTTTTGTCACATCTCCATTGCCTGATACAATCAATACCTTCCACATAGTGGGGGCTCAAAAATGATCATGAAGTTGAACAGAGTTGAATGTACTTTAGATACCAGGTCTAACAACAATAAGCATTGTCAATTTTTCCAATCTCATTTCCCCAAAGAAATTAGGCATTACTTTCATTTGGCTCATGTCTAGATTTTCCCAGATATGGATTACATGTTCCAAGCTCATATATAGGCACTAAAGATTGTAATGTGTATGAATGAGATAGCCTTTATCTCACCCCACAGAAAAATAGAGAAGACAGAAAAACCTCTGGGGAGCCCAGAAAATATACAGAAATATATATAGCTCTTAAAAATCTGTCAGCCCCCCCCCTTAAAAATTAACTTGGGGTTGTCATTTAGGAAACTCTAACATTCAATTCAGGGGGAACCCAAGACTCTCCAGAAGCCCGTACTAGTCTCTCTTGGGCTTCAGTGAAACTACAGTTTCACCCTGTGGTTTGGATATTCCCCAGAAGGCAAAGACAAGGGACTTTTCTTATTGCCTGAGTAACTTCCTGGTTCCAAGTAGGCTACTACTGAGGAATTATTTGGGATTCCTCTTTCTCCAAGGAGTATATTGAGGAAAGATATTTTTTAAATTGTAGCATAGAGATTGTTAATATTTTTGTGTGTATCGTAAACCCATTTGACAGTTTTGTGAAGCCTATGGACCCCTTCTCAGTATAATATTTTTAAGTAATTGAAAGGTATGCCAAATTTCAATATCGAAGTTAGATGCAATTTCCTCCATCTAAGTTAATGGACATTTTAGGGTTCCATGGAGGCAAATGGATCCTGACTCTAGAATTCTTGAATTCAGACTCTTGATTTTGGAGTTAAACATGATGCAACTTTACAAGACTGATATTACCTATGAAATCTGTTTTCTTTGCCTAGGAGGCTAGATTCCAGCATATGTCTAGGAAATTCAAAATTCCTTCTTTTCCATGCAGGAATTAGGGTTAACAAATATTTTGATGAACTAAGCCCTTGGGCCAAATGGATACTCTCATATCTGTCTCTCTAATGTGCTTCTGCAAGAAATCTATTAGTGACCAAGTTCCTTCCATTTCTTGAGCTAGAAAAATCTACTCTCAGGATCTTTCCTTGCAAACTACATACAGGTCAAAGCAGCCATTTTAGTTTCTGGGAGAATGTGCCTTCCCTTAGGGCAAAGCTTATTCTGCTCTCTGCTGACCTGTCTTTGGAAGAAGAGAAAAAAAACCCACAAAGAAAGAAACTCCAAAATAGAATGAATTAGTGTATTAGTTTATAGAAAGTGGCAATTTTTTCTTCTAGAAAGAATCCATCCTCCCAACTCCCAATTAGTGAATCACCATGCAGTCAGGGCTATTTCCTTAGAGCTCCAGTCTCTGACATCCAATCAATAGCTCTCTGCATACTCTTAGGAACCAGTGACCACTCTTATATTCCATGGAGAGGTAGCCTTTAGATGTCATCAGAAGTTTATGCCCTATTATCTCATTAAAATGACAGAAGAATTCAACAAGTTGGTCAGGGAGTTCCTTGATCAATGTCTTTATAATAGAATAAGCTGCCTTAGGGAGTAATGATTTTGCTGGCACTGAATGCCTAAAAGTGTAGGCCGCATAAACCTCTTGTCAGGTTTTGTGGCAGGGATTTATTTATGCTTTGGATAAAGGTTTGACTAGTTACCTCCTGAAGTCCTTTCCAAATTAAAAACTTTAAGATTTTTTTTGTCCTTCAGCTGTGCTTATAACTTTAAAGTTTATGAAAAGTCTATAGTCAATACAAACAGTACAAAACAGACACTGAGCATATTTTCTGCTGCTAGATGGTTATATTCTAAGGGAGCGTGACCCATATCAAAAGTGATAATAATTCACATTTTTGTTAAGTTTTAAGATTTACACAGCAGCCTAAGATGGCAGAGTAAAGTAGGAACTTGCCTGAGTTCTCCCAAATTCCCCACCAAACAACTTTAAAATACCATTTCAAAATGAATTCTGGAGGGATAGAGCCAACAAAAGGATGAGGTGAAACAATTTTTTAGGCCAAGACAACTTAGAAGGTCAGCAGGGGATGTCTGTCTTACTGGGGTGATGATTGAGCACGGTGCAATGCGAGCAACCTGTGGCCAAGCCTCACCAAGCCAGTAGCAAGGCAACCATGCAAGGTAGCAACAAGGCACAATTTCGCAGCCTGCAAACCAGCAGCTTGCTGCTCCACTCTCCATTTCCAGCCATAGTACAAGCCAGCAGTGAGAACCCACATCCTGATGCAAGCCAATAATAGGCCCTGCCCCAGCAACTGAGTGCAAGTCTTTGGGGAAACTTAATCAACTTCCAGAGCCCTCAGTCCACAAAGGGTAAAGAGATTAGATAACTGCTTAGAAGGAGATTGTAAGGGACATCTTTTTGGTTCTGGGTGCAGGACTCTGTTGCACTGCTGAAACAGGGATCTGGTAGCTGACTTAGGTTATAGTCCCAAGGTGAGGAAGAGTACTAGCACACTTCAGCATATGAGGTAGGGCAGCAGAGATATTGGTCACATGTGGAAGACAGAAAAAAAAAGCTTGCATTCACTCACAGACCAGAGAACAAGCAAGGGAAACAATGAATGCACCTCTCCTTAAATCATAGTAACTTGGAAGAATAAACATCCCCAGGATTATCTCTCAAAACAGCAGATCAGGAACAGTGGGGGACAGTGTCCCTCTCAACCCCAAAAGCAGAGTCCAGCTTCAAAATAAAATTACTAGCCAAGAAATAGATTTGGGAAATGAGCAGAAAGAACTTAAGAACTTAAACATAGAAAGTTATTGTGACAAGAAAGCTCAAAACACAAATTCAGGAGAACAAAATGTCAAAACAGCTACATGTAAAGCCTCAAAGAAAAATATAGATTGGTGTCAGCCCCCCACCACCAAAAAAAAAAAAACTGGAGGAGCTCAAGAAGGATTTTAAAAATAAAATAAAATAATCAGAAAAAATGGGAAAAGAAATTAGAGTGAAGCAAGAGAATGATAGAAGGTCAATAGCTTGGTAAAGGAAGCATAAAAAATAGAAAAATATGTACAAAAATTCATTGAAGAAAAGAATTCCTTAAAAAGTAGAATTTCCCAAATGGAAAGGAAGGTACAAAAGCTCACTGAAGAAAATCATTTTTAAAAAAATTAGAATTGGACAAACGAAAGCTAATTACTCCATGAGACATAAAGAAACAATTAAACAAAATCAAAGCAATGAAAAAATAGAGAAAATGTGAAATTTCTCATTGTAAAGGAATAGCTAATCTGGAAAATAGATTGAGGAGAGATAGTTTAAAAATTATGGGACCACTAGAGAGCCATGACCAAAAAAAAAAAAAAAGACTAGCTGTCATATTTCAAGAAATTATCAATGTAAACTGCCCTGATATTATAGGACTGAGGAAAAATTAGAAATGGAAAGAACTGACTGATCACATTCTGATAGAGATGGCAAGATGAAAACTCCCAGGAATGTTATAGCCAGATTCTACAGCTTTCAGGCCAAGGAGAAAATTCTACAAGCAGCCAGAAAGAAATGATTCAAATATTGTGGAGCTGTAATCAGGATTAATTGGAATTTAGTGACATCAACATTAAAGGATCGGAAGGCCTGGGGTATGATATTATAAAAGGCAAGTAAGCTAGGATTACAACCAAGAGTCACCTACCCAGTGAAAATTAATCCTTAAGGAAATCCTTAAGGAAAAAAAATGTATATCCAATGAGATAGAAGACTTTCAAACATTCCTGATAAAAAAACTAAATATAATCAGAAAATTTGATTTTCAAATACAGGCCTTAAGAGGAGCATAAAAGGTAAACAGAAAAGAGAAAACAATGGGAAAAACATTAATTGCTCATGGGTAGGCCAAGCCAATATAATAAACCTAAATTAATTTACTTATTCAATCCATAGCAATCAATCAAAAATTATTTTATAGAGCCAGGAAAAATAATAATAAAAGTCACTGGGAAGAACAAAAGGTCAAGAATATCAAGGGAATTAGTGGAGAAAAATATGAAGGAAGATAGCCAGCCATACTAGATTTCAAACTGCTTTATAAAGTGGCAGTCATCAAAACAATCTTGTACCAGCTAAGAAATGGAGTGATGGTTCAGCGGAATAGATTAGGTACACAATACATAACAGTACATGACCATAGTAATCTAATGTTTGATAAAACCCCAAAAAATCTCACCATTTGACCAAAAAAAAAAAAACTGCTAGGAAAACTGGAAAACAGTTTGGCAGAAACTAAGCATAGACAAATATCTCACACTATATATCAAGATAAGGTCAAAATGGGCACATTATTTAGATATAAGGGATGTTACCATGGGCAAGTTAGGGGAATATGGAATAGTTTACCTGTCAGATCTATGGATAAAGGAAGAATTTAGGACTAAGTAAGAGATAGAGAGCCTCATGAGATATATAGTAGATCATTTTGATTGTATTAAAAAACACCTTGGCACAAATAAAATCAATGCAACCAAGAAAAGAATGAAATCAGGGTGAAAGCAGGGTGTCTCATAAAAACCTCATTTCTCAAATATTTTGGAAACTGAGGCAAATTTATAAGAATACGAGTCATTCCCTCATGGATTAATGGCCACAGGATATGAACAAATAGTTTTAAGATGAAGAAATCAAAGCTATCTATAATCATATAAAAAAGTTCTCTAAATCACTATTGATTAGAGAAATGAAAATTAAAACAACTCTGAGGTACCACCTCATACCTATGGGATTGGCTAATATGACAGAAAAGGAAAATGATAAATGTTCAAGAGGATGTGAGAAAATTGGAATTCTAATACACTGTTAGTAGTCTTGTGAACTGATCCAACAATTTTGGAGGACAATTTGGAACTTTTCCCAAAGGCCATAAAACTCTGCATGTTTTTTGACCCTGTGACGTTACTACTAGATCTGTTTTCCAAAGAGATTTTTAAAAAAGGAGAAAAGGACCTATTTGTGTAAAAATATTTATAGCAATTCTATTTGTGGTGGCAAAAATTGGAAATTGAGGAATGGCTGAACAAGTTGTGGTATATGATTGGGGCAGGGGGGTGGAATACTCCTATGCTCTAAGAAATGATGAGCATACAGTTTCAGAAAAACCCAAAAGACTTAAATGAACTGATGTAAAGTAAAGTGAGAGAGCCAGGAGATCATTCTATACAGTAACAATACTGTAGAATGATCCATTGTGAATGACTTACCCATTCTCAGCAATACAATGGTCCAAGAAAATTCCAAAAGATTCTTGATGAAAAATGCTATTCATCTCCAGAGAAAGTACTAATGGAGTCTGAATGCAGATTGAAATGTACTATTTTTCGTTTTATTTTTATGTGGTTATTCTTAGTCTGTGTTTGCAGAAATGTATTTTGCATGATTGCACATGTATAATGTCAAATTCCAAACTGTCTAAGGAAGAGAAGAGAGAAGGGAGGGAGAGAATTTGGAATTCAAAATTTAAAAAAAGAGAATGCTAAAATTGTTTTTACATGCAATTGGGAAAAGTAAAATATTATTTTAAAAATTTAACAAGCAGTTTCCCCCACTATTGTCCTTGATGGATAGTACGAGTATTATTTCAGTTTTATTGATGCTCAAAGTAAGGCTCAGAGAAGCTATTATGTAATTAATTATGTTATATAATTATATAACACGTTATATAATTAGTATGAAAAGTAAGACGCAAGCACACCATGCATATCAGCATGCTGAACGGATCATGTGTTTGTTCAATTGAATTGACTGTAGATGTGGAGTGCTTTACCAAAGGGAACAAAAAACAGAGTCCTTCACCTTGGCAAACTATCTACCTTCTAGGCAAGTGATGAGTTGGGGAAAGAGTACCTGAAATTGAAAAGTAAGGACCAGACAAGCTGACAGTGGTAGACTTGGAAATAGTTCAGCCTAAGGTGCAATGGAGAAGCTCAGATTAATAAACAGCTCTTTTTAGGTGGTAGATGGATGCATGGATTACTAACATATCATTAAAAATGATTTCTGACAATATTCACTTTCCATAACACAAGAAATCTATGGTACCATAAATACTGTACAGAAAATTAAATTTTAAAATCTAAAATGTTTTTAACCTGAATCTTATCTTCCACTGTGTCAGAAGGTGATATAAGGGCATTGTGCTATCTACTTTACTGCTGTAAACCTCTCTACTTTGGCTGCCCTCTGAAAAATCAAGTGAGTTTTTTCTGGAAATTTAGTCACTGCTTTTGGAACACACAGAGACTAATGAAGTCTTGATATCACCCTATAGCCTAAAGGACTCACACTATGCCTTGGGAGCATAACTGTACCACAAAACTGGAGTTCTAAAAGTAAACAATGAAAAAATGCAACAAATTCATGGAGAGTTTTTTACAGTGGTAAGTAGAACAATGAAGTGCCTAGTAAGATACAACTTTGCCCAAATTTGTACATATTGTGCCTCTCTTTTTTTTCTACTGCAATAGCCACAAATATGCACAGTTGCCAATGAGAAAATGAAAATGTGGTTACTAATAAAATCATGCATTGTTTGACATTGTAAAAGCTAAACATGCAACCGTTGAAGATTGACTGTATGTGCTCATATGCAAAATAGATTTTCATCTTATATTTTTGTGTTAGCTACTCATGTCTTGAGTATCATACTTCTATCACAGATACTTGATGGAGTATTTTTCTCTATTCAAGCTTTCCTTCTCATCCTAGTTACATGAATTTTGTTCATATAAGTGCTTTTGAATGTCATGTAATCATAATAAACTATTTTACTTTTTCGTGGTCATCTCTTTCCCTTCTTGGGTTAAGAACACTCCCCCTAGCCATAGCTATAAAAGGCAGTTGAGCTTATTCTCTTCTGATTTTTTTAATGACATAACTTTTAACATTCAATTCTTATTTTAGTTTTGTTTCTTAAAGTATATGGAGTATAAGCAGTTGATCTAAACCTAATTTCCAGCAAACCACTTTCCAGGTTTCCCAATAGTTCCTGTCAAATAAGGAGTTTTTCCCTAAGTATTTATTGTTTCTAGTTTATTAACAGTTGGTTATCAAGTTCATTTGTTCCCTATCTAATCTGTTCCACTGGTCTACTTTTTTATTTGTTAAGGAAAACCCAATAGCTGTGATTTTCCATAATTACTTTGAATATGATATCTATTTCTACCTCTTTCTCATGGTTTTTATTAACAATTTATACAGAAAGATTGACCATTTGTGTGGGTTTATTTTATGTTCTACTACTTTACTAAAGGTGCTGATTGCCTTAATTAATTTTGACGAGAGTTTTTAAACTTCTTGTTACTTAGACGTTAAGATCATATAATCCACTGTTATGACTAGGTGCAATCAGGGAATGAACAATGACCTGGCGGGTTTTTTTTTTTTTAAATAGCTGAGTATGTCACTGGGACTGAGGGAAGGTTTCTATTATTTTCTCTCAACAGTCTTTCCTAGAGATGCACTCTAATAGCAAATCAAACTGTCCTAGGCAACTGTTTTGTTTCATTCATTTTTAAAGAGCATAGCCTTCCTTTGGGGAGCTTTAATTTTGCCCAGTTCTGTGGGTGTTCTGCCCAAAGGAATATAAATTTTGGCTACCGAAACCTTGCAAGATATCTTGGGGTATATGTTCTAGATTTTCTTCATAAAGACCATGACTTAAATCTAAATCACTCTGGCTCTCATTGATTGGCCAACAATAGGTCCCAGCCCAAGCCTCACTTGGTCATTGTTTGGGCCAGGATGGTTCAGAGTGAGTATAAATAGCAATTGTTTTTGTTTTGGCCAGAAATCCTGAGAGTCTTCCCCTCCCAGAGTGTTTTTTTTTTCCTTGATTAGGTAAAAGAGGCCATTCTTTGCTTCATTACCTAATCTTAATCACTGAATGGGAGTTGCCTCAGTCAAATCTTAGTTTAAAAAGGCCAAGGTCTCCCACTGCATCCAGGGCCATCTCTAGTAGTCCTGATTTATATCTTGCCAGTGGACCCAGATTACTCTGGAGAAGAGAATGAAGCTGAAGACTTTGCACAGCCCTCCCTCACTTAAATCCAGTTCACTTGCAAATCATGACATTGCCTTCTCCTGATATCATGATCCTCTTGGAGAAGGAAGGACAAACAAGTATTCTGCCTACCAGGCTCTGTGAAAACTTCTTTAGTCCTCCCTTTTTGTAATACTGTGCAAATGTTGACAAGTAGGACAGAAAAACATGAACTAGATAAATGATTTGCAGCCATACTGAGGGATCTGTGAAAATGTTCCTCTGTGACATGTCAGTCCTGCTCAGCACATCTTGTTGTCATTAAATTATAGGGCTTGAGTTGTGCATCCTGGGCTAACTGAGCTCCTTTCTTTTTGGAAAGTTAGGTGGCACAGAGCCAAAAAGGGAAATATGTTCAGCTAAACAACTGCAGACTGTAACATACAATCCTTGTATGTTGGATCCTCCCTCAAAGACTGTGCTTCAGTCACAGAAAGTTTATGGCTTCCACATGTTTCACCGAGTCTGAGAATCTCAGTGCTGGGCTCACCTGCCTTCAAGAAGTGAAAGAATTAGCCAAGATTTAGCATGATGAGCCGGGTTTTACTGTAGCCTGACTTGCTTTTATCATAGTATTTAGAATTTCACTTCTCATTTTTTACCACATTTCACAAGTAGATAAATGATCCTTCTTCTCTGAGCTTCAGTAACTTCCTCTCAACTATGATAGAAACTGTATCGTTTTGGGAGTTAACCTAGTTTTTAATCTAGGATTTGCCACTAATTATTTATTTGACTTTAGGCAAATGACCTCAACTCTCTGGATCTCAGTTTCTTTATTTGTGAAATTAAGGGTCTCGAGTAAGTGATTTCTAAAACCCATTTCTGCTTGAAAAGTCCACAGCTCGATTATCCTTCTCTTTCACAGATGTTCTGGGAATACTGAAAATTTGCCAAATACCAACTGATATGAGAAGGCTTTTTCATGGTGATTCATAGTAAACTCTCATTAGATTATAAATTCCTTGAAAACAGGAACCATATTTTATTTATCTTTGTTCTTTGTGAACCCCCTAGCCTAGAATATACCTCCTCCATGTTTTGAATGCCTAGTTTCCCTCAAGTTTGCACTCAGGTACACAACAAACAAAAGATATGTCCTTATTCTCCTGGTTTTTATCATTATCTAATTGATAAAATTACTTTGTAAGTCCATCTTGGGTTAACAGTAGGTATGATTCTTCCTACACCGTAGGGAGAGGAGAGATGTTTGGAGTGTGGAGGTTGGGTGATGAGCTCAGTGGTGAGCATGCTACAAGTGAAGAGTGCTACTATTCCAAATTGAATCTAACATGAACAGCGGAGCCCTCTGTGGCTCACTGAAACTCTTAAGGTATAATATTCCTGGACAAAACTTGCTTTTTACCTGAATATACTTGCCTTGTTTTGCTGCTGGGATGTGATGAACATGTCAACTCTCCCCTTCCTCCTCCTTCTCCTCTGGCAACTCATTACTTTATAAACTGATGTGTGTGGGAGTGAAGGGCCAAGGGAGGAAGAGAAAAGGGAATCCATGAGGATGATAGTCTTAGACTTTGGGAGTCTATAGGGAGACCTTTCTGGTCATACAAAGTGGGGGTGGGGATTGTCAACATTTTTTTTAACTGACCAACCTCACTTCCATCTTGCCTATTTTTATTAAAGGTACCATCCCCATTCCAATCAGCTGGGTTCTCAATCTGAGTTATTCTTCATTCTCTCTCTCATCCCCACCCCCACCACATTGCTAAGCCTCCTGTATTCTTTATATACAGAATCTCTCTACTTAATCAAATTCTCTCCACTCAAATGGCTATTACCCTAGTTCAAGGCATTATCATCTCTTACCTGAAATATTTTAACAGCTTCTTAATTTGATTCCTGGATTCTAGTCTTCTCCCTTTGCAATTCATTTTCCACACAATTACAAAAATAAACTTTCTTAAAGTACAAATCAGACTATGTCACCCCTTATTCAAGAACCTTCAATAGTTCCCTATTGTTTTTAGGATAAAATATAAATTTCTCACCTTGGTATTTAAAGTTCTTCATAATCTGGTTTCAATTTTCCTCTCCAGGCTTATTGAAAATTCCTGGGGCAGCTAGGGGGAGCAGTGAGTAGAACACCAGCCCTGGAGTCAGGAGTTACCTGAGTTCAGATCTGACCTCAGACACTTGACACACTTACTAGCTGTGTGACCTCGGGCAAGTCACTTAACCCCAATTGCCCTGGCTTCTGCCCTCCAAGAAAAAAAAGAACATTCCTACTCTTTATGCACTGTATGGTCTAGCCAAACAGGACTATTTTTGTTCCTTTAACTTGGAACTTCATTTCTTACCTCTTTGCCATTATCATGCTTTCCTTCCTTAGACATAAGTGCTTAATACATGGAGAATTTTTGTGATTCATCTCTTTCTTTTTTTAGATTTTTTGATATAAGGGATAGATATCAGTATGAAAGAGTGGTAAAGTGTGTATTCAGAAAAGAAGGTGATGCAAAATAAAATATATAAACATAGTATCTTTTGAAGTCATTGCAAAAACATTAGCTGAATTTGAGTTAATTGATTTCCTTAGAAAAGTCATTTAACTTAGTTAGGAAGCTACTGCACTAAGTCAAGCATAATGTGATTGGAATATGAAGCATCATGGTGACAGCAGAAATGGATAGGAAAGAATAGGTGTGAGACATATGAAAAAGGAGGGAAATGACCTTGGTAATTGATTAGATGTAAAAACTGAAGGAGGAAAAGGGAGCCAAAAATGACTCCAAAATTTTGAAGTGAGATAACCAGAAGAGTGATATTTTCAGCAGGAATAAACGAATCGGGAAGGATAGCTAATAGGTGTGTGTAGCATATTACAGATGCAAGTGACTTTAGTTATGATCACTTGCAACATTCTAAAGTGATGAAGATAATATTAGAAGTAAGGTACCTTAATTTTTTGGGAGGTAGATGGCTATCTTTTATTACCAATACACAGTATTTTTAAAATATATATTTCCACGTAAGTCATGTTATGAAAAAAGAACAAGAACAAAAGGGAAAAACCACGAGAAAGAAAAAAGACAGAGAGAATAATGTGCTTCTATCTGCATTCAGATTCCATAGTTCTTTCTCCGGATGTGAATAGCATATGCTATCTTGAGTCTTTTAGAATTGTCTTAGATCATTGTATTGCTGAGAAAAGCTAAATCTATCTGAGTTGGTCATCATACAGTGTTATTGCTACTATGTACAATATTCTCCCATTTCTACTCCTTTTATCCAACATCAGTTTATGTAAGTCTTTCTAGGATTTTCTGAAAGCTGCCATATACCACAAATTGTTCAGGCATTCCCCAATTGATGGGGTTCTCCTCAATTTCCAATTCTTTGCCACCACAAAAAGAGCAGCTATAAATAATTTTGTATATATTGGTCCTTTTCCCATTTTTATGATCTTTTTGGGACATAGACCTAGTAGTGGCATTGCTGGACGAAAGAGTTTGCATGGTTTTATAGCCCTTTGAGCATAGTTTCAAATTGTTCTCCCCAATGGTTGTATCAGTTCAGAACTCCACCAACAATGCATTAGTGTTCCAATTTCCCCACATCTCCAGCATTTATCATTTTCTTTTTTTTTTTTTCGTCACATTAGCCAATCTGATAGGTCACAGGTATTTTAATTTACATTTCTCCAATCAGTAGTGATTTAGGGCATTTTTTTTCATATGACTACACATAGCCTTAATTTCTTCATCTGAAAACTGCATGTTCATATCCTTTGATAAATTATCAATTGGAGAATTACTTGTATTCTTATAAATTTGACCCAGTTCTCTATGTATTTTAGAAATGAGGCCTTGGGGGGCAGAGCCAAGATGGTGGCTAGAAAGCAGGGACTAGCGTGAGCTCCCCACCAAGTCCTTCCAAAAACCTACAAAAAATGGCTCTGAACCAATTCTAGGACAGCAGAACCCATAAAAAAGCAGAGGGAAGCAGGGCTCAAGCCCATGACATCCTGGATGACTGCTGAGTGAGAGCTATCGTGCATGGAGTGGAGGGGAGTGGAGCCCAGAGGGAAGCGGAGCTCAGCGTGGGCCACACAGACCAACCAGACCAGGAGCCAGGCAGAGCAGTCCCTAGCACCCTGAATCAGCGAGCTGTGGCAGTTGCCAGACTTCTCAATCCACAAACACCAAAGACAACATAGAAGAACTGAAGAACCCACAAAATAGCAGAGCTATTTTGGCAGGGCTCCAGCCCAGAACAGCCTGAATGGTTACTGGGTGAGGTCTATCACTCACGGAGCTGGAAGCCGAGGCGAGCAGAGCAGAGCCCAGCGCAGACGGCGGCAGGACCAACCAGACCAGGAGCCAGGGGGAGTGGGCCATAGCACCCTGAATCAGTGAGCTGCAGCAGTTACTAGACTTCTCAACCCACAAACACCAAAGACAACAGAGAAGGTTAGTGGTAAAAGCTGCTGGGGACATCGGGAAAGAAGGAGTTTGCAGTTCAGCCACTGCCCCGGGGGCAGTGGAGGTGGGGCAGCTACAGAACCCACCTGGTGGGAGGAATTAAGTGGCAGATCAGAGCAGGAGCGCAGAGCCTGCTGAAGATCTGAGTCCAGTCTGAGTTGGGGGTTCTTAGGGAAGGAGGAGTGCTGGTGTGGCAGAGCTGGCTGTAACAGCTCTGAAAACAACAGCGCATCCCCTCAAGCTTGGAACATAGTACTCTTTACTCTACAAGCAGTCATACCCTGACAAAAAACTCAAGGGTCAAGTAAGATGGCTGGGAATATGGCCAGGCAGTGAAAACACACCCAGATTCAGTCTCAGACTTTGGAATCTTTCTTTGGTGACAAAGAAGACCAAAACATACAGTCAGAAGAAGTTAACAAAATCATA
>CM053624.1:90030448-90049106 GCA_028646595.1 Phalanger gymnotis
AAGAATCAAGAGAAGCATGAAAAGGTAAATAAGAAAGAGAAGTCATAAGGGACTTACTAAAGTTGAACTCTTTTGTTTACATTCCTACATGGAAAGATGATGTGTATGATTCATGAGACATCAGTATGATAGTAGCTGAAAAGGAATATGCAAATATATATATATATGTACACATATATACATATATGTGTGTGTATGTATATGTATACATATGTGTGTCTATGTATGTGTATATATATATATATGCAAAGAAAGAGACAGAGAGGTGGGGGGCCACAGGGTGAGTTGAATATGAAGGGATGATATCTAAAAAAATAAAATCAAATTAAGGGATAAGAGAGGAATATGTTGAGAGAGGCAGAAAGAGAGAGATAGAATGGGGTAAATTATCTCACATAAAAGTGGCAAGAAAAAAATGGTTCTGTTGGAAGGGAAAAGGGGACAGGTGAGGAAGAATGAGTAAATCTTGCTCTCATCAAATTTGACCTGAGGAGGGAATAACATACACAGTCAATTGGGTTTCTTACCCCACAGGAAAAAAGGAGGAAGAAGACAAGAAAGGGAGTATGATAGAAGGGAGGGCAGATGGGGGAGGAGGTAATCAAAAACAAACCCTTTTGGAAAGTACAGGGTCAAGGGAGAAAATTCCATAAAGGGGAATAGATTATGAAGGAGCAAAACATAGTTAATCTTTCACAACATGAGTATTGTGAAGGGTTTTACATAATGATACACATGTGGCCTATGTTGAACTGCTTGCCTTCTTAGGGAGGGTGGGTGGGGAGGGAAGAGGGGAGAGAATTTGGAACTCAAAGTTTTAAAAACAGACAATCAAAAGCAAAAAAAAATTGTACTCTGCTAGGAAATAAGATACACAGGCAATGGAGCATAGAAATTTATCTTGTCCTACAAGAGAAGAAGGGAAAGGGAGATGGGAGGGGAGTGGAGTGACAGAATGGAGGGCTAACTGGGAAATGGGGTAACCAGAATACATGCCATCTTGGAGTCCACAGGAGGGTAGAAATGGGGAGAAAATTCATAATTCAAACTCGTGAAAATCAATGCTGAAAACTAAATATATTAAATAAATTAAATAAAATTTAAAAAAGAATAAAAAAAGGAAAGACAATGTGAGATTTCTCATTGGAAAAACAACTGACCTGGAAAATAGACCCAGGACAGGCAGAATTAAAAAACTATTGAACTACCTGAAAGCAATGATCAAAAAAGACCCTAGACATCATCTTTCAAGAAATTATCAAGGAGAATTGCCCTGATATTCTAGGACCAGAGGGCAAAATAGAAATTGAAAGAATCCACCAATCACTTCCTGAAAGAGATCCCAAAATGAAAACTTCCAGGAATATTATAGCCAAATTCCAGAGTTCCCCGGTCAAGGAGAAAATTTTGCAAGCAGCCAGAAGGAAACAATTCAAGTACTGTGGAAACACAATCAAGATAGCTCCAGATTTAGCAGCCTCTACATTAAGGGATCAGAAGGGGTTTGGATATGGTATTCTGGAGGTCAAAGGAGCTAGGATTACAACTAAGAATCACCTACCCATCAAAACTAAGTATAATAATTCGGGGTAAACAATGAATATTCAGTGAGATAGAGGAATTTAAAACATTCTTTTTTTTGGAAGGGAGAAGGCAATGCAATTTGGGTTAAGTGACTTGCACAGCTAGTAAGTTTGTCAAGTGTCTGAGGCCAGATTTGAGCTCAGGTCCTCCTAACTCCAGGGCCAGTGCTCTACTCACTGTACCACCTAGCACTCCTCAAGCATTCTTGATGAAAGGACCAAAGCTGAATAGAAAAATTGACTTTCAGATACAAGACTCAAGAGGAGCATAAAAAGTTAAAGAGGAAAGAAAAATCATAAGTGACTTAATAAGGTTAAAATGTTTACATTTCTACATTGGAAGATGATATTTGTAACTCATAAGACATTTCTCAGTATTAGGGTAGTTAGAAAGAGTATATATAGACAGAAGGCATGGGGCAAGTTTAATATGAAGGGATGATATCTAAAAAATAAAATTAAGGGTTGATAGACTAATGTATTGGGAGAAAGAGAAAGGGAGAGGTAGAATGAGGTGAATTATCTCACATAAAAGCAGCAAGAAAAAGCTTTTACAGTGGATAGGAAGAGGAGAGAAGTAATGGGGAATGAAAGAACCTTACTCTCATCAGAAGTGGCTGAAAGAGGAAATAACATACACACTCAATTAGGTATAGAAATCTAACTTGGCCTACAGGAAAGGAGGGGAAGGGGACAAGAAAAGGAGTGTGGTGATAGAAGGGAGGGTAGATTGGGAGAGGGCATAGTAATAAACAAAACACTTTTGAGGAGTAACAGGGTGAAAGTTGAAAGAGAATAAAGTAAATGGGATGGAATAGGTTGGAGGGAAATACAGTTAGCAATAGTAACTGTGAAAAAAATTGAAGCAAATTTCTCAGATAAAGTTCTGATTTTTTGAACATACAGAGAACTGAGTCAAATTTATAAAAATAAGAGCTATTTCCCAATTGATAAGTGATCAAAGGATATGATAAGTTTTAAGATGAAGTAATCAAAGCTATCTGTAACCATTAGAAAAAAATACTCTAACTCAGTATTGATTGGAGAAATGCAAATTAAGACATTTCTGAGGTGCTACCTCATGCCTATTAGATTGGCTAATAGAACAGAAAAGGTAAATGACAAATATTGGAGGGGATGTGGGAAAAATGAAACATTAATGCACAGTTGGTAGAGTTGTGAACTGATTCAAGCATTCTGTACAGCAATTAGGAATTATGCCCAAAAAGCTACAAAACCATGTATACTCTTTGACCTAGCAATACCACTACTGGGTCTGTATTCCAAAAAAGAAAAAAAAAGGAAAATGATCTATACGTACAAAAATATTTATAGCTGCTCTTCTCTGGGGGTAAAGAATTAGAAACTGAAGAGATGCCCATCAACTGAGGAATGGCTGAACAAGTTGTGGTATGTGATGGAATATATTATACTATAAGAAATGAACAGGATGCTCTCAGAACAACCTGGAAAGACTTTCATGGGCTGATGCAAAGTAAAATGTGCTGTGTACAAAGTAATAGCAGTATTGTAAGACAATCAACTATGAATGCTATTCTCAGCAATATGATGACCCAAGACAACTCTGAAAGACTTAAAATGAAAAATGCTATCCATTCCCAGAGAAAGAACTGATGGTGTCTGAATATAGATTGAAGCATAGGTTTTTTTTTACTTTATTTTTCTTGAGTTGTTTTTGTCTATTTTTCACATAGTTAATATGGAAATGTTTTGCATGACTACACATATATAATTTATATTGAATTGCTTGCCTTCTCAATGGAGGTAGGGTGGGGGGGAGAGGGAGAGAGAGAATTTGAAAGGCAAAGGTTTAGAAATGAATGTTAAAAATTGTTTTTACATGTAACTTAGGAAAATTAAATCAATGAACTAATCAACAAGCATTTATCAAACACCTACTATGCACCAGACCCTATCATAGGCACTGGAAATAAAAAAAGTTAAAAAAAGAAAAATGTCCCCTAATCTCATGGAGTTTACATTCCATTGAGGGAAAGAACATTTATGTATATGTCTTCTTCCCTCCTCTCTTCAGGTTAAGGATAGCTCCTTTTAGTTTCCTGAGAAAAATATTTAAATTAATTTAAAATCATAATTTTTAAAAAAATATACTAAAATAACCAGCACCAGTGAAATCATGACTGAATCATATGAAACATCATTAAAATATGATGATAACATAATTTCTTTAAATTGTTTAAAAATGTAAAAAAAAAGATACCACTATACTCAGTTCTTTCTAAGAGAAATAAAGGTCTGCTATCTACCCAGGAAGAGCCAATGCATAAAAAGTAGATTAAGGAACAATAGCATCCATGAATATTAATGCGAAGATACAAAATAGATTATAAGCTTCTTGAGGCAAGATCTTGTTTACATTTGAATATACAGTTCCTAGAACTATAACAGGTGCAGCATAAATTTTACTGAATTTGTGGATATCCATATGCATTCTTTGAAATATCTCCTCCCTCAAATGTCCTTGCATGTTTTATAAATATTTTGCCATCTATTTGTAAAACAATTCCAGAAGTAGTTTGCAATCTAGTTTCCCAATATTCAAAAGTCAGAAGGCAAATTTATTGTTGTTGAGAGACTTTTTCCTCCAAAAGAACAAAAAGTCAAATATTAGTATGCCTTTTCCTCTCTTTATTATTAAAGATATTTACGTTTGGAGAAAATATGCTTAAGGTACTGGAGATCTAATGCTGAGAGATAAAGCAGGGGACCTTTGAGTTTTTATCAGGAGTCTTCCAAGATAGATAGGAGGTTTAAGCCCATCTTTTTATTCTGTAGGTTTAATATCCCTACCGTTGATATCCTATAGGCTCTGAAACAGGCAAGATTCAGCAGGGGTAAGAGTGTGACTTCAATTTCAACTCTGATGGTGACACATTCCATTATTCTTAGCAAATGTCTTCACCTGAGATAAGTGTTCCATTTCTCTGTTTGGTAAAAGGGAAAACCAAAGAAGCATGGTCAACCATTTGATGATTTATTTGACAGTAAAAATAGAATGGTAGAGTCATTCCCATTATGTTGTTGAACTGGTAGAAGATAATTTCATGCACATTATTCTCTCTATACTTCCCACAACAGTTTCTTACAGAAAAAGATTAGCCCTGTCTTCTTTAAGAAACAGCGTCCCATCTGTAATTCTTCCATACTGCATTAGTAAAAACTAAGAGAGTCATAATATTCAGCTGAGACCTATGGCTTCCACATCCATGAATTTAATCCAAAGTGATGTCTCCTTTTGAGAGACTAGAAAAGGGCTGAGGAGTTTTCCTCAGTTGCCTGTGGTTTGTGCTTCCTGATGACATTTTAGTAAGCTTTAAATATCTTTGAGGTAAGAACAACTTGTCTCGTAGTTTCATACTGGTTTAAATTCACAAGATGGAACCCAATTTCAGGGGAAAAAAAATAGCATAATACAATCAAACCTCCATTATGTGTGAGTAGATAAATCCTAAACCATGTTTGTATTGGAATACAATACTCACATTTTTGGCAATTGAATTTTTTATATCTGCTTGGCTTATTAAAAATAATTCTTGAGAGAACATTAACTGATGAAGAAAATATTCCAGAAATATTCTGGATAGAAGGAGCTGTCCCCAATATGTCTCATTTGAAAATATACTAGAAATCACAAAAAGTCTTAGAAATGGAAGATAGTTTAGATATAATCTACTCCATATCTTATATATGAGATTACTTGCCATACTATACTATATACTTACTGACCATACCATATGCTTACTGACTTTACCAGCATAGGGAACCTGTGACCTCGAGAACACATGTAGCCTTTTCGGTCCTTAAATGTAGCCCTTTGACTGAATCCAAACTTCACAGAAAATCCCCTTAATAAAAGGATTTGTTCTGTAAAACTTGGACTCACTCAAAAGGCTAAACCCAAGGACCTCAAAGGCCACATGTAGACTCGAGGCTGCAGATTACCCACTCCTGTACTAGAGTATAACCAATTAGTAGATTAGATTCCATAATCTGTACTACAACTAGAGCCAGGTGACTAGACATTTGCCCCAGTGTCCTGAAATTTAATAGGCACTGACAGTAATTACAGTGTTTCAGTAAGTTAAAAACATCTGACATGTGGATGAATTGCTGGAGTCTACAGGATTTACTTCTTGCTATCAGTCTTCTGCTAGTCTGCACATCGTTACTTGTTCCTTTCCCCAGGAAGATAAAATATGGCTCCCTCAATAGTCTTATTGACATTACATCTATTCCTGGGACCTAAGAGGATCACCTAAATGAGCTATCCACTTTTACATTCTCACTATGACCTGGGATTGAGAGAGATGACTACCTAAGCCTTTCCCTTTCCCTCCTAATGGCTAGAAGGCCAAAATTCAATGGGGCAGGCTCATAGGCCAGTGATCTGTATTTTTCTATAAAGACAGAAACAGTCAATATAAAATCACTGATTCTATTTTTTGAATATATCATTATGATGTGTAAGTGGCCCTGGGTTCTCAAAGGCATGCTTAGAGTAACATAATCTCTGATATAATGGATTTTGCTATGACAGAAAGGCTTCTACTACAGTCCAATGAACAAATGATGTGAGCTTTCTGAAAGCCAGCCTCGATGTGTATAACCCTTCATCAGAAAACTGGTAACTCAGAATTCTTTGGCCATGGCTACTCATGAATTAATGATGACAGAATAAACACCTTCCATATGCATAATATTTTACCAACATTCTCAATAGTTCTTCAAGCAAAGTGAGGAATTATATGTACTGTGAGGTCAGTTATATTTTGGGGCCCATTAAGCCATATAGCAAATACTTAGCTTGCCTAAATATTGATTTCTTTACAGAATCAAGCCAGGTAAATTCAATAAGAATTCATTGAATATTTGCTACATGCCAGGCTCTATATTAAGTGTTGGGGGCATATAAATACAAGCAAGAAGAAATCCCTTCCCTAGAGAACATTACATTCTAATGGGGAAAGACAACACATGAAAGAGAGCTAAATAAAAGCGTGTGTTGGGGTGGTAGTTACCCATTCAAGATAATGATGCCAAAGTCCAGAGAATGAAGGATTGCTGATCTGCACACTTTCTCAAAATGGAGGCATTTCCCAGTAAGTTCTGGGAAGAACTTCCATTTTGAGAAGTGCCCAGATCCAGATCTCCAATGGGAGAAGTGTGCTGCAATGGGGGAGAGAAAGTCAGTGGATTCAGTATAAAAATAATGACCTTCTGTTTAGTAACCAGTCACCTATCAACACCTTGCCCTTGCTTATCTCTAGGTCTAGTTAACTTTGCTCTTTAAACTCAAACACTCAGTAATACTTTTCTGCCATCTCTGACAAACGAATTTCCAGTCCCACTCATTGACAGGAGTTTAGAGAAAAGCTGCTATTACATCCATGATGGCAATTAAGAGATGCTTAATGAGGATGGTAGATGCTAAAAAATAATGTAGAATTGCAAAAAATACAATTTTACTTCATAGCCAGTCATTATCCTTCACAGAATTCAAAAGGATTGAGGGGAGGGTGCTCATTAGAAAATCAGTGAACACACTATAGAGAAAATTGAAGACAATTTTAAAAAGAGTGATTAAAAGTTTTATTCTTCTGTTCCCTGCCAGTTGGAGCCAGGGAAGGGGGGGGAGGGTCAAGGGTATACAGTGGCTAGACAGACCATTAAATTGGTATTAAACACTTTTCCATATGAAGGAAGTGTCCTTCTGCCAAAAGCCAGAAGCTGAGAGATCAATTTCCATGCAAGTGCTGCTGGGAGAGAGCTGGATAAACTGAAAATTTGAAAGGTCACTGGGGTGAGAACACAGGACCCAAAGCTTGTCTGGCTTGCTTCCTTATAGACTGAAGAAAGCTGGCACTTAAAAACAGGATGATGTCCCATACAAACACATAAACCTATTGACCATTTGCCCCATAAAACTTGCTCATTTACATACATATGTGTGTATGTGTATATATATATATGTACATATATATAAACACACGCATGTGTGTATATAGTGTCTGTATGTTATATACATACATATCAGAATAAAGTTCTCACCACAGAAACCTGTAGAAGAATACTTGTACCACACCCAGAGTAAAATGTGTTTGTGTGGAAAAGGAGGTAAAAGGGGTTAAGGTAGGAGACAACTTACTGCATAGATTCTTAAACAGTGGTTTCCTATACTGACCACAGCCTGATCTATTCCTAAAACTCAGATACAGCAAAAAATTTATTGAGAGAATAGCAGTCCTACATGGAACAGAAATCTCTGAAATCTCTATGAAGACTGAGATGCTTGTAGACCTTTATGGTCCAAGTGCAGTAACAGTAATACCATTAGGTGGTATTTAATTAGTGCTTAGAGTGTATGAAGCACTTTATTTTTAAATTCAATTTTATTTTTATTTTTAGTTCCAAATTCACTCCTTCTTCCACCTATTTAGAAGACAAGAATTATGACATCCATTATACATATGAAGTCACAAATTCTATTCCCTCATTAGTCATGCCCCGCCCACCCCCCAAAAAAAAGAAAACAAAGAAAGAGAAAAAAAAATATGGTTTAATCTGAACTCTGAGTCTCTCAGTTTACTATCTGGAGGTGGATAGTTTTTTCATTATCAGTCCTCGGGAATTGTGGTGGATAATTTTATTGATTAGAGCTGCTAAGTCTTTCACAGTGGATTATCTTTAAAATATTGCACTAACTCTGGAAATCATTCTCCTAGATCGTCTCACTTTACTTCACATCAGTTCACAGAGATCCTCCCAGGTTTTACTGAAACCATTCTATTCACCATTTCTTACTGCAGAACCATATTCCATGATTTCTATATCTTATAACTTCTTTAGCCATCACCCAATTCATGGGCATCCCCTCAGTTTCCAATTCTTTACTACCAAAAAAGAAAGTTACTATAAATATTTTTGTATATATAGGTTCTTTTCCTTTTTCTTTGATCTCTGGCATTTAGAACCAATAGTAGTATTGCTAGGTCAAAGGATATACAGAGTTTTATCATTGTTTTGGTCAAGGTTCCAAATTGCTCTCTAAGATGACTGAACTAGTTCAAAATTTCAAAACAGTATATTTGTTTACCTATTTTGCCCATATCCTCTTTATCATTTGTCATTTTCCTCTTCTGTCATCTTAGTCAATCTGTTGGATGTGAGGTTATACCTCAGAGTTGACTTAATTAGCATTTCTCAAATTATTAATGATTTAGAGTATTTTTTTTTCATATTGATATTGATCATTATGATTTCTTCTGAAAACTGCCTGGTAATATTCCTTGACCACTATCAATTAGAGAATGGCTCTTTTTATTATAAATTTGAGTCAGTGCCCTACATACATTTGAGAAACAAGTCTTTTCTCAGAGAAACTTTCTGAAAAATCTCCCCCTCAATTTCCTACTTTTCTTCTAATTTTAGCTACATTGATTTTGTTTGTGAAAAACCTTTTTAACTTTATGTAATCAAAACTATCCATTTCACCACTCATGAACTTCTTTATCTCTAGTTTGGACACAAACACATCTCTATCCATAGACCTGACAGGCGCTTTTTCCCGTGCTCCTTTAATTTGCTTATGATATTAGATTTTGTTTTTATATCGTGTCCTGATTTTGAGCTTATGTTGATACATGATGTTACATGTTGATCTGTAACTAGGTTCTGCCAGACTACTTTTCAGTTTTCCCAGCAGTTTTCATCAAATAATGAGTTCTTCTCTAATAACTATGTTTATCAAATACTAGGTTTACTATTTGCTTCTGTATGTTGCTGTATAGTCATGTCAGAGCCTTCATGATTCCATGGACCATACTGTCCATAGGGGTTTCTTGGCAAAGATTCTGGAGTGTTTTGTCATTTTTTTCTGCAGTGGATTAAGGCAAACAGAGGTTGAATGATTTGCCCAGGGTCACACAACTAGTAAGTATCTGAAGCAGGTTTTGAATTTAGGTCTTCCTGATTCCAGGATCGGCCATCTAACTACTGAACCATCTAGTTTCCACTTGCTTTTGTATATTGTGTACCTAATCTGTTCCATTGATCAAATACTCTATTTCTTTAATATTAAATTCTTTTGATTACAGCTCTGTAGTATAGTTTGAGATTCGGTACTGCTAGCCATCCTTACTTCATATTTTTTTTCATTGATTCCCTTGACATTTTTCACCTTTTATTGCTCCAGCTGAATTTTGTTATTATTTTGTCTAGCTCTATAAAGTAATTTTTGATAGTCTGGTGGGGGACTGAATAAGTAAATTAATCTAGCTAGTATTGTCATATTTTGTAATAATGGTGTGAACTACGTATGAACAAATATTTCTCTAGTTACTTAGATCTGTTTGTGTTTGTAAGAAGAATGTCTTATAATTGTGTTCATGTAGTTCCTCTGTGTGTCCTGGTAGATAGACTCCTAATCATTTTATATTGGCTACCACATATTTCCATGTAGAAATGTAAACAGTTTAAACTTAGTGAGCCCCTTATGATTTTGCTTTTATGTTTAGTTTTCCGCTTCTCTTGAACCTTATTGTAATGTCAAATTTTCTATTCAGTTTTTTTTAAATCAGGAATGCTCGAATGCCCTGTAATTCATTAAATAGCTATTTTTCCCCAGAAGGATGACACTCAGTTTTGATAGGTAGGCTATTTTTAGTTGTAATCTAGTTCCTTTGCCTTCCAGTATATCCTATTCTAGGTCCTCTACCCCTATAATACAGAATATGCCAAATCTTATGTGATCCTGACTTTGGCTCCATGATTTTTGAATTGTTTCTTTCTGATTGCTTGCAATGTTTTCTCCTTGACCTAAGGGCTCTCGGAATTTGGCTAATATTACTGGAAGTTTTTAATTTTGGCATGTCTTTCAGGAGGTAGTAAGTGGATTCTTTCCATTTCTATTTTACCCTCTTGATCTAAGATATCAGGGCAGTTTTACTTGATATTTTATTGAAATATGATGTCTAGACTTTTATTTTATCATGGCTTTTTAGGTATTCTGATATTTCTTTTTTTTAGATTTAATGATTTTTTTATTTGATATTTTTTTAGTTTTCGGCATTGATTTCCTCAAGATTTTGAGTTACAAATTTTCTCCCCATTTCTACCCTCCCACCACTCCAAGATGGCATATATTCTGATTGCCCTGTTCCCCAGTCAGCCCTCCCTTCTATCATCTCACTCCCTCTCCCCCCATCCCTTTTCCCCTTACTTTCTTTTAGGGCAAGATAGATTTCTGTGCCCCATTGCCTGTATATCTTATTTCCCAGTTGCATGCAAAAATAACTTTTTTTTGAGCATCTGCTTTTAAAACTTTGAGTTCCAAATTCTCTCTCCTCTTCCCTTCCCACCCACTCTCCTTAAGGAGTCAAGCAATTCAGCATAGGCCACACATGTATCATCATCCAAAACACTCCCGTAAATAGTCGTGTTGTGAAAGACTAACTATATTTCCCTTCATCCTATCTTGTCCCCCTTTATTCAATTTTCTCCCGTGACTCTGTCCCTTTTCAAAAGTGTTTGCTTTTGATTACTTCTTCCCCCATCTTCCCTCCTTTCTATTGTCCCCCCTTTTAATCCCCTTACTCATTCCCCCTCACCTGCCCCCTCTTCCCTTCCAATGAAGACGATGGTGATGATGGCGAGGAAGAGCAGGAGAAGAAAAAGGAGGAGAAGGAGGAGGAGGAAGAGGAGTATTCTGATATTTCTTAAGTTGTCTCTCTTCAAACTATCTTCTATGTCATTTTTTTCTGATGAGATATTTTATGTTTTCTTCTATCTTTTTTATTCTTTTGACTTTGTCTTATTGTTTTTTGATGTCTCATGGAGTCATTAGCTTCCACTTCACCAATTCTAATTGTTAAGAAGTTATTCTCTTCAGTGAGGTTTTGTATCTATTTTTACCATTTGGCCAATTCTGATTTTAAGGAGTAATTGTCTTCAGTATTTTTTGTTCTTTTTTTTGCCAAGCTGTTAAATCTCTTTTACATAAATTTCTTGCTTAGTGCTTCTTTTCCCTATATTTACTTTGCTGCTTTTATTTTATGCTGTGCTTATTATTATTATAGGTATAACCCATGTTCCCTCACAACACTGTTTATTCCTCTCCACCCTGGAACTGTTGCCTGGAACTGGGGATTGTGTAGCAAAGTTGCCAAATTGTACCTGTTCCTGCTTCCATTGCTAGGATAAAAACCCTCTGGTATCTCTTTCTGATTAGATCTCTTTACCATCCCTGATGGGCTGCTCTCCTTGGCTATTGACACTGACAGAACCTGGTGCTGTCTCAACAGCTACTGCTGCTTCTGCTTCACTGTACTCCTTGCCAGGCTCTACCCCATTGTCAGGAGACTTTGATTTCTGTCTTCCTAAGCTGTCCTGGACTGGAAAATGACTCGTTGTCATTTTTTTGTTACCTTTCCTTCTCAGAACTTGTTTTGGAATAGGTTTAGTGTGTGTTCTTTAGGGTACTTGGGGTGCGTGTTGGAAGAGTTTGACAAATAACCAGCTTTACTCTGTTATCTTTACTCTATCCCTACAAAGCTCTTTATATACATTATGGTTTTGGTCTTTATGACAAAGTTATAAGGTATGTATTTCAAAATTGAAAGTTTCCAAGCTTTCCTTGTGGTAGATATTTGCCCAAACTGATTGCAACCCTTCTGGACTTAGTAAATATTAAATCTCCCTCATGTTATAGATGAGGAAAATGAGACCCAAAGTCACACAGACCAATAAATGAGCTTCAAGTCTGTATGTGGCTGAAAATCATTGTGTGGCCAAGATAAAGATGTAAGTCTGTTTGTTCCTCTTCCATAATTGATATGGTATTCTAGGGTAAGGAGAGCATAGCTCTGTGTGTATGGAGAGATTTTTCTTGTTATTTAACTTACTCCACTTTTTAAACTACCTTTTATTATGAAAAGTCCTCTCTTTGTTCTACTAAGAGAAACATCACTGCAGGCTCAAGAACTGTTGTTTTTTTTTTTTTAAACTAGCTGTGATACAATATATATAACTTGATGTGTAGCTTTCAGACGGCCTACATTGGAGAAGTTTGGGGATGTGCTATACAATATTACATTTGCTTTTATTTGACAGGTTTGACCTTGTAAGGTCTTTCTTAGAGTTTTCTTCTGGGCATTCTGCCTGAATTTTGAGTACATGCCACCTATTCAAAAATACATTTGTATAGAAAGCAAAAATATATTTAAAAGTGATTTTGTTACTCCATACTTTTTTTACAATATATTTTTTTTCTTGAGCTCTGATTTTGAAAGAGGTTCAAAACAAAACATCCACACAGAAATGAACAATACTTATGCTTTTTTTTTATACTTTATTTTATGAATTTACCTGTGTCAGGACAATGTTTCTCTCAGGAACACTTTGATATTTTGAAAAGTCCATTGTCTCCTCAGTATGGATTCTCTTTCTATAAATGACAAAGGTAAATTGTCCATACATTCTCATTTGCATTTCTTGCCTATTTCTTCCTATAAATTTTCCTTAGAGGATTTACCCAATGTAATTGGTCCTTCTTTTGGGACTTGGATTCTGATGCAACGTTTGTTTTCTCTATCTTTTATCCAGGAATATTTTGACAGTTAATCTAAAAGCTCTGAATTTTTCATATCTATGTCTGTATCTTACTATTAGGATTTTATAAGCCAGGTCTCAGGGCTTGATGGTCAGTAACCAGGGAAAATTCTTAGCCAGTGTATGGTCTGAGTTTACACAGAGTCCAAACAATTGCCAGACATTCCTGTCTGGAAAAACATTTTTTTCCCCTTGACAACAATTTTCTATGGAGATATGCTACAGTTGAAATCAGATCTTTATGGTATTTTTAACTTTGAACCCTGCATTGCTTGGAGGAAGGGGTAATGTATAAGTCTGTTAAGCTTGAAGAGAGATTTGGTGATTCAAAGTAAAGCCCTATTCTCACAAACATTCTTCCTGTTGGGAAATACCACTTGAGTCCTAGTTGGTTCTTGGCTGGAGAGGGGACTAGAAAATTTGTAAATCTAGACAAAAGAAAAATCATCACTGGGGGAAATTATTACCAGGTCTGTTCTTGGATATCTTGCTGCCCTTCCCACCCCCATCTCTATCGCCCAGGTTCTATTGAATGCCATTTTACAAAAGAGGAAACTGATTCCAGAGGGATAGAAATGTCTTACTCAAGTCTGCTCAGTGACAGAAACAGGCCTGGAACTCAAATCTTCTGATTCCCAGTCTAAGTTTTATCCTACCACAACAAATTGGCTATGTAATCTGTCTCAAATATTTTTAGTCTCTTATGGTTCACCTTTATTTTGTATGTCTAAGTTTTATATTCTTAACCAAACTCCTAGGGATTGGGACCACATGTTATATTCCTTTGACATTCTCTCAGGGCCTAGTAGAACGTGATTACTATAGTAATTGCTCAGTGATTTTTTTTTTATTTGACTAATCAATCACCTCACTTATGTTCAAGGTTGTCCATTTGAATCTACCTATTCAGTTGCAACTATTATTGCTTCTGGGTACCAGATCAGATAATTATGGAAAACAGAAGAATGCAAAGAGATATTTCCCTCCAACTCCTGCTTTTAAATGGTAAGTTTTATTAAGATCAATTTAAAATTGGCAAGAGCAGAAGTCTTTAGTAATCTCTAAAAAAGATTACTCATAGTGGCGCTTCAGGTCTGGCAAATCCCACTCTGGCTCAGGCAACAGAAAAGAAAACATTTCCGAGGATCATCTAGTCTCTCTTCCTATAATTTAAGTTAAGCATTCTGCAGGACAGATCCAAATATAACAAACTCCTTATACCAAGGTACACAGACCTACAGCTTGCTTAGCTTTTGAGTAGTAAATCTTGTGTTCTAAGAAGAGTATTTTATTAGAAATCAAAAGAACTGGGTTGTAGTCCCAACTCTGTGATTTGGGATGAGTTATTTCACCTTAATCTGCCTCATTTTGTTCATCTGTAAAGTTATAAGGTTAGAGAAAGCAATATTTAAATCCTCTTTAAGCATATATTGATATCGCATCTATAGAATTGCTCCCTAATTGCTTCCTTTCCAGCTAGACATAGATGAGGCTTCGGAACCCATTCTCAGACACAAATCTATGTATTGGGCTAAGGTCAACTCATCAAACCATCACTGGTCCTTTAGCTTTTCTCCAACCCAATAGAGGTGTACACAGAGAAGCAAGATCTTGGAAAGGAACTCCACTTTGTTGGAAGCATGAATGATCATGTCTGTATCTCTTAGAGCAGAACACAAGATGTTAGATCTGAAGTAAACACATGCTTAAGCGATAGGATAAATTGGCCAACATAGAGCCATAGAAACATCAAATCTCCAAGAACAAATCTGAGAAATGCATCTCAGACATCATCTCGTCCCTTCTCTAACATTCCCAATCAAGCAACTAGGTGATGCCTACTAGGGTTAGATTCTTCACTCTTTTCTTTTAAGGTGCTCTATTATATTTTTGGACAGCTTCATTTATGTGAGAAGTTGTTTATATAAATTGGGCAAGTAAAATTTTAGAGGCAGCTAAAGTTTTCTCTGCTACTTTTACTGATTATTCCTACTTTCGCCTCAAAGATCAGGCAAAACAAGCCTAATCTATTCTCCACATAAATCCTTCACATTTTTGTAGACAAATGTAATGACCTCTCCCTCCCTCCCTCCCTAGGTTGATATTTCTTCAGTTAATCATTGTATGTCACAGATCTAGTCCCCTGACCATCCTATTCAAATTTTCTGGATATTCTCCAGTGAGCCAATGTCCATTCCATAGTATGGCACCCTGAACTGAATATACTAATACTACTCTAATGTGTGATCTGATCTGCATGGAAAATAGTGAGACTCTTATCTCTTTCATTCTGAATTCTATGCTTCAATTACCTTTTTGACCTTGTACAAGTCTATTAATCTCCCTGACACTGATCACCTCAACAATCAACAGTAGGGACTGAATGATACGACCCATAATTTTCCTTCAAGCTCCAAATCTTATGATGCTATTAATAGTATCTAACATGACACATCAGCTCAGTGGCATGGTAGATAGAACCTGGAATCAGGAAGACTCATCTTCTTGAGTTCCAATCTGTTTACCAGACACTTACTAGCTGTGTGACCCTGGGCAAATCATTTAACCCTGTTTGCCTCAGTTTCCATATCTGTAAAATGTGTTGGAGAAGGAAATGGCAAACAACTCCATTATCTTTGCCAAGAAAACCTAACATGGGGTCATGAAGAGTCAGACACAACTGCAGTGACTAAACAATAACAAACACGACATGAGAATTTTGGGCTTCAATGTTAGTGTATTACTACATATCAACCTTTCTGTTCACTAAAATTTTCACTTATTTTAACTATTATAGTGTAAACTTGTCAGGATAGATGGGTTCAAATCAATTGTGACACTTACTAGGTCTATGGCCATGGGCAAGTCACTGAATTTCTCTTAAAACCAGTTTCTTTTTTGTAAACTGGGGAAGGGGTGTGATATTTGCACTACTCTCTTCACAGAGCTATTGTATGGAAAGTGTTTTGTAAACTTTGAAGTGCCAAATAAATATGAGCTTTTATTTTTATTAATGATGCTGATGTTGACATTTTCATCTAGCCATGCCCCTCATGTTGCATTTTCACAATTGATTTTTGAAGCCATGTAATCCTTTATATTTAGTCTTACTAAAATACATCTTAAATTTGTCCTGTCATTTCTCCTTGTTGAGATCATTTTTTTGCATTCTCTCTCAGAACATATTACTTCTCTGTCAGAACATATTACTTCTCCTTCCATTCCCTTCAGACTTCAGTTCTGTATTAGAATAGAAGCAAATGTGAACTTACCTAGCAGTTTATCTTTCAGGGCCACCATCCTAGGATTAACTCTTCAAAAGAATGAGGGGTGGCTAAGCTTTTTATAACCAGCAATTAAGAGCGTCTTTTGCTGAGTCTTATAGTTACCTCTACTATGCCACTTTTAAATGACAGGGATAGGTTGTATGAAAAATAGTCTCTCTGTGGAACCTAAGCTGCCATTCTCATTAGTTGATGCTAGAAACATGAACTGCTGGTATTTGATCTGGCTATATGAAAATCAGTCCTCAAAATGGCAAGTCTTATAACATGACTCTAAAATGTTAGGATTCAATTATAAAAAAAACAATTTGTTTTTTACCTGAATTTTACCTGAATTACCTGAATTGACAAATGTGCTATATTGGCTACTATGGACCTCTGAGCCTAATAACATTTGACTCAATGAACATTCTAAGCAAAAGAGGATGGGACTGGGAACCAGGAGGTCCTAAGATGTAATTACCAGAGGACAAATGATTTTGTTTTGGCTATCTGAATCTGGTAGTGGAACTATCTCTCTGAGGAAGATTCTTGGGATGAGGATGACGCTGTTCCACTGAAGTGAACGTAGCACTCTCCATAGCTGCATATAAACTTATGTCATCCACTGATCTACTACGAGGCAAAACAACCACTATCCTTTGAGTACCATAGCTGTGGTATCTTCCTAGGGACTCTCTCCTCTCTCATTCCTGGTGGGGGCCTGGACCAAGTTGTCTCCTTTGCAAAATACTCACCATCAGAATATCTTCTGTCCACTTCCTCCCAAAATATTTTTTTGTTACAATTTTTAAAATTTACAAGATATGACTATGGCAGGGCTTCAAAACCAGATCAATGAAGGGATTTTGAAATGAGAGTGTTTGAGCTATTGAGAGTTACAGGGTGACTAAGCCCTTTGCTTCTAGAATAGTTCATACCTATAAGTATGGATCTTCACTAATCACTTATTATGATACTTTGCCATGAAGTAGAGGTGACCTCGGGCTCCCAAAGGCTTTTCCATTGGAATACAAAGATTGATAGGTCCTAACCACATTGGAAATCCTTTGAGTATAAAACCAAAATGAGATTTTTTTCCCTAAATACAACTCTTTATAATTAATACGTATGGTACAGCAGAAAAAAGATGTGGAGTCAGAAGACTGGGGTTCCAATGCCAATATTGGTAGTTACAAATAATGTCTTAGACAAGTTATGTAACCATTCCGAATATGTGTTCTCATTTATAAAAATGGACTGAATGACCTTTAAGGTCCCTTCGAGCCCCAATTGCTATCTGTGTTAATGGAGGGGCTACCCAAAAGGGTGAAATGACAGATACTATGAAGTATTGTATTATAGATGTAACTATGAACTAGCATAAGGGAATGTTAAAAACAATCATGAGGCACTTCCATAGGATGTCAGAGTTCTACAGTTAAAGGGATAAGGAAGACACAAATATAAGGGAAGCATTATTTATCTCTTCCATAGAATGTAAGGTTGATGTACGGGCCATGATAAATAGATAACTGAATATTCAATGGCTATTCCATTTAAGGCTAGTGTGTTGTTAAGCAAAATTGTCTCATTAGCATGGCTTTTGTTTCTTTTGAGTGGAAGTACTTTCAGCTGTTAAGTGCTAAGTCCCAGGCCCAGGGCCCTGTCAAGTGTGAAACCTGTGTGGGTTGGTGACTTAGGAGGGGCCAGCTCGGGAACCAATGGTCTCTGGTCGTTGAGGCGGGGCTTGAGAACGCTGGAAGCTCAGCTGTAAGGAGGGGTGAACCGGGAGACAACTTCAGAGGAGGCAGAGGTGGAAGCTGTGGAAGCCGGAAGCTGCAGAAGCGGGACGCTGCAGAAGCAGGATGCTGCGGAAGCAGGGCTTACCCAAGTGCGTGCAGGAACGTGAGGCCAGTGAAAATGATTTGGCTAAATACTATCTTGTTTTTCTGTGGCCTCCTGGTTGCTCTTCTGAGATGGGCTTTCTGGGCCTGGAGTCTTTTTGTCAAGATGTTGGAATGGGGAGGCTGGTTCAAGGTTCTGCTGCGGTGGGGCCTAAATAAATTTCTTGTTGTTTTCTCCTTAGAGAATCTCTCATACCTTGCGATTTCAGACCATTCAAACATATACATGATTATATTTGAGATCATAAATTCGGCCTTC
>CM053624.1:90049206-90065933 GCA_028646595.1 Phalanger gymnotis
TTGGTTTAGTGCTAGAGAATATGGTACTATAGACTCCTTACTGATGCATTATAGCATATTAAGTGACAAAGATGGCCCAAAGGGAGTTATTTCTCAATAATAGCTCATATTTATGTGATATTTTTAAATTGTTTTTAAAATATTGTAAACTTAATAAACTTTGACAAAACAAACAAATAAAATAAGAGGCATAAAATCCTTCCTTGAACATTAACAGAAACAAATAAATGACTCCACAAATAACAAAGAAAGAACATATTTTTGCTTTTGTCACGTTTCAGGTATCAAAATTGGATTTTATAATTTTTATAAATTGAAGTTTAACAAAAATAACTGAAATTTTAAAAGATTAACCCTATTTTCCTATTTTCTTTCCTCCCTTTCTCCATCCTTTTCTTCCTTCCTTTCTCTTCTTTCTCCTTCCCTCCATCTCTTCCTTCCCTCCTTCTGTTTCTTCTCTCACTCCTTCCTTCTCTCGCTCTCCTTTCCTTCATTCCTTCACTCCTATGCCTCCCCTTTCATTTTACATAGTTGCGTTCAGTGTGTATCCAGTTATGGGTCTGCTGATTTTGTCTTGCATCACCTTATATAGGTAATTTCAGATGTAACAAACGGCTGAAAACAGAAACTCTTTGTTTTCATAGACTGGACTGAATTTGGGAGTGCTTCATAATCATTATTTTTGGTTGATGCTTCCATTCAGAATTTTCTCTAAATTATCAGAACTAGGGTCACCTTGTTCCCATCCAAGTTATTTCCTGGAAACATCGAAATATAATTCATGTTTGAATCTCACGTTAAGGCCTTTAACTTCTATACAAGCATTCAAGTTAACAATGCATTAAATACTATCCTGCACAAGTTTTATTTCATCTGAAAGATGGGGATATAAATAAAGGAGCTCATATACTAATGGAGAAGACAACATATAAGTGAATAGGTACAGATAACATGCATGCAGAAGAGATAGAAGGTTTAAATCCATATAGTTCTTCTTGTAAAGCCATGTAGTTTCTAAGAAAGATCTTATAGTTGCAAAATCTTACCTTCTATTAAGTTAAGTGAAGGGATTATGTCTCTTGCCCTTTCCAAATCTTTTAGCTATGATTGTCTCACTTCTCTCTACTCTCTTTCTTAAAGGACAAGTCCAAGGGTGTTATTCAGGTTTAGAACTAGTCATGACTCAATCAATCATTCTAAATGTGCTGTTAATAGGCCAAGGACAAGGATACTCATGGTGTCAGTTGGAATGTTTATACTTTTTAGTAGGAGAAATTTTTGATGCCAGAAAAAAGCCTCTTCTTTTAATGTTGTTAACCTTGACCAGGCTCCTTCTGGGCACACCCTATAAACAAATTTCCTTGTATGTTTTATATTTATCATTTTTATGACAAAATAATATTCCACTACATTAATGTACTGTAATTTCTTCAGTTGTTGGCAGCAATCATAGAGTTTCTTTCAGAAGGAGTACATACCATTTCCATTCTCAGGGATGGCTCTGTCCTCTGGCCAATTCTTTCAAGGACGTACTGATTCACTACTCTTCGGTAAACATTAAGTAATTTTAAGATGCTTAATCAACTTAAGAAATAATTAAAATATGTTTTTGAGGGCAGAACACAATAAATATGTTTTGGTTAACTTCTCACAAAGTCTTAAATATGCACATGTTTATAACATATACATATATATGCATATATATTTATATAGGTTCTTTCTCATTTTCTCTAAATAAATATAAAAGTAGTTTTCCTACCATTATAAGTCCTTTCCTCAAGCTAATTTAATGAATTTGTATGTATGTAGAAGTAAACTGCGTAACAGAATTGTAGCCAAATAAGTTGTATCAAAGTCTTGGCTCCTCCGTTTGCTAGCTTTGAATGTGAGCCTGGACAAGTTATTGAGACTTTGTGACTCTGTTACTTCATCTTTAAAATGGAGATTGGAATACTTAAACTATTTACCTCATTGGGTAGAAATGACATATGAAGATTAAATAAAATATAGTACATAAAATGCTTGTTTTTTAATAGTAAAGCATCATGCAATTGAGAGAAGTAACTGAATTAACTTATCAAAGTTAGTTTATATACCATTCCAAGAGATCTAAGTATTAGTTTTTTCATATTGTGGTATGCTTTCATTTTTAATTTTAAAATAATATTTTCCCAATTGCATATAAAGACAATTTTTAGCATTCATTTAAACTTTTTTTTTCCATTTCAAATTTTATCTCTTTCTCCCTCATCTTCCTTCTCAGAGACAGAAAACAATTTGATATTAGGTTATACATGTTCAGTTATGTGAAACATATTACCATATTAGTCGTGGTTTGAAAGAAGACATTGACCCAAAGGGGGAAAAACATGAAAAAATACAGAAAGCCAAAAGTAGTATGCTTTGATCTATGTTCAGAGTCCATGAGGTTGTTCTCTGGAGGTGGATAGCATTTTTAATCATATATCCTATGAAATGGTCTTGGATCATTGCATTTCTGAGGATAGCTAAGCCATTCACAGTTCCTCATCATACAATATTGCTGCTACTGTGTACAATGTTCTCCTGGTTCTTCTCACTTCATTTTGCCATCAGTTCATGTAATTCTTTCCAGATTTTTCTGAAATCAGCCTGCTCATCATTTCTTATAGCAAAGTAGTATTCCATTACAATCATATACAACAAGTTCTTCAGCCATTCCCCAATTAGTGGACATCCCCTCAGTTTCCAATTCTTTGCCAATACAAGAAAAGCAAAAACAAAAAACAAATCTGTTATATTTTTGTACAAATAGGTCCTTTTCTTTTTCTTAAAAAAATCTTTTTGGGATACAGACCTAGTAGAGGTATAATTGGTTCAAAGGATATGCACAGTTTTGTAGCCTTTTGGACATAGTTGCAAATAGCTCTCCAGAATGGTTAGATCAGTTCACAACTCCACCAACAATGCATTAGTGCTCCAATGTTCCCACCTCCTCTCTAACATTAATTATTTTCCCTTTCTGTCCTATTAGCCAATCTGATAGGGGAGGTGGTACCTCAGAATTGTTTTAATTTGCATTTTTCTAATCAATAATGAATTAGATCATTTCTTCATATGAATACAGATAGCTTTGATTTATTCATTTGAAAACTGCTTACTCATATCCTTTGACCATTTATCTATTGTGGAATGAAATATAGCCAGTAAACTCAAAGTTAAGGAGGCAGATGGCTGAGGCATCCTGCTTAACTTTGGGTTCCTAGGCTAGATTTCTTTTTCAAAAACCAAGCCTTAAAGTCAATTCACTCTGGAGGGCATAGATTGAACAAGAGGTCCCTGCCCTCCTAGCACAGAGTGCATGTAAAAACCAAATAGTAAATACTTATCTTTTGTTCAGGAACTCTGAGGATTTTCCCTCACAGTTTGATTGTTTTTTGAGTTTTAATTAAAGGGGCCATCCCTTGATTAACTTCTGAAAGAGGCCTATTCACTGAATGGGAATTGCTTCACTCAAAGTGAGAACCTGAAAAGACCTTAGCCTGAAAGGTCCAGGATCTTCCAATACATCCTGGGCCATCTCCAGTCATTGCCACTGGACTGGGTCCAATACAGTGACTTTGCACAGCCATCCCCCACTCAAATCAAAGTCAACTGCAAATCATGTCATCATTTCCTTAATGTCATGGTCCTCTTAAAGGATGAAGGACAAACAAAATTGTGGAATGACTTGTATTCTTACATATTTAACTCATTTCTCTACATATATGAGAAATAAGGCCTTTATCAGAGACATTTGCTGTAAAAATTGTTTCTCAGCTTTCTCCTTTCCTTCTAATCTTATTTGCATTGGTTTCATTTGCACAAAAACTTTTAAAATTTTAATATGATTAAAATTGCATATTTTGCACCTAGTAGTGCTCTCTATCTCTTATTTGTTCATAGATTCTTCCCTTCTCCATAGATCTGAAAAGTAATCTATTCCTTGCTCTCCTAATTTGCTTATGATCTCACCCCTTCTGTCTAAATCATGTACCCATTTTTACCTTATCTTGGTACATGGTATAAGATGTTAGTCTTTCTTTAGGTTCTGCCATACTGTTTTGTAGTTTTCCCAGCAGTTTTTGTCAAATAGTAAGTTCTTGTCTCAAAAGCTAAGGTCTTGGGATTTATCAAACATTAGACTGCTATGGCCATTTACCACTGTGTATTATGTACCTAATATTTTCCACTGCTCTACCACTTTATTTCTTAGCCAGTATCAGATTGTTTTGATGATTACCACTTTATAATATAGTTTGAGGTCTGGTATTGCTAGGCAACCTTCTTTTACATTTGTTTTCATTAGTTCCCTTGATATTTTTGAGCTTTTGTTCTTCCAGATGAATTTTGTTATCATTTCTTCTAGCTCTATAAAATAATATTTTGGTAGTTTGTGGTATGACATTAAATAAGTAAAATAATTAAGGTAGAATTTTCATTTTTATTATATTGGTACAGCCTACCCATGAGCAATTGATATTTTTTCTAATTGTTTAGATCTGACTTTATTTGTGTGAAAAATGTTTTATAATTGTGTTCATATAATTCGTGGGTTTGTCTTGGTGGATAGACTCCCAAATATTTTATATTGTCTACAGTTATTTTCAAAGGAATTTTTCCTTCTATGTCTCATGGCTGGACTTTGTCAGTAATGTATAGAAATTCTGATGATTTATCTGGGCATATTTTATATCCTGAAACTTTTCTAAAGTTATTAATTATTTTAATTAGTTTTGTAGTTGCTTCTTTAGGATTCTCTAAGTATGCCATCATATCATCTGCAAAGAGTGATAGTTTTGTATCCTTATTGCCTATTCTAACTCATTCAATTTCTTTTTCTTCTCATCGTTAAAGCTATCATTTCTTTTTTTCTCTTAACAATTATTTTATTTAATATTTTAGTTTTCAACATTGATTTCCCCAAGATTTTGAGTTGCAAATTTTCTCCCCATTTCTACCCTACCTCCACTCCAAGATGGCATATATTCTGATTGCCCCATTCCCCAGTCAGCCCTCCCATCTCTCACTGCCCCCGTCCCCTTTCCCCTTACTTTCTTGCAGTGCAGGATAGATTTCTATGCCCCATTCCCTATATATCTCAGTTGCATGCAAAAACAACTTGAAGATTGAATTAAGTTTTAATACTTTTTCATTTTCTTTTTTTTGGAAGGAAGAAGGCAGGGCAATTGGGGTTAAGTGACTTGCCCAAGGTCACACAGACAGTAAGTGTGTCAAGTGTCTGAGGCCAGATTTGAACTCAGGTCCTCCTGATTCCAGGGCCAGTACTCTACTCACTGTGCCACCTCACTGCCCCCAAAGCTATCATTTCTAGTGCAATATTGAGTAATAGTGTGGATAGTGAGCATCTTTGCTTCACCCCTAATCTTTTTGAGAGGGCTTTTAGCTTCTCCTCATTACAGATAATGCTTGCTGATGGTTTTAGATCAATACTACTTATCAGTTTAAGAAAGCACCATTTATTGCTATGTGCTCTAATATTTTTTAATAAGAATGGGTGTTGTATTTTGTTAAAAGCTTTTTCTGCATATATTGAGATAATCATGATTTCTGTTAATTTTGTTATTGATATGGTCAATTATGCTAATAGTTTCCTAATATTGAATCAACCCTTCATTCTCAGTATAAATCCCAGCTGGTCATAGTTCGTGACTCTTATGATGTATTGCTGTGATCTCTTTGCTAGTATTTTCTTTAATTTTTTTTTTTTTGCATCAATAGTCATTAGCGAATTGGTCCACCATTTTATTTCTCTGTTTTTGCTCTTCCTCATTTATATGTCAGCACCATATTTGTGTCATAAAAAATGGTAGAACTCCACCTATTTTTCCAAACACTTTATATAGTATTGAAATTAATTGTCCTTTAAATATTTGGCAGAATTTACTCATGACTCCATCTGGTGCTGGGTTTGTTTTTTTTTTAGGGAATTCACTGATGACTTGTTCGATATATTTAACTAATATAGGCTTATTTACATGTTCTATTTCATCTTTTATTATTCTGAATAATTTACATTTTTGTGCATATTCAACAATTTTACTTAAATAGATTGGAAATTGGAGGGATACCCTAGGTTTAAGAATGGCTAAAAAATTGTGGTAATGCATCCTTTTCAGAGTATAATGCAATTAAAAAATGATACTCAATAGAGAGCCATAGAAGCACAAATTAAAATTAAGGGGTTTTTTTGAACTAATATTTTTGCCAATTAATGTAGAAACAATTTTTAACATTTTAAAAATTTGAATTCCAAATTCTCTCCTCCTATTAAAGGGAATGAAAAAAAATGAGACAAAATATCAAAATTTATGGGAATTTAGCCAAAGTAGTACTTAGGAGAAAATTTGTGTTTCTAAATGTTGATATCTTTAAAATAGAGAGAGAGCAGATCAATGAATTTGGCATGTAACTTGTAACAATGTAATTAGCATGTAGGAAAAGAACAAGTTAAAAATCCCCAATTAATCCCCAAATAGCAAATCTTGAAAATCAAAGGACAGACTAATACAATTGAAAGTAAGAAAACCATTGTGGGGGGAGGGGGCAGAAGAAAAGTTAAAAAGCAAAAAAAAAAAAAGTGTGCTTCAATTTGCCTTCAAACTCCTTCAGTTCCTTCCCTAGAGGTGGAAAAAATTTTTCATCTTAAGTTTTTCAGAATTGTATTGGAACATTGTATAGTTGAAAATAGCTAAGTCATTTACAATTCTTCATTATATAATATTGCTGTTATTGTGTTCACTGTTCTCATTCTGTTCAGTTCACTTTGCATCATTTCATGTAAGTCTTTCCTTGTTTTTCTGAAAGCATCCTGCACATTATTCCATCACAGTAATATACCACAACTTGTTCAGCCGTTCCCTGATTGATGGGCATCCACTCAATTTCTATTTGTTTTCCTACCACTGAAAGACCTGCTCTAAACATTTTTGTTAATATAAACCACTTTCCTTTTTATTTAACTCTTTGGGATACAGACCTCATAGTGGGTTAAAGGGTATGCCCAGTTTCATAGCCCTTGGGAATAGTTTTAAATTTCTCTCCAGGATTTTTGGATCAGTTCACAATACCACCAATAGTTCTTTAGTGTCCATATTTTCCCACATCCCCATAACATTTGTCATTTTCCTTTTCTGTCATATTAATCAATCTGGTAGGTTGAGGTGGTACCTCAGAGTTGTTTTAATTTGTATTTCTCTAATCAATAGTGATTTAGAACATTTTTTTCATATGACTATAGATAACTTTGATTTCTACTTCTGAAAATTGCCTGTTCATATCCTTTGACCATTTTCGAATTGAAGAAAGATTTGAATTCTTGCTAATTTGCCTCAGTTCTCTATATATTTGAAAAATGAATCATTTATCAGAGAAACTTGTAGTAAATTTTTTTTCAGTTATGAGTCCTAATTTAGTATCTTCTTCCATCCTATTTCCACCCCCACCCTGTTTATCCTTTGCCCTGTCTCTTTTTACCCTGTTCCTCTTCAAAAATGTTTTGTTTCTGATCACCACATGCCCCAATCTGCCCTTTTTCCTATCAGGCCCTCCTTTCTCTTATCCCTTTCCCCTTCTACTTCCCTGTAGGGTAAGAGAGATTCTCCTACCTAACTTCTATTATCTTATTCTCTTTATGAGCCAGTTCCAATCAGAATAATGTTCAAATATTGTTCACCATGCCCCCATCTTCCCCTCCACCATATAGGCTCTTTCATGCCTCATATGTGAGATACTTTACCACATTCTATTTTTCCCTCCTCATTCTCCTACTGCATCACTGTTTCTTAACCCTGAACTAAATATGTAGATGTACATATATGTATATGTGTACATATATACATATATGTATACATGCATGTATACATGTGCATGTACATATTCGTATACATATATACACAGACATATGCATATATATTATCCTATCATGGTCTTCTCATTCTCATGCTCTCTGACCATGGATTCTCTTTCTAACTGCCCTAATAATGAGAAAGTTCTTACGAGTTACAAGTATCCTCTTCCCATGTAGGAGTGTAAACAGTTTAATTTTATTGAATCCCTTATGATTTCTCTTTCCTGCTCACTGTTTTATGCTTTTCTTGAGTCTTGCATTTAAAAATCAAATTTTCTATTCATCTCTGATCTTTTCTTCAGGAATCCTTGAAAGTCCTCTATTTCATTAAATATTCATCTTTTTCCCTAAAGATTCAGGATTTAAAGATACTCAGTTTTGCTGGGTAGGTGATTCTTGATTGCAATTCTAGCTTTTTTTCCATCTAGAATATCATATTCCAAACTCTCTGATCCTTTAATGTAGAAGCTCTTAAAGCTTGTGTTATCTTCACATAATATTTGAATTTTTCTTTCTATCTGCTTGCAATATTTTCTCCTTGACCTGGGAGCTCTAGCATGCTCTTTTTGGAATATCTTTTAGGAGAAAATTGGTGGATTCTTTAAATTTCTATTTTACCTTTTGATTCTAGGATATTATGGCAGTTGTTTCTTGATAATTCCTTGAAAGATGAAGTCTAAGCTCTTTTTATTCTATCCTGGCTTTCAGATAGATCCATAATTCTTAAATTAGCTCTCTTCAGTTTATTTTCCAGATAAATTGTTTTTTTTTTCTTGTGAGATAATTCACATTTTCTTATTTTTTTCATTCATTTTTGTTTTATTGTTTCTTGATTTCTCATGGAGTCATTAGCTTCCACTTGACCAGTTATAATTTTTAAGGAACTGTTTTCTTCACTGAGCTTTTGTACCTCTTTACCCTTTGGCAATTCTATTTTAATGAGTTTTCTTGAGTGGCTTTTTGTGCCTCTTTTACAATTAGTCTATTCTGAGTTGGTTTTTTTCTTTAATGTGTTATTTTCTTCAATATTTTTGTGTCTACTTTAGTAAGTTGTTGACTCTTTTTCATGATTTTCTTTCCTTACTCTCATTTCTTTTCCTAATTTTTCCTCTATCTGTCTTGTTTAATGTTAAAATGCCTTTTGAGCTTTTCCAGGGATGCTTTTTGGGACTGAGATCACTTTGCCTTTTTCTATGAGGATTTGCATATAGACAATTTAATTTTGTTACCTACTTCTGAGCTTGTGTTTTGTCCTTTCCTGTCACTGTAGCAAATTTCTAGGTTCAGGTTCTTTTATTTTGTTGCTTTCTTGCTTGCTCATGTTTCCAGTCTATTTCTTGACTTTTAATTTCATGTTAAAATTGGACTCTGATTCAGGTTTCAGGAGGCATTGTCCTAAGCTTCATGTTTTTTGTGCTTCTGTTTTCAGACTTAGTTCTGGGTGTCTGTAAGTTTTCAGTTCTTCCAAAGTGGAATGAATTCAGAAGAGATGTTGTCACAGCAACCCTGGCCTGTGTTCTGGTCTGTCAGTGACCACAAGCCCTCTTTTCCACACTGTAACTATGTCCTGTAGCCACATTCTACTGTGCTAATGCTTCTCCTTACTGTGGGAGTGTAACCTGGAATGGCATATGGGCAATGCAATAGACTTCTACATGCAATGCCAGGAAAAAGTCTCCTATAATCTCCTAACTACTTGTCCAATCCCCTTACTGTCTGTGGGTTGAGACTTCCAGAAGCCAACACTGCTGTCAATTCAGTCACCCTCCAAGGCATGTTGCTGGGTTTCCAGCACTTATTTGCCCTCTACTCTTAAAACAGTGACACAGTCCTTTCCTGCTGAACTTCTAAGTTATCTTGGGCTAGACAAGTTTTTCATCTCATACTTTTGTTGGCTTTGCTTCTACAGAATTCATTTTGAGGCATTATTTTAAAGTTTTTTGGAGGGAAATTTTTGAGAGCTCAGATAAGTCCTTGCCTTTACTCCACCATCTTGACTCCACCCCATCCAGGAGTTCTTTTCTTCAGTGAATTTTTGTTCCTCCTTTTTTTCCATTTGGCCAATTATGCTTTTTAATACATTCTTCTCTTTGGTGGATTTTTGTGACTCATTTGCCATTTGTCCAATTCTTTTTATTAAGTTGTTATTTTCTTCAGTATTTTTTGTGCCTCACCAAGTTACTGACTTTCTTTTCATAATTTTCTTATATAACTCTCATTTCATTTTCCAGGTTTTCCTGTACCTCTTTTATTTGATTTTTAAAATGCTTTTTGACCTCTTCCAGGAATTCTTGTGGGGTTTGTATCCCATTCATGTCTTTAAGTTTTTCTTGTAGCTGCTTTGAACTTGTTGTATTCTTCTGGGTTTGTCTTGATCTTCTGTGTCACCCTAGTAACTTGTTGTTATCAGGTTCTTTTGTTGTTTGCACATTTCCCAGGCTATTTCTTGACTTCTTAATGTTAAAGTTTTGCTCTGCTCTCACAATAGATGGGAAACTATCCTAAACTTCATGTTTTTCATGCTACTGCTTTCAGAGGTAGTTCTGGTGGTCTGTAGTTTTCAGATCTTCCAAGGTAGTATGATCTAAGGACAAGTGTAGTCACTGCCTTCCTGGCCTGAACTTTGGTCTTTACCCAGGAAAGGCCTTCTTCCCCTGTAGCCACTAATGCTAACATTCCTCCTGTCCCTGGGACTGTGACCAGGCCCTCTACTCTCTTGCAGCAATGATTGCTAGTGCTTGCCTATTCTGGAATTGAGACTCAGTCCTTACTCCTCCATGAGTGAACATAAACATTCTTCTCTACCCTGACCAGAGCCCCTGCTCCTCTAGGGCTACAAGTGCTGTTTCTCTTTTTTGGCCCAGGACTGTGGCCTGGAACTTTGTAGGTAATGCAACTGAGCCCAGGGTCAACAGAGGGTCCCCTGCAATCTTCTCCTGACCAGTTGTCTGACTCTCCACCTTCCATGGCCTGAGAGTTCCTGAAACTGCTGCCTCTGCTAAGGCAGTGTAACTGTTATTAAGGTGGGACTTTTGCTGTGCTTCTGTTAAGTGCCTTTAATGACTCTGGCCTTTGTTTGAATGGGGCAGATAAAGTGAGATCTTTTTTTCTTGGAGTATTTCTCAGCACTGAGATAATTGGGAGTAATTGATTTGTATATGATGTGATACTGGGGATGTGGAACTTTCCCACACCTAGCCTGGGTGTGGTCAGAGTCCTCAGGGCTCTGAACAGGATACAGTTGAGGAGAGCTTAGCATTTGACTTTTGGGGCACACTCATGGAAGGAGTATTGAGACTCTGGGCAAGCTGTAACTACCCCCAGCTTTACAACGCAGATGTTGGTTCTTCTCTGGTAACTATGTATTGTGATTTGAATCAGACAAGGTCTGTCTGTTGATGTTCGTAATTTCTGTTTGTATTTGCCTTGAAGTTCAGGGGGCTGATCTTTTGCCCCTGAACTGTGAATGATATTTGTACGTTTGATTAAACTGAGAGTATTAACCCCTTTAAGTTGCTTTCCTTAGAAAAGCAGATGAAAGAACCTGTATTGGCAGCTTTCTGTGTGCTCGTTGTTGGTAAGTCTTACACCCCTACAGCAGCTGCTAGCAGATTGTTTTTACAAGCAGCTACCTAAGTCCACTGCTTCCACCATGGGCAGGGCCTACAGTATGAGGTCTGCACTGTGCTCCAGGCCTGACCATCACCTCCATAAGACAAAATTTTTTTCTGACCTCCTAAATTGTCTTGGGCTAGTAAATTATTTCACCCAAACTTTTGTTGGTTTTGCTACTCTAAAATTCAATTTGAGGCATGTTTTATAGTTGTTTGGAGGTGAACTTGGGAAAGCTCAGTTGAGTAATTGTCTACATCATCTTGATTCTGCCTCCCATCAGCCTACATACTTTGAATCAGATGACATTGTTGAGGTTATACCCCACAGAAGCTATGGAAGAAAGTTCCCATAGACTCCAAAATATTTATAGCATCACCTTTTTTTGGTGATAAGTAAGAATTAGGAAGAAAGTAGATGTCAATTGATTGGGAAATGGCTAAATAAAGTGTGGTACATGAATATAATGGAGTGTTCTTGTGCTATATAGGAAATGGTGTGTATGACGAATACAGAGGAGCATGGAAAAATCTATATGAACCGACCTAGGATGAAGTAAGCAGAGTCACAGAAACTATATACACAGTAGCAACAGCATGGAAAAGACTAAACACCAATAAAAAAAATCAAAAGTACACGTAACACAATTCTAAGATGCAAAAGACTAGAATGAAGAGATATGAAAGCACACCTCCAACCCATCCTTTTCTAAGGTTGGAAGTTTAGATGTTATATATTGCACAGTTTCAGTTTCTCAATGTTATGATCGGTTATGCTGATTTTTCCCCCCAAAATACTATTTATTATATAGGATGGCTCTCTGGGAGAAGGAGAGGAAGAGATACTTGGGATAACTATGATGATGTAAGAAACAGAAGATATCAATAAAAACTTACTTTGTAAAAATGTTGATAAATTAAACACCCAAACTTCTCTTTAGAAACTTCTATTGATTGGGAATTTATCGCCTCTTTAGAGAGGAAGTGGAAAACTTCTCTCTAAACTAAACCCTCACTTCCTTAATAGCAACCATAGATAGTCATGGGAATCAACACATTTTATGTGATAAACATAAAAAATGTTCTTTAAAATACCTTACTTCCATATTATAGTTGAACTGCTTCTTAATTCTTGCTAAGCCATTCCTCTAGTATATTAACATGTATGCATATGAGTATTTATTGTACAATTTCATAATTAATGAACATTAGCTTCAAAATAAATATAAATCTTGCTTTGCATAAAGGCTTACCAATTGCTTAGGGGACTCTACTAACATTTAGTTCACTGATATATCACCATTTTGTGTTTTGGAAACCACAGGATGCACACTGGTTCTAACATTTTAAAGAGCCTTTTGTGCTGAATGGCAAATAATTTAACCATCCTAACATCTGTACGTTGTATTAAAATGTGGAGAGAAGCAGAATAATTTGATGTAGTAGTATCTTGAGCTTCAAAGCCCTAAGTAGTAGATGGCATACATGCTTGATTGTAGTGGTGATATAATTGCCCTTTTGGGATTTCAGAATTAAAAGAAAAAATGCAACACTATAGAAAGGGGGTTAGACACTTAGGATATGCATAGTAATATGAAACACAATTTTGAATAATTTTGTAACTTTGAGCAATTTAAGTAATTTTAGGGTGTATAGATATTCTGAGAAGACTAGTACTTCTGGTGTGAGTGCTGCTGATCCTTTCCCCGGACTACGTTCTACCTTTGTGATCCACTTGCCACCCATTCCTCACCCGTGTCTTCAAAAAGCTGTAGCATGCACAGCAGTTACATACTAGTAAAATGTCTTGGCATTTGGGCTAAACCAGGTTGAGGGTAACCGGCAGGCCTCACACTCTTCAGTGAGTTAGAATATCTACCTCAAGCATGTGGAGACTTCCCAGGCAAAATAGGTAGATGTAAATAAGTTGTTTTAATGATTGATGAAGGCAGCAGAAGCAGGTGATGTAGAGTTCTTAGAACTTGGTCAGATATTGAAGATGCCAGGGTTATCCACTGTATCCCACTCTGTTGCCAATTGTCTTGCCTTACCACGGAACTCTGATGATTCTGGAAGAGAGAGTGAGTCTGATGACTTTGAGCAGCTCTGCCTCGCTTAAATCCAATTTATGCACAATTCAAAAGATATCACCCACACCATTTTACTATTTTTCCTACTTCAAAGTCCTGTGGCAATGGGAAAGTGACAAAGCAGCAGATGTGGATACATTGGAAGCTATAGGTACAACTCCGCACATAGGCAGCCCAAGCCAATGTCATCTTCTCATTGGACTGAAGTAGCAATGGGATTTGGCAACCCCCTGGGTGTCTGAGCAACCTTTTTGAAGGATCATACTGCTCACCACCTGGCTTGAGGAAGGGTCTAGAAAAGGTACCCTAAAAATTTTCTGCTTCACCCAACCATGGCCTACTTGCTACAACAGGCAAAGATCCCACCCTGAAGTTGAAACACACCAAAAAATGCACAAAAAATTTTTTGTGAGGATGATTCTACTCACCACTGGTATATGGAATGTGTGCGTGCTTATGAACAGCACAAAAAATGTAGACCTGAAAGATGAAAAGCTCTTGTTGCCAGACTACTCAGTAGGTATCTCATCAAAAATCAACCTTGACTAAAACAAGGCTAGCAAATGAAGGCCACAAAAGTTGGAGCTGGATATGCATTTCTCTGGAGTGACTGCAGTGAGAAATTCTGTGAAGCTGGCATAGGTTTTTCAATCCAAACCAATTTAGTTAACAAAGTTGTATGCCTCCCTAAAGGAATGAATGACAGGCTTGTGATGCATTTGCTACTTGCAGGAAAGCACCATCATCAGTGCATACACTCTCATCATGATGAGCCCTGACAAAGCCAAAGAAAAATTTTAAGAAGACCTAGTGAACTTCATCATTAATGTGCCAAAAGAGGAAAAGCTTGTAATTCTGAGTGATTATACACTAAAGTAGGCACAGACTATCTGAGTAACCTGAAGTCCTTAGGAGGAATGGAGTTGAAAAGAGCAAGTCAGTCACTACTGAAGACTTGTATATTTCATGTCTTTCTCATTACCAATATTGTCTTCTGTTGACCTAAATGGAATCAAACTTCGTGGATGTGCCCTTCCAGCAAATATTGGCATTTAATAGACTATGTCATTGTAAAAAGAACAGATAGACAGGATATGAGAGTGATGAAGGCAATCTGTAACACAGAGTACTGTACCTATCATTGGCTTCTCCTCCCCAAGCTAACTACTTACATTCAACAAAAATGGTGATCCTGAGGCAAGATGACTGCCAGAAGACTTAGTGCCAATAGATTAGAGTGCTTCTTTGTGGGTGAATAATTTCTCGCTAACTTGAAGGGAAAGCTGAACCAATGTACATTTGGTAACAGTGGAGCAAAAGTGGAATGGGCAGCATTCAGAGATTTGGTGTTCAGTTTCACATTTACTCATCTAGGTCAGAACACTTGCAAACATCGAGAAGGTTTGATGAAAATGATGGGGAAATTCAGAAGCTGCTAAATGAAAAGTAAGAACTCCACAGGGTTTACCACTGAGATAGTTTGTCCATCTCTAAGAAGGTAGCATTTAACTACATCAAAAGTAAAGTGCAATGAAGCTGAGAGAAATGCAGCATTTTTGGCCTCAGTAAAGAATGCTGATGAAACTGATTTGTACACTGATAGTAACAATCCAAGGCACTTTTATAATGCCCTGAAGGCTATTTATGGGCCAAAGACCAATGGCGTCTCTCAACTACTCAGAGCTGATGGACCCACATTGATTAGTGATAAGGACATGATCCTGGAGAGATGGGCGGGGCACTTCCATAGCATTCTCAATGATATACCTCACATTGAATCAATCCCTCTCTAGCTAAACTTCCAAATGAAAAAGAACTTTTGAATGCCATTAGACCCCTTGTGTGGCAAGGTGCCTGGGGCTGATTCTATTCCAACTGGGATTCACAAGGTAGGGGATCCATTGCTCATATAAAACCTGACTAAAATCTTTTGAGCTGTATTATCCCCCAGGAGTTCAAGGATGCCTCCATTGTCCATCTCTATACAGGAAAAGGATATAAGCTGTCCTTCAACAAACACTGGAGAGGTCTCTCTCTTAATCGACAGCAAGATTCTTGCCAGACAAGATGGCAGCTGGAAAGCAAGGACTTGCTTAAGCTCTCCCCCAGGTCCCTCCAAGCACCTATAAAAATGGCTCTGAACAAATTCTAGAGCTGCAGAACCCACAAAATAGCAGAGGGAACCGCAGGGCTCCAGCCCAGGACAGCCTGGATGTTCGCTGGGAAGGATCTATTGCAAGGAGCTGGGAGTGGAGTGGTGCACGGCCCAGCGTGGGCCACAGCAGGACCAGCCAGACCAGGAGCCAGGCAGAACAGGCCATGGTTACCAGACTTCTCAACCCACAAATGCCAAAGACAACAGAGAAGGTTAGTGGGAAAAGCTGCTGGGACAGAGTGAAAGGAGTTCTGGGTTGGTCACTGCCCCTGGGGGCAGTGGAGGTAGTGCAGCTCTGAGGCTGCTTCCAGAGCTACAGTTGCAGTTGCTTCTGGCCCCAGGCCCACCTGGTGGGAAGAATTAAGCAGCAGATTAGAGTGAGAGTGCAAAGCCTGCTTTGCCCTACCTGGATCTGGGCCACAATCCTGGTTGGCAGTTATTGGAGGAGAAGGAGCGCTGGTGTGGCAGAGCTAGCTGTGTAGAAGTAGCTCTGAAAATAGCAGCACAGCCCCTCAAGCTTGGAACAAAGTACTCTCTACTCTACAAGCAGTCATACCCCAACAAAAAGCTCAAGGGTCAAGTAGTTGGGTGGGAACATGAGCAGGTAGCAAAAACAGTCCCAGATTCAGACTCAGACCTTGGAATCCTTTTTTGGTGACAAGGAAGACCAAAACATACAGCCAGAAGAAGTCAACAAAGTCAAAGAACCTACATCAAAAGCCTCCAAGAAAAACATAAACTGGTCTCAGGCCATGGAAGATCTCAAAAAGGATTTGGAAAAGCAAGTAGAGAAGTAAAGGAAAAATTGGGAAGAGAAATGAGAGTGATGCAAGAAAATCATGAAAAACAAGTCAATGACTTGCTAAAAGAGACTCAAAAAAATACTGCAGAACATAACAGCCTAAAGAATAGACTAACCCAAATATCAAAAGAGCTCCAAAAAGCCAATGAGGAGAAGAATGCCTTGAAAGGCAGAATTAGCC
>CM053624.1:90066433-90083564 GCA_028646595.1 Phalanger gymnotis
GTCACCAATCCACACCCACACAGGTTTCACACCTGACAGGGCCCTGGCCCTGGGGCTTAGCACTTAACAGCTGAAAGTACTTCCACTCAAAAGAAACAAAAGCCATGCTAATGAGACAATTTTGCTTAACAACACACTTGGGCACTGTGCTATGCATTCTACAATTATCTCACTTGATTGTTATAAAATAACGAGCTTAAGTGACTTCTCCAGGGTCATACTTCTAGTAAATGTCTAGGGCTGGATTTGAATTCAGTTCTTCCTGACCCCAGGCTTAATGTTCTATCCACTGTACTACCTTGTTACCTCTAGTAGAGAAAATGGAAGAAAAAACCATAAGTCCTTTTGAGAACTTTACTCCTAAGCAATCCATGTTGCTATTAGGAAAAAGACAAAAAATTAACTGTTTGTACTCCAGAAAGAAGGAGCACTCTTTTGCTCCAAATAATATAAATATCACATAGTAGCCAGCGAAAAGAGGGATAAGGGCTATACTACAACCAACAATCAAGGGACAATATACTTTGATTCAAGTTAATAGGAATTTATGCAACTTATATGAGCTTAGCTTTCTGTGGGGAATATTTCCCATAGAAATAGCCCATCCTGATTTGGATGAGATTTTCTGATGCGATTAGCATGTCTTCCCAAATCTTACCAGCAGTCAAATCGGTTTACAAGAGAATTTGGCATGAAAGAATCTGTAACCTTTCGAAGTCTATTCTGTCATGAAAATTTGATTGGCTAAAGAGTTGTGGAATGACAATTGCAATGAGAAGAATAAGGGTCAGAAACGAGAAAGGTCAGCCTTCTGGAAAAGGAAGATTTTTTCCTCTGTTCCTCAATCACTATCCAAGAAGGAAAGCAAACATTTCCTGATGTGTTAACATTCCATTAGGCCTATGTGGTACAGTGAATGGAGGACTGGGCTTGGAGTCACTTAATCACTGGTCTGTTTCAGTTTTCTCAACTGAAAGTGAGGATATGAATAGCACCTACCTCAGTGTTATTGTGAGGATCAAATGGGATGATATTTGTAAAATATTTAGTGTAGTGCCTAACACATAATAGGTGCTTAATAAATGGTTGTTCCCTTCCCTTCCCCATCTTGACCAAAGAATGCTAAGTGACCAGTGAACGCTAAATGTCATACCTTCAAATTTTTTCTAGGTAACACAACTATTATTTTCATTAAACATGTGAAGCCATAAGCTAAGCTTACATTAGCTAACCACAACAGCCCAGTCATCGGCATATGATATATCAGATATTATGTGCCAAGTCCTAAAAATAGATATAAGGAAAGACAAAAATACAGCCCACACCCTCAAGGAGCCCACATCATACAGTGTAATTAGTGAGACAACATGCAAATAACTATGTGCAAACAATACATTCATATATAACACAGTATAAATATACAGTATAATGCAGTAATGATGTAGAATATAAAGTATATAATATAATATGGTATAAATTGTATCATATAATAGAATATAACTGGAAGTTAATTTTGGAGGAAAAGAACTTGAGAGGAGGAATAGGGTGACTAGGAAAGACTTCTTGCAGTGTGACATTTGAACTGTGTCTCATAGGGAGCCAAAGAACCTAAGAGTAAGAGGCAAAGAAGAAGGACATCACAGGGATGAGGGATAAACAGTGGAAATGCACAGTCAGGAGATAGACCGTCATATATGAGGTAAAGTCAATGTTGTTGGAATGCAGAGTGATTGGGGAGGAGTAATGAATCCTAGCGATATTAGAAAACCACTAGAATTTGTGGAGTAGGAGGTGATATCAGCAAAAGATCAATATTGTCTATGAAATGCCTTCCCTTACGTATTAAAGGTAGCCTAGGAGTGCATCCTGAGAGCAACAGCATTAACATACCAGGGTGAGATGGAAAGCTGCATGGCTTACTGCAATACCTACCAACCAATATATGAAAGTTTCATCCGTACTCAGGACACTGAACAGTATTAAATAAATATTCTGGAACTTGACCTTCTCATCATATCTAAATAATCTAAGTAGGGACCTGCCTTCCCTTCCAACCCCAAAATGAATGGTCATATTTATTAATTTAGCTAAATGTAAGCGCAAAGCTCTTTACCTCATTCACAGCCACCCTACAATGGGAGAAAGTAATTTATTAGCATTTGTATTATAGATATAATCCTTAAAATCTACTGCCTTTGATTAGGTTATTTACTAAGGTAGTTTTTTACCCTCCCCCCAATAAATTTTTCTCCTCAATGAAACCTGCCTTCCAATAAAGGTGTTTTGAACGCAATTGTCTCAGTTTCCAGACCAAGAATTTTTTTTTTATTATACTTTACAAATTGGCTCCTCTTTTATCCATCCTGGAGATAAACGAAGATCTGTAAACCATGAGTAAAAAAGTTCTCACTTTCTTCCAACATTTGTTCATATTGCAGCAAATTCCCCAAGTAGAAGACTGATCATTCTGTGTTTCCTCTTGCTTTGAATATTTCCAAAACAATCTTCCTGAGCATCTTCTTATACTGGGTTTTAAACTCCCCCACATTTTTTTTTTTTGCAAATGTGTGCTGCACTTTAAATTTACTCTTGGTTATACATCCATGCTTTCATTTGTTGTGCAGGTTATTTTAAAATGTGACATTATTAGATAGGTATTAGATGATTCTCTAGGGAGTCACATTCATTTTTACATGAGTATGCTCCTTTATTAATATAATTTGCAATAGTTTTAATGATTTATTTATTCTTTAAACTTAAAAAATAAATTTCTAAATTCTTTCCCTCCTTCTTGCCAACACCCCATCCATTGAGGAGACAAATAATTTATCAATTATACATGTGAAATCATGTAAAACATATTTCCATATTAATCATGCTGCAAAAAATATCAACCGAGAAACATAAAGTGAAAAATGTATGTTTTTTTTTTTTCTTGGAGGGGGGAAGGCAAGGCAATTGGGGTTAGGTGACTTTCCCAAGGTCATACAGCTAGTAAGTCTGTCAAGCATCTGAGGCCAAATTTGAACTCAGGTCCTCCTGATTCCAGGGCTGATGCTCTACTTACTGCACCACCTAGCTGTTCCCAAAAGTGTATGCTTTAATCTGTACTCAGAGTTCATCAGTTTTCTCTCTGGAGGTAGATAGAATTTTTTCTCATGGGTGCTTTGCAATAATCTTGGATCTGTCTTAACCACAGTGGCTAAGACTATCACAGTTGATCATTGTTATAACATTCCTATTATTATGTTCTCCTGTGTCTACTCTCTTTACTTTGCATCAGTTCATATTCATCTTTCCTGTTTTTTCTGAAATCATCCTGCTCATCATTTCTAATAGCACAATAGTATTCCACCATGATCACATATACAATGAACTCAGCCATTTCCCAATTGATGGGGAAGAGGTCCTTTTTCATATATGTATGTATGTATATATATATGCACATATATATATCCATCTATCTATATGTGTCTATCTATACATACATCCATATATATATCTATATCTATCTATCTCGATCTCTATTGCTATATACATATGAATATCTACATATATACCACTCAACCAATTCAGATGAGAATGAGGTTCAAATGTTACCCGCTACCCTAACATTTTCCCCTCTACCATAAAAACTCATCTTTGTATGCCTCTTTTATGTGATAATTTCCCCTATTTTTGTTTTCCCTTTTCTGTCCTCCCAGCGCATCCCTTTTTGTCATGCTTCCATTTTTTTTAGATCATCCCAATATAATCAGCTCACTTCTGTGTCCTTTTTCTATGTTGAGTCCTTTTAGCTGCCCTAATAATGATAAAACTCTTAGGAATCACACGTATCATCTTCCCATATAGGAATATAAACAGTTTAACCTTAAAGAGTCCCTTATGATTTTTCTTTCATGTTTATCTTTTTATGTTTTTATGTATCTCTTGAGTCTTATATTTGAAAGTCAAATTTTTATTCATCTCTGATCTTTTCATCAGAAATGCTTAAAAGTCCTCTATTTCATCAAATATCAATTTTTCCCTGAAGGTTAATACTCACTTCTTCTGGGTAAGTTATTCTTGATTACATAATCTTAGCTCCTTTGCTTTCTAGAATATCATTTTCCAAATGATGCACACACATACACATGCATACATATTCATATGTATATATATATATACGTGTGTACTTGTGTGTATGTGTAATTGTGGATCTGACATTCCTTAAGTATGTAATAAACTTTCCAAGACATCTTTATCCTGAATGGACCATTTTCATGGAGGAAGTTCAAAATTTTGATTTCGTGACTTCTTCAAAATGCAAATCTTGTTGCCAAATTCAAAAGTGTTGGTTCAGAATCCTCCATGAACATATACATCCAGCCCTTGCTATATAAACACATTCCATTTTGCCAAGACTCTGTTAAAAATAAAAATAAAAGCCACCAACATCCAATGGAGAAACCATTTTTATTCACTTTAATTAGGGCATTATGGATCTGTTATGGACCCCAAACAAGTTACTGCCTTTTTACTGCAAAATACTCAACTTTGTGCTTAGTTAAAGGAAAAAGGAAAAAGCATGGTGCCCTGGAAAAGGTATTGGATTTAGGACCAGAGAACTTGGACTCAAGTCCTGACATTACCTACTGTTATGAGTGTAAAAGTTAAGACCCTCTCTGGGCCTCAGATTCCTCATCTGTAAAAGGAAGAAGTTGGATTAGATGGGCTGCAAGCTTTCTTCCAATTCTTAATTAATGAGGAGGAGCCAGTTAACTGCTGGAGGTGAGGGAGAAACTAAAGCAAGATTAACTAAGAGGGAGACAAAGAACTGCTTAAATTGCTTAACATATAAAATAATATTGTCCTTGGTTCTTTTTTTAATAGTACCTTTTTTCCAATTAGATATAGACAATTTTTGACATTCATTTTTTAATCATTTGCAAGTAATTTTTTTTTGCTTTTTTTCTTAATAGTATTTTTCCTATTTCACATAAAGACCATTTTCAACATTCATTTTTGTAAGATTTTGAGTTCCAATTTTTTTCCCTCCCTCCCTTCATTCCCCCTCCCCAAGACAGCAAGCAATCTGATATAGGTTATACAAGTGCAATCATGTTACATATATTCCCACATTAGTCATGTTTTAACATTCATTTAAAAAAGAATTGTGAGTTCCAAATTTTCCCCCTTCCTCTCTCCCTCCTGTATCCCCTCTAGAAAGGTTAGAATTTTAAATAGGTTAGAAAGTATGGGAGAAAAAAGGTACTGGGCTGCCTACCAAACTGAAGGTGTACAGAGCCATTGTGCTAACCTCATTATTGTATACCTGTGAAACCTGGAGAGTCTACCAGCACCATGCCAGGAAACTGAATCACTTCCATTTGAATTGTCTTACGAAGATTCTGAAGATCACCTGAAAAGATAGGTATCAGATACTGAGGTCCTTTCTCAAGCTAAACTGCCAAGCATTGGAATTGTACTACAGAGAACACAACTCCGATGGGCTTGCCATGTTGTTTGAATGCCAAATGTATGTTTGGTTAAAAGACTATTATGCAAAGCAGGTACTCACGTGGTTCTTAGAAGAAGCAGTAGAAGGACAATCTCAAGGTCTCTTAGGAATCAATTTTGATCAATGGAAAACACTGGCAAAGGACTGTCCAGTATGGTGTTCCTACATCAAAGAAAGTGCTGTGCTCAAAGCAGAATTGCAGTAGCTCAAAAAAAAAAAAAACATGAGATGTACAAATTTAGAGACATCTCCACTCCAAATGTTCATAAAGACTATTTGTGTCTGACCTATGGTAGAGCCTTCTGAACTCATATTGGTCTGATCACCCACAGTCAGGCATACTGTACCTTGGCTCCAATATGGTAATATTATTTGGTCCTCTTCAAGAATGAATGACAATAACCAACCATACGTGTAATCATGTGAAACATATTTCCATGTTAGTCATGTTTTGAAAGAAGAAACAGACCAAAAGGAAAACAAACATGAAAAAGATAAAGTGAATATAATGTTTCAATATTCATTCAGACTCCATTGGTTCTTTCTCTGAATGTGGATAACATTGTCCATCATTAATCCTTTGGAGTTGTCTTGGATCTCTGTATTGCTGAGAAGAGCTAAGTCTATCAGAGTTGGTCATCACACAGTGTTACTGTTACTGTGTACAATGTTCTCCTGGTCCTGCTCACCTCACAGAGCATCAGTTCATGTAAGCCTTTCCAGGTTTTTTCTGAAATCTGCCTACTCATCATTTCTTATAGTACAATAGTATTCTATTATATTCATATACCACAACTTCTTCAGCCATTCCCCAATTAATAGGCATCTCCTCAATTTCCAATTCTTTGGAACCAAAAAAAAAACCCGCTATCAATATTTTTTGTGCATATTGGTTGTTTTGCTTTTTCTCCAAGCTCCTTCAGATTAAGACCTACTGATGGTATTTTTGAATCAAAGAGTATGCACAGTTTGATTACCCTTTGACATAGTTCCAAATTGCTATCCAGAATGTTTGGATCAGTTCCCAACTCCACCAAAAGTCTATTAGTGTCCTAATATTTCCACATCCTCTCCAACATTTATTATTTTTCTTTTCTGTCATATTAGCCAATCTGATAGGTGTGAGGTGGTGTCTCAGAGTTGTTTTAATTCACATTTTTCTAATCAATAGAGAATTTTTTCATATGACTATAGATAGCTTCAATTTCTTCATCTGAAAACTGCCCATTCATATCCTTTCACCTTTTATGAATAGGGGAATAATGTATATTTTTTATAAATTTTATTCAGTTCTCCATACATGTGAGTAATGAGGCCTTTATCAGAATCACTGTCTGTAAAAATTGTTTCCCATCTTTCTGTTTTCTTTCTAATCTTGGTTGCATTGATTTTGTTTATGCAGAATCTTTAATTTAATAAAATTAAAATTATCTGTTTTACACCTTATTATGTTCTCTGTCTCTTGCTTGCTCAAAAATTCTTCCTTTCTACATAGACTTGACAGATGAATTATTCCTCACTTTCTTAATTTGCTTATGATAGCACTTTTTATGCCTAAATCATGTACTCATTTTGACCTTATTTTGGTATATGGTATAAGATGTTTTTCTATGCTTAAGTCGTTCAGTTTTCCCAGTAGTTTTTGTCAAATAGCAAGTTCTTATCCCAGAAGATGGAGTCTTTGAGTTTATTAAACACTATATTACTATGATCATTTACTACTGTCTTGTGTACCTAATATATTTCGCTGATTCACCACTATTTCTTTTTTAAAAACGTATTTACTTATTAGTTTTCAACATTCACTTTTATAAGATTGCGGGGTTTAAGAATATATTTATTTATTATTAGTTTTAAACATTCACTTTAATAAGATTGGGGGTTCTAAATTTTCTCCCTCCCTCCCCTTCCCCTTCACAAGACAGTACACCATCTGATATAGGGTGTAAATGTACAATCATATTAAGTATATTTCCACATTAGCTATGTTATGAAAGAAGAATCAGAACAAAAAGAAAAAAACATAAAAAATAAAAAACAACCAAAAAAGAGAAAATTCTGTGCTTTGATCTGCATTCAGACCCCATAGTTCTTGTTTTTCTGGATGTGGATAGCACTTTCCATCACGGGTCTTCTGGAATTGTCTTAGATCATAGCATTGCTCAGAAGAACTAAGTCTAACAAAGTCCATCATTGCATAATGTTGCTGTTACTATGTACAGTGTTCTCCTGTTTCTGCTTACTTCATTCAGCAATAGTTCATAAAAATCTTTCCAGGTTTCTCTGAAGTCTGCCTGCTTACCATTTCTTATGGAACAGTAATGTCCCATTGCATCTGTATACTACAACTTGTTCAGCCATGCCTCAATTGATGAGCATCCTCTCAATTTCCAATTCTTTGCCACCACAAAAAGAACTGCTATAAATATTTTTGTACGTGTGGGACATTTCTCCTTTCTTATGATCTCTTTGGGATACAGACCTAGTAGGACCACTTTATTTCTTATCCAGTGCCAGAGTTTTGGTGACTGTTGACTGCTTTATAACACAGTTTCAGATCTAGCAAGGCTAGGCCACCTTCTTTTGCATTTTTTCATTAATTTCCTTGATATTCTTGACTTTTTTTTGTTCTTCCAGATGAATTTTTTTAATTATTTTTTTCTACCTCTATTAGATAGTTTGATTGGCATGGTACTGAATAAGTGAATTAGTTTAGGCAGATTTGTCATTTTTATTATATTGGCTCAGCCTCCCCATGAACAACTAACATTTTTTCAATTGTTTACATCTGACTTTATTTGCCTGAAAAAAAATATTTTGTAGTTGTGTTCATATAATTCTTAAGTTTGTCTTGGCAGGTAGACTCCTAAGTATTTTATGTTGTCTGCAGTTATCATAAATGGAATTTCTCTTTCTATCTCTTACTGTTGAAATTTATTAATAACAAATAGAAATGTTAAAGATTTATATAGGTTTATTTTATATCCTGAAACTTTGCTAAGGTTATTAATTATTTCACCAAGTTTTTTTTTATGCTCTAGGATTCTCTAGGCATACCATCATATCATCTGCAAAGAGCAATAGTTTTGTTTCCTAATTGCATATTCTAATTTCTTCAATATCCTTTTATTTTTATTGATACAGTTAGCATTTTTAGTACAAAATCGAATATTAGTGGTATTAGGCATCCTTGCTTCACCTCTGATTTCATTGGAAAGGCTTCTACTTTATCTCCATCACAAATAATGCTTGCTTATGTTTTTAGATAAATGCTATTTATGATTTTAAGGAAACGTTAATTTATTCCAATGATCCCTAGAGTTTTCAATAGGAATGGGTGCTGTATTTTGTCAAAAGCCATTTCTGCATCTATTGAGACAATCATATCATTTATGTTGGTTTTGTTATTGATATGGTCAGTTATGCTGATAGTTTTTCTAATATTGAACCAACCCTGAATTCCTAGTAAAAAAAAAAAAACCCACTGGTAATACTGTACGATCCTGGTCCTATATTGCTGTAATCTCTTTGCTAGTATTTTATTTAAAATTTTTGCCCTAATATTCATTAATAGAATTGGTCCAAAGTTTTCTTTCTCTGTTTTGGTTCTTCCTGGTTTAGGTATCAGGACCATATTTGTGTCATAAAAGGAATTTGGTAGTACTCTTTCTTTGTTCATTTTTCCAAATAGTTTATATAATATTGGAATTAATTGTTCTTTAAATATTTTGGTAGAATTTACTTGTGAATCCATCTGGCATTTCGGATTTTTTCTTATGAAGTTCATTGCTGGCTTATTAATTTTTTTAATAAAATAAGGTTATTTAAATACTCTATTTCCTCATATATTGTTCTGAAAAATTTAAATTTTTGGAAATATTCATCCATTTCACTTAGCTTGTCAAACTTTTTGGTATACAAGCGGGAAAGATAGTTTTTAATTATTGCTTTTATTTCCTTTTCATTGGTTATCATTTGTTCTTGAAGATGACCAATGACATCATGAAAGTGATGTCTTGCCTTGCACATAAATTTGATATAAGTGAGGCAGAGCTGTGCGAAGTCATCAGCCTCACTCTCTCCTCCAGAGTCATTGAAGTCCAGTAGCAAGACAAAGGTCAAGAAGAAATCTAAACAAAGAATGAGGCACCGGGGAAAGGGTCTCCTGGTGCTTTATTCATTGTGCCTATATGACCTAAGGCCACATGGGGTAGTAAGTGGCAAAGAAAGGATACAAATATCATTCCTCTGAAGTCAAATCCAGTTCTCTTTCCATCTTACTTCCTTGACCTCTCGGTAAGTTATTCTCAAGTGACAAACAAGCATTAGAGACCTTCAGTAAATATTATCTCCTATATCTGCTATAGTATGTAAGATATCCTTCCATATGTGTAGGTGTTCATGCTACTTTTTTACAGAGGGATTTTTCCATAATGGGAAAAAGTAATCAGTGTGGCAAAAAAAAAAAATGGTACTGATTACTTTGTTGTTGTTGTTTGGTTGCTTTAGTCATGTTTGACTCTTTGTGACCCCATTTGGGGTTTTCTTTGCAAAGTTACTGGAGTGGTTTACCATTTCCTTCTTCAGCTCATTTTACAGATGAGGAAACTGAGGCAACCCAGGCTAAGTGATTTGCCATGGGTCACACAGCTAGTAAGTGTCTGAGGACAAATGTGAATTGAGGAAGTTGAGTCTTCCTGACTCTAGGCTTGGCACTCTATCTACTGTCTCACCTAGCTGCCTGAACACTGCCCCCTACCGAACTAAAAAGAATAATCCACATGGGACATAGCACCACTTTTCTAATTCAACGCCATTTACATTACTTTTAAATACCATACTTTCAATTACATCATGATGACACTGGGTCAGCTCTATAATACTTAGTTATTGGCACGTGGTTCATGTATTTGGCTTCTATTATAGGCATCCTTACCAAGAAAGAAGATATAAGTTATTCCTCTCACAGATATGACTCTCAATCATTCATTCATTTCTACCCATCTCCGTTACTTTATTTCTTGATTTACCTCAAAATCTCCACCCTCCCTATAGCCATAACCTCCTGCTCCCCCAGGGGTTAGTTGTTCTCAGGAGTTCCAACTGCCCCCACCCCCCACACACGCACTTTGAAAGGCCCCACTTTTCCTTCACAGATCATTTTGCTTTACTCACAGAAGCATTCATGAATGGAATTCTCTTTCATTCTGAAAGAAAGACCTATTTCCTTCCCCTTTCTTATCATTCCACATTCCTCTCCTCCTTACTCATTCCCCTGAAATCTTTTCTCTTACTGGGATGACAAAGGTCATCTTCCCCTCCTTGCTAGCCCTCACTTTGGCCCAGACACATCAACCATTCTTTATCCACATACTTCCCTCTCCGCTTTCATGTTTCCCCCTAATGTTGTAATGTGCCGCCACCTCGAAAAAATCCAAAACCAAAAACCAAAACAAAATTATGAACTTGTAGGCAAGATATTTACAGAATCTGTTCCTAATACTCTAGGCCCAGCTCTTCAATATTACTTATCCAGGATGTCTGCCTTTAAACCTGTCTGCTGATGGGGATTTTGAGACATCTCTTACTGGTCTTTCTGCTATTGCTCTCTTGTTGTTGCAGTTCTTGGAGGCTTCTTTTATTTGCTCACCATGACGGCAAGCTAGGTGGAACTTTTTGCCTTTGTTTTTTGTTTAGGAGTGCTTCTCAGCACTAAGTCAATCAAATACCTTTGATGACTCTTGCCTTTCAAATGTAATAGCAAGCAAAGTGGACTTTTTGTTGTCTTTTGTTCTGGAGTGCTTCTCAGCACTAAGGCAATCAAGTGCCTTTAATTGAGTCTTAACTTTGTTTCAATCCAGAGTCTTTGATTGAATCTGGAGTCTTTGTTGACCTACTTAAGTCACAGGAAGGCCTAGGTCACATGAGTTTGAGTCTCATGGTTGTGATGCCCTCTGGCCCTAAGAATGGTGCATATGATCTGAGGTTGGTGTTTTGTTTTGGGGGCTCTCATTTGTTGGAAGAGTGTTGTGTGATTTGACCAGATGAGAATCTTGGTAGCCATTGTTAAGGAGCACCCCTGGCTTTGAAAATCCAGATGTTGATTCTTCCCTCTCTCTGGTAACTATGTACGCTGTGGTCAGACAGAAACTTGTCTGTTGATATGTTTATATTGTCTCTGTTTGTAATTTCTGTTTGTGCTTTTCCTGAAGTTCAGGGTGATTTTTATGCTGAAGTAAGTGAATGATATAAGTATTTTAATTAAAGTGAGATTGTAAACCCCTTAAAGTTGCTTTCCTTAGAAAAGCAGATCAAAGAGCCTGTGTTAGCAGCCCTCCTGTGTTCTCTTGTTGTTGCTCTTGTTGGTCTTTCACCTCCACAGCGGCTGCTAAAATCATTGTTGTTATACTCCCACATTTTTGTTGTTTGGAATATTCAAGAAGCAAATAATCTCTTCAGGTCTGCTTTTCTTCTAAAAATATTGTAAATATTCTTTATATGGAATGTCTGTTTTTTTTCATTTATGGTTAAATTCAAATTTGCAGGTTAGTTCACCCTGAGGTACACCTTGGGTATCATTGTACTTTAAAACACATTATTATATTTCTTCCCCAATTATCTGTTGGCTACAGAATAGTCTTGCATTATTTGAATTTCCTCCTCTTTATATTTCAAGGTCTTTCTACTACCTGCTTACAGAATTTGTTTCTGGATTGATTTGTTAAATTTACTGCCTATGTGTCTTGGAGTTTGCAGACATGGGTTTTATTGCAGAGGTTATCTATGTGTTATTTAAATAGATATTTCATTTTCTGGACAGTTTTTAATGTATTATTTTTAAGTTTCTGATTTTCAGGTTTCCTAATTTCTAATTTTCTTCTGGGAGACCTATATTCCCTAGCTTGTAACTATGCATAGTTTTCAAAATCAGTATGTTCTGCTTGAATAAATAGAATGTTTTTTCTATACCTTTTGCTTTCTTCTTGTAGATTGTCCTTCACTTTTGTGTAGTTTCATTACCAATCACTTGTTTTCTCTTTTAATTCTATGAAATTTTTCATCACAATGAAAATGAATGAAAATTGAATCACAAATGAAAATTTTTCTATGCTTCCAATTATTTTCTCTGTGTAGGAATAAATTATGCTTTCACAATTCTCTTTTATCTTTTACAGCATGCAGGAAAAGCTTGTTATGTATAATTCCATGTTCTCTTGAAGTTCTACACTCTTCTGTATCATTACATATTAATAAATTTTCCTTTCTTTTGTAGTGTTTATTCATAGGGGCCTGAATACTTTTATCATAATGAAAGGTCATGTTTCTTTTTGCCATGACAGTTTTACTGATGGATTTATCTGCTATGTTCAAGGTCTTTGAGTTTTCAATCTCCTGACATCTTTGGCCATTTCAATTTTGTTTTTCCTTATTGCTTACTTTTTGACTCTTTCCCTTCTGATGATGGTTTCCATGAGGGCTGGATCTCAAATATATCAGCCTCTTCCCACACTCAGCAATTGCTTAAAACTCCCCCCCTTCAAAAAAAATTGTCCAAAATAACGGACCTTTAATGACATAGAAGATTTTCAAGAATTCCTGGAGTAAAGGCCAGAGCTGCATAGAGACATGTTTTCTCTGCTTCTCTTCATTCTTGACTTCCTCCACCATGTCCCAGCTCTTTATCCTGGAGCTTCACTTCACCGTTGAATTCACACTTTAGAAGACTAAATCTTTTAAAACTGTTGGATATAAACAGCACTATTAAAATTAGTTTTAAAAAATAATTTTTTAAAAGGAGTCAAATAAACAAATAACTAGGAACATTTTGGAATCTCTTTGTGTAGAAATAACTTTTTACTGATGTTTCAGAAACTTATATTTCATTTAAATGTGTTTTCAAGTGTTACACTCTTGGGTAAAACCCTTTAAATGAGAGAATAAAAGTATGTAATGCATCGTGTTTTGGTTAAAAAGAAGAATTGCATTAGATAAAGACTAAGGTCCAGGAGAAAAGAAAACAATTAGTAGAGTGTCTAGAAAACTCCTTTTTGATTGAATGATGGCTATCATGCAGACTAGCAGTATCATGCTATTCTGTAATTTTTCTGCTTTACCACAAGGTGATGAAAGATGCAAGGAAGCGTGAGCAGACATAGTAGAGATATACCAGCTTAGAGAAATGAAGAAATAATAAAGAAGCCATCCCTCAGTAATGACATCAAGTCACTATGGTTGTACATATGCTAATTTATGTCTTCTGTTGCCTTTAGATGTAATAGAAACTTGCCAACTGCTTATCTTTGGTGCCAATATTGGTTGAAGCAAGGGAGCTCTCATTTATTGATGGAAATTGTATGATGTCAGAATCTTATGTGACTTGTTCCTGGATACAGGGATTGTAACATAAATATCATCCCACTTTTGAACAATAAATGAGCTATGTAGAGGACACATGATGATTATTGTAGCTATGCCTCTTTGTGAGCCATGAAGAGCATGCCAAAAAATTAAAGCCTATGTTCCGAACAAGGAGAAAGAAGAGGGACCTTCGTCTAGAACAAGGAGAAAGAGGAGGGATTACATGCACACGTCTACAGTAGCATCCCTCAACTGAGGATTTCTAGAAACCCAAGAGTCAGGAAGGCAAATGAATATACCCAAGAGGCACCTGCAGTTTTCCACGCTGGCTACTAAGACTGATTTGTGAGAAGACTGGGAATGAACAATATATTCTTAAGTCAGATATTAGCACATTAAAAATTATAGTCCTGTCACACCAAAGTGAGTTCATTTATGAACTGCATGTTCATTTATACCTCTTGGAAATCATAACCAGTCTTGTGTGGATTTGGGTTTGTGAATAATGGTACTGTTGACTGTTTATTTTCCTATAGCTCACCTTTTGTTATTGTTCAGTCGTTTCCAATTCTTTGTGACCACCTTTGGGGTTTTCTTATCAAAGACACTAGATTGATATGCTAATTCCTTCTCTTGCTCATTTTACAGATGAGGAAACTGAAGCAAACAGGGTTAAGTGACTTGCTCAAGGTCATACAATGAGTAAGTGTCTGAGGCTAGATTTGAACTTAGGGAGATGAGTCTTCTTGACAATAAGCTTGGCATTCTATCCACTGTGCCACCTAGCTGCTTAAGTAATTTACCTTAGTACTGTGTTAATTAAGTATTTTGCTATATGATTTGTAGTTCCTCCATTAAAAAAAAATAGTTTTTGGTTTTTTTGTAGCTATTTTTTACACTGTTGTCTTCTTCTGAGTTTATGTCTCATTCTTCCCTACCACCATAGTAGCTATTTATGGTTTAATTTTTCTTTTTAAATGTTATTGTTTCTTGCTCATTTTTCTTTCCTATTTCTTCATTTTGAACTTTATGTTAAAGTTGGCCTCTGCTCACCTGGGGATTGGAAGCTTGAGGGTTTTTTGTGCTGCTGTTTTCAGAGCTAGTTCTTGGGGCCTGCAAGTTTTTGATGCTTCCAAGGTGGTGTTATTCTGGTAGAAGTGTAGTTACTGCTCCCCTGGTCTGCTCTCTAGTCATTGCTGATGAAAAGTCCTGGTCCATTGCAGCCACAAGCACATCTTTTCCTGTTCACCTTGGAACTGCAACCCAGGTCCCTGCTTCCTTGTGACAGACCTCCAGCACTCTTAACCACCCTGGAACTGTGACCCAGAACTATGTATGGGCAATAGAGATGCCAGGCAGTGCCAGCTGTACCCAGTGCCAGCAAAGGGTTTTTTGTAATCTCTTTCTGACCAATTGTCCAGCCTTCTTACTGTCTCTGGGCTAAGAGCTCCCAAAGTTGCTGCTGCTGCTGCTGCTGTTGCTGTGGCTGCTGTTGTTGCCACCTCATATCTGGGCTCTGGACAGCATTCCATCCTAGCATCACGACCTTTTGCTGACCTCCTAAGTTTTCTTTGCTGCTCAAAAATTTGATTTGAGGTGTTATTTTAAAGTTGTTTGGAGGGGAATGTTGAGAGAGTTGAGCTGGGTTGCCTCTAATCTTCCATCTTGGTTCCTCTTCCATTTCCTATGAACAGAGAATGCACTAGAGGAAGACTTTAAATTTTAATATTCCTAGTAGGTAGTTAGCTCATACAGTGAAGAGAGTGATGGAACTGGAGTCAAGAAGATCTGAGTTCAAATCCAGCTTAGCATTTAGTAGCTGTGTTATCATAGGTAAGTCATTTAAGCTCTGTCTGCTTCAGTTTATTCATCTGTAAAATGGGTATAATAATAGTACCTATCTCTCAGGGTTATTATGAGGATAAAATGGCATAATATTTGTAAAGTACTTTGCAAGCCTTAAAAAGCCATATAAATGCCAATTGTTGTTGTTATTGTGATCAATTGTACTAAACAATCCACACTAATGCTGAAAGTAGCTAATGGCCCCAGAGTATGTGCCTGCAGTTTGTTTCATGATTAGGTGCTGCTCCTGTGTCGTTTTGGTACAAATGCCTATTATCCAGTCTTTCCCCTCAACAAAGTAAATTAAAAAGAGGTCCGAGATTCTGCATCTATAAAACAAGAGATTTGCATTAGATGATCACCGGGATTATGTAATGACAACCAGTGCCATAGGTGTCCCTGTGTCTCTATATGGTTAATCTCTTTCTGGAACAGAAAACAGTTCAGAAACCCACTATTCATATACATTGAATATGACACAATATGGTCTTAGATCAACTCCCTCTGTTTAGTCTGCCATGGGTGGGGTGGGAAGCCAGCAAACACATTATAACCCTCCACTAAATAGAATTTTACCCTGTCACACTGGCTCACTTTCTCACTCTCTCACCTAAAACACTCACTCCCTATCTGACATTCAAATGCTGACACCAACTCACAATCAACTCACTCTCCAAACTACGCTATCACTCACTTACAGTGTAAAATATAACTAGAGTCACTCTCATCACAATTGCTAATTTTCTTTCCAAAGTCCTTGGATCAATATTTCCAAGCTGCCCTCTGAACCTCCAAATCAGGGAACATGCACCTACTTTTTAATGCTCTTAAATAGTCCTGTGAAATCAAGGGCATTTGTATCACCTTGAAACCTCCAGGTCAAACCTGACTTTCTCTTTTCCACTCTCAATCCCACTATTCCAAGCTTCTAATAGTTTTCAGCTCTAATATTATGTGTTTCTGATTCCAAGTCATGTTTTCTGAGAAAACAAGCTCTTTATTACCTAAATCTAACTTTATGACTTACATAACTACTTCCTACGGCACATCAAAGCCAGAAATGTTCCTTTGGTCAAATATTTGAAGCAAAGACAAAGATTTCTGCTTAAAACAGGAACAAAACCTTCCTAAATTCTCTCAACAAATCCCTTGATACTCTCAGAGCTAAGGTAGAGCCAAGGCATTGGTCATGATCCTTTCTTTCCCTTTGTCAGCTCCTGCTTCTGGCTATGATGTTGGTGTGTCACAACAGGCAATAAAGTAAGCTTAGACCAAAAAGTCAAAGAATTATTTTCATTAATTTTAAATTTTAACAAGGACTAGATAGCTTTGATAATTACTTCTTTATAGGACAATTTACAATCTAGTCATTCAAGAAATTAGTTCTTTTAAAAATACAATTTAAATGCTTCATCATTTGTATTTCTT
>CM053624.1:90084064-90110144 GCA_028646595.1 Phalanger gymnotis
TGATTTTTATAGTCATAGGACTAAGGGAAACTACCCTGCAAGGTGCTGTGATGATGGAGGGTAGGGTTGGCACTGAGATTCTATCTCTAAACACTGGAGTACTGATGGTAAATTTGAGTCAATAATGAGTCCCTGAACATTAATAATAACAACAATAGTGGTTAGAATTCAATATGATGTGTTAAGTTTTGCGAAGTATTTTATGTTACCTATGAGATAGTTGCTATTAGTATCCACATTTTAAAGACAAGGAAAGTAACACTGAGAGGGGTCAAGTGATTTGCTCAGGATCACACAGCTAGTAACTTTCAGAGGTAGAATTTTAACTGAGGTCTTTCTGACATTGCACCGAACTCACACATAATGCCAGCTGTTCAGCTGCATCTCAAGATGCAAAGGAAGAGACATACTTAGAAGGGAGATACAGTGTAATATAGTGGGAATATTGGACTTGGTTGGACTTGGTGTGTGAGGACTTGAGGACTCCACTTGGTTCAAATCTTAGCTATGTACTTATCATAGAGGAAATAGGAAACCACTAACCATAGCTTCTTTCTGTAAAAAAAAAAAAGGATCAGATGAGATAACCTTTTAATTCTCTGCTGGTTCAAAATTTGTGAGATTAAGATATACTATATGTCTGCACTTGTCTCAGTCTCAGGTCTACTATACTATGCCCTGGCCCTTTTTGGCACTAAGTATGGTGTCTCAAACCCTCTAAAGGACAGCACCAAACCTCTATCTGAGGTCCCCGTCTTTTCAGAACCAGGAATGTCCCAACCCTGAGGTGGCCCTAAGCCTTTTTGTATGAATTCCCTGACATGGTAGGCAATCAAACACAAGCAATCCTGCTAAGCAATACCAGCTTTTTCTTTACGATGATAAGCCCTTTTCCACATGGCAAGACAACAGAAAGGAGTCATTATTGCCCTGTTATGAATGTAGATTTTATTCTCTCCTCTGAGGATGCTGTATGTTTTGCAACTTTTGCATGTAGATCTTTCAGGTGGATGGAAAATCTTATTGCATGAAATATGCGATCTTTGTGACATTCCACAGTGTGGGGATAAACATTGTACAGATATATGCATATATAGTAGTAATTTATTTCTGTATCTCTCTTCCTGAATGTCCTTGACCTTTTATGGGATCCATAAACACATATAGCTTCTAAGTTTGGTCTTTCAAGATGTAAGCACTGCAATTACTTTAATATGTTAGATAAAAATACCAAAAAATTTATTTTTTTGCTAGGTTCACAAACATATAAGCTAAGGCCTATGAATCACGGAATTTTTTCTTAGGCTATGATTGCAAATTTTTAAAAAATTAAAAAAAATTGATATGTTTTGTTTTTACATCATCTTTATTTCCAAATTTAACCTTCTACCTTCCCCATTCATAAAGCTCAGCCTTATATTATGGAATAAAAAGAAAAGAAAAAGAAAAAGAAAAACAAAGGAGCAATTCAGAAAATCTGGCATATCAATAAAGTCCAACACCATATGAAATATCATCTCAAAAATCCCATCATCCCCCACCTCAACATAGACGCTTGGTAGTCACATTCTCATCTTTCTTCTCCAGGGCCACATTTGGTCATTATGATCATACAGTATTCAATCTTTATTTGTTGGTGCTCTTTCCATATATGTTGGTATACTCATTGTGTATGTTTTTCTCCCGGCTCTATTTAATTCACTTTGCAATTTGCTTAGCTGCACCTCCACTCCCAATCAATGAGCATCTATTTTTCTAATTTGTAAATGTTCATATTTAATATTTTTATGCCTGGGTTTCTTTTTGGAACTCAAACATATCTATTGTTTTGTATGTCAACTTGTGAGGCTGATATCCTCTTACTCTTTTTAGAGTTCAGGCAGGACTTCTCTGAGTCTCCTTAAAGATCATGATTTCCTTCAGCTTTCCCCACAGTGAAGTTGATTCTTCAAGATCACAGAAAGTTAGAGCTGGAATGAACCTTAGAAGTTATTTCTTTATCTTTCTCTCTCCTCCAAACTTCCCTGTTTTAGTTCAGGTTACTACTACACTCCTTCTACTCAATGAATGTCAGGAGTGACATTTTACTCTCCCTCACTCACTGTATCCAATTAGTTGCCAAGTCTCCACCACATCCTTCACCCTTAGTCTCTCTGCACTTACAGTTACCTGCATAGTTCAGAGGCAGTAGTCTTTCAATTGGTCTCCCTGCATCAAGTTTCTCCCCTCTTTAATTCATCCCTTTACAGTTGCCAAACTGATATTCCTAAAGTATAGACTTGATGATGTCAGTCCTTTGCTTAATAAACTCTAGTGGTTTCCAATTACTTCCAGAATCAAATAGGAATTCTTCTGTTTGGCATTTAAAGCCTTTCACAATCTTGCTCCAACCCACCTTTCCAGACATATTCTAATTTCCCACATTTCCCACATGCTACAGTATAGTTAAATTGGCTTTCTTACTTTCCCTCTCACTTAATATTCTATTTCTGTGCCTTTAAACTGGGGACAGCTCCTGTACTTGTCATGGTGTTTCTTCACCAATGCCTTTTAGAATCCTTCATTTCCTTCAGAGTCCAGTTGGATCTTTACTTCCCATGTGGTCTTCACTTCCTAAGAGGGCTTTCCTGATTTCTCCTAAGCTGCTAGTGTGTTCTGAGGTAATGCCTGCCAACAAAGAATGTCCTCCAGGCTTCTAAGGGACCTAGGCCTTTGTCTCTTATCCCTCTATACAATTTCAGATTGTGATTTCATCAACTCCTATAAATCTAATTATTATCACTCTGATGATGATTCTCAAATTATTCATCCAGTTCTAACCTCCCTATTGACCTCCAGTCTCACATCTTCAACTGCCTACTGAACATTTCAAACTATATGCTCTGTAACTAAACTAAAAATATATCTCAATATGAATTTACTATATTTCCCTCAAAACTCTGCCCTCTTCCTAATCTCCATTTTACTGTTGAGGATACTGCCATCGTCCAAGTCACCGAGGCTCACAACTTAGGTGTCATCTTCAACTCCTCACTCTCATCTGCATTTCCAACTTGATGCCAAGTTCTATCAATTTTACATTCATAATACATCTTGTATGTGTCTCATTCTCTCCCTGACATTTTCACCATGTTGGTTTGGTCCCTTATCACCTCACAACTGGACTTCTTCAATTATCTTTTGGTTAGTCTCTCTGTCTCATGTTTCTCCCTCACTCCAGGCCATTTTCCATCCCTCTGTTCATGTCATACCCAATGGCTCCCTATAACCTTCAACTTCCAAAGATTTCTATGTGACCAAAGACATTAGAGAAAGAGATAGAGTTGAGCTCAGTAAGAAGCAATAAGAATTGGTGATTGTGGGGTCTTTGGACTTGTAAAGGATTTCAGGGACTGAATTTTGGGAGAGGAAATTTGGGAAGACAAAAAGACCAATTTAAGGGGGCTGCAATAAACTGAAGGGAAAGAACTCAATCTCAAAGCAGAATCTATGTGAAGGAGGAAAAGGATGGAGGTAGAGGGCATAAAAGAGAACGTAAAAAAGAAAATATTTGTTAAGAATAAGTAGAAAAAATAAGTAAAACAAAATGGTGAGACAAGGTAAAATATAATAGAATAAATAACAAGAATTTAGGTGTGGTTATGAAGTACCCTTCTTCGACTTGCAGAAATTTTTACTTAGAGCTTTGCCAAGGTGTTTGAGGGCTCCTCTAGGAGCATTGACATTGCCATCTTAACTGAAAGTCTTTCAATGAGTTTTCACACTTCAATAGGTGATTTTCTGGGATCACATCTGAAAGTTTCTCCAGGAAGAACCCAAGAAAATAATTCATCTTCACCTGAATACTTTTAATATTCACTTAGCAATTCATTTGGGCCTAGAGATTTGAATTAACTTAAACTGGCAATGTGTTCCCTTTATATAATCTCAATTATTTTAGGCCGCAATTCTATTTTTTTTTTAGGATGCAATTCTCTATCAAAGCTAGTATTTATAGCTCCTTAAGGTTTGCAAAGAGTGTTAATATTATCTTATTTCATCAACCTTCTCAAAACAACCCTGGGAAATAGGTACTATTTTGATCCCTATTTTACAAATTAGGAAACTTAGCCATCAAATGACTAGTCCAGGCTCATACAGCTAGGGTGTAAGGGCAGATATTCCTGAGGTCCAGTGTTCTGTCCACTGCACCACTTAGCTACCTCTTTTATGCCTCTTCTCCCAAGTTTTAGAGTTTTAAGATCAGTATCTTTACTTAAGAAGATGAAAGCAAAATAGGTTCTGTAGTTGGGCCTTTTCTTTTTCATGTATTAAAACTGAAGTGACAATTCAAAAAAAGAATTGAGTCAATCCTTTTTAAATTCTTTTTACTTTGAGAATACTACAGAACAGAAAGTTAATCACAACATCACAGATTTAGACCTGGTAAAGCGTTTACATCATCTAGCCTGCCCCCAAGAGCAGGGTTTCTTAACTTGAGGTCATGAACTTGCTTTTTTTAGTATTTTGATAACTCTCTTTAAATGGTTTCCTTTGCAATCTTATGGATTTTATTTGACATATTTAAAAGTGCTATTTTGAGTAGAAGTAAATAGGCTTCACTCACTAAAAAGCATTGTTCTAAGAAGTCTGAAGTCTTCACCAAAGGGTCCAGGACACAGAAAAAGGTTAGAAGGCCCTGACCTAAACTAAATCTAGGAAACTGAGTTCCACAAAGGTGAAATAACTTGCCCGAGGTTACAACAGTAGTAAGAGACAAAAATCAGGATTTAGACACAAGTTTGTTTTTTTTTTAACTTAAAAAAGAACATCTTTTCATTTTCAACCAAGGAAGCAAAAGATCTGAATGCAAACATAGACTACTTCACAAATTTGCTGTATCTGAATTGCCTATAGCTCACACTTTCATGGTTCTGAATAATTCAAATAGAAGTGGAAATTTTTAAGGAAGTAATCATTATTGGTGAAACTGCCAGCCATTTGGCAGACTCTCATTCCTTCACATTCAATAAAATAACCAAAGGCAATGAGAGCTAATGACCAAGAAACAGGCTCCTGTTTTGGAAAGTTCAGGCCTTTGTTCATTTATGGGAGAGCACAGCAACAGAGACTCCAAAGCCATTCCCTCCCCTCTGTCATTCAAAATGGGCTTATTGGAAGTGAAACAAATTAGACTAAAACAGTTTCGCTTAAAAAAAATCCTCCTAAGCTTATCCTTTTCTCTAAGTCCAACATCAACTTGAGTTATATTGAGTTCACTTGAGTTATAATCCTCAGAAAACTAGACTTTGGACTAAAGCGTATTTCCTTCGTCAGACTCTTGGAAATCAAGTGGGACTCAAAGAAATTATTTGTTAGCAGGTATTTTCAATATTTACCTAATGAGAGGTTTTAAGCCCAAATCTAGATACTCAGCTTGGCTCAGTGCTTTTGTGTGCTGCCTATGAATTTTAGCAACTATTCTTTAACTGTAATTTGTTTTGCAAATTAATGGATGAAAAAAAGGCAAATTAAAAGTGTGATGTGATTTAAGGAGGTGGACAGTTTAAGTGCAAAAGCAAAATATCCACAAGCATTTTGAGTTATATCCAACAAAAAATAAATAAAATTTATGTTAAAGTGTCTTCTGTTTCTTACTCTAGCATCTTCAGGTGGAAGTGACCTTGTTCAGTGATTTTTCAGTAATATCCAAGTTTTCATTAGCCCTTTTGGGATTTTCTTGGCAAAGATCCTGAAGTAGTTTGCCATTTCCTTCTCCAGCTCATTTTATAGATGAGGAAATTGAAGTAAATAGAGTTAAGTGACTTGCCCAGGGTCACACAGCAACTGAAGCCAGATTTGAATGCAGGAAGATGAGTCTTCCTGTTTCCAGGCCTGACACTCTATCCACTAAGCCACCTACCTGACAAGAAGTGGCCTTAGAGATCATATAATCCAGCCCTTTATTTATACATATGAAGAAACAAAGGCCCAAAAAGGCCGAAATGACTGTCCCAAAATCATATCACTATTAAGTAGGAGATCACAGATTTGAACATAAATCTTTTCCATCTAAATTCATTTAACTTTCCTCTCTACTATATTCTTAACTCCAAAGCTACACTGTCTTACACTGTCTTGGCCTACATTGACTCAGTTTTTTTTTTTTACTTATTCTAGATTCATGTTTGTAAAAATCTGTCTGAATCTATAAAATGAACATAATTAAGCATGATTTGTTAATTAAAATCATACCATTTAACTTAAATCAAGAAACATTTGTTCAATATCTACTATGTGCAAGTCACTATGTTGGGTACTGTAGACACAAAGGCAAAAACAAAATAGTCAATGAGCTTAATTTCTACTAGAAAGATAAGACTTGTACACAGATAACTATACTAAAAAATAGAAAGTGAACTGGGACAAAAGAGAAATTTGACAAAAATGTTTTAGGAAAACTTTAGGGAAGAAAGAACATTAATAGCTAGGGTTAGGGGTGAGGAGTGCTGGTGAGAGAAGGCATCCCTTAGGATATAGTACCCAAGCAACTTGAGGAAAGGAGAAATTTGAAAACATAAAAAAAATGCAAATTGGACACAAGTCCAAAAAGAATTCCTGGAAGATCAAAATCAAAAAAGAGTGGTAGAGGGAAAAAGTAGGTAAAGAAATAAGAACAAAGGAAAAGCAATTGTGAAAAGGCAGCTAACAACTTAGTAAAAGAGGCACAAAAAATATTGAAGAAAATAACACCCAAAAACAGAATTGTTCAAATGGGGGGGGGGAGTAAAAATCTTAAATGAAGAGAATAGCTCTTTAAAAAGTAGAACTTTTACATGTGGATGGGAAAATGGAGGCAGGAGAAAGGACAGCACTTGAACCTCACTCGCTTCTAAATTGGTACAAAGAGGAAAAATACACACACACACACACACACACACACACACACACACATTCATTTGGGTATAGAAATCTATCTAACCCAAAAGGGAAGTAGGAGAGGAAGGGGGAAAGAAAAACAGGCTTAGGATTAAAGGGAGGGTGGATAGGAGGAGGTAGTGGTTAGAAGTAAAACAGACTTACTAGGAGAGACAGGGTAAAAGGAGAGAGAAAGATAAATAGAAGAAAGTAGAATGGAAGGAAATGCAGAGTTAGGAATCATAATTGTGAAGGTGAATGGGATGAATTCATGAACAAAACAGGAGCAAATGGGAGAATGCATTAGATCAGTACTCTCCCTCTTATAACACATTGGGAACTGAGGTGTAGGATTTAAATATGTTCTTCTATCACTGATGCTAAAAATAGACCATTAAAGAAGTGATGTAACATTTACTACATTTCCTGTCTATTTGTTTTTGCTAGTTTCATCTATGACTACTCTTGGGATGATGTTTCAATTGAGTCTTATGACAAGCTTTTTTTTTAATAGAGATATTTGTTTACTATGTATACAGTGATAGTCAGCAATATTCCACCATCCCCTTCCACAGTGTTTTAGAGATCAGTCTGGATTCTAGATCCATGTTGACCATCACTGACAAGTCCTTCTAGTTGGCAAGGTCAAACATTTTCTGGCTAAGGCATCTCCTGAGCTCTTTTGTCCACCTTATGGTGACTGCTTTTCTTTGGCTAAATTTTTGTAAGAAATGGTGATATTCAAGGCCAATAAGATCTAATGAGGTCCAGACTCAGCAATGGTTTCACTATAGTTATCTTCTACCCTACCTCTATACTTTCACCTATGACTGTGATGCTTTCCACCACTGGGAACTATAATCAAAATAACCCTCACATTCCTTTTATAAAGATGATATTAATCAACTGCCTTATTGTTGCATAATCCCTGGGACTTCCTCAATCAAAATAACCTTTCTTGGCCACGGCTTTACTACATGTCTTATTTCCTTCTATTCAGATGAAAGGTCATAAGCTGGAGAAGAGGAATGGCCTAGCTTTTACTATTATTATTATTATTTTGTATACTCAGTGCTTAGGATAGTGCCTGAGAAATAACGAGCAATTAATCATTTTCCCCCACTGGTCTCTTCATTAATTTATATAATGATTCATTTCTGTATTATCTGAGGATGATTACTCATTTGAAGCATGGAAGGGAAGAGGGGCTAAGGGAATAAGCATTTATGTAGCACCAACTATATGCCGCACACTTTAGAAAAATCTCATTTGATCCTCACAACAACCATGTGAAAAAGTTGCTGCTGTTATCCCCATTTTATGGTTGAGGAAACTGAGGTAAGCAGAGATTAAGTGACTTGATCAGAGTCGTACAGCTAATAAGTGTCTGGTGCCAGATTGAAATCGAGTCTTCCTGACTTGATTTCTTAGCCACTACACCATGTAGCTGCCTTGAATAGGTCAGGTTGTAACTACTGTAATTGTGTCATCTCTTCATTTTGTTCTTTCTTCTAATATTATGTTGATTTTGTTCTTTGCTTTAGCTAGTCAATAAGCTGATTCTGATATAACTCCAATATCAATTATATTCAATAAACATTTATTAAGCACCTGCTATGATATAGGCACCATCCCTAGTGCTAGGGATACAAAGAAAGACAATCCCTGCTCTCAAGCAGTTTACAATCCAATAGGGTAAGACAACACAGGAAAGGAAGCTGAGAAGCATGGGAAAGTGGAGCTAGAGGGTGCCTGGCATGGGAGCGTGATGTTTAACAGAGTCAAAACCAAGCTGAGCTGCTGATGGAACATGGAAAGTTAACTCATTATTAAAATGTTTGTCTTCTGTTAAGATAGAGTTGATTTCATTTTCTGTGAGGTTGTTTGGTGCCTGCTATTTCCAGCAGGCAACTTCCAACTCCCTTTTGGAGGAAAATACTATGTATTGGAATATTCATCGTGTATGTCAGCATGCAGTGTCTGAGTAAACTACAAGCCATAGGCCTTTAATTTTTTCACCTTTGACACATATTTTCCAATATATTGTCCCCGCTCTTCCACTTTCATTTTGAAGATACTTCATGTCAAAGTATATGCTGATCTGATTTGGAAGATATTGAGAAGGCCTTGGTAGAATTTCACTAATCTTTTATGCTCTCCAGTAGCAATTGTCTTCATGGTGGTTGTGTGGTTTGTGCTCATTATGAACACAAAAGTCAATGCCAAGTGTCCTGTGAAAAGACTTTTGCTGTTGTTGTTTTTGTTGCCTTTGAGCATATTAAGAAACCAATTTTTTAACTCCTTTGCTTTTCCAGAGAAAATTTATGATCAGTCCTACTTATCTGCAATTTCATGATTTTTTTCATTTCATTTATGCAGAAAAAAAACGAGATTATGCTAAAGCTTTAATTTATTAGACAAGTAATAAAGAATGGCAAAAATATATATGCTATAAATGTGCTATCAGTTGACTTTCTGTTCACTTAATAAGAAAGTCTGGATTTCTACTTGTTAGTCTGAAAGGAAAATAAGAGAATCAATGGGCTGTTTTGCTTGCACCTGGAAGCAAATACAATTAAGTTTTTCTTTAAGAGTTGCTTTCTGACATCATAATTTTTCATGCTGGCTTATCCATTTATTTGGGATGGTCAAGATTATAGCAGAGCCAAGCAACTGAAAGGAGCAGGAGGTGTGTTATCTTTGGATGCATGTGTAAAAGATACTCTGTGAAGAGGGGAGAAAGTTGAAATGGAGCATGTGTCTTCCCAGACACTGTAGGAAGTTTTCATCATTACCGTTTCTTGAAGAGCTTTTGAATGCCAACTTGATGTGTTGCTGATTTCAAGGAAAACTTCTCACTTTTCAGGGACCCTGACTTGAATTTTATGCTGATGATGGCAGACTTTTTCCTCAGTGCCTGGAAAGTTTGTGGTTTGAGAGGAAAAACCTGTTCTATTGAACTATTTGGCCTGAGGAAAGAACAAAGCAGCTGCCCTTAGAGGAACATCCATCATGTCTTGGACTCAGATGGTGTGGGATAGTAGCTGAAACAGCAGCTTGAGTGTTCATCAGAGTGTTTCTGGGCTTTTAAGGGCTGATGTCCTAAGCTCTTCCCCCTCCAATCATCATCACCAGTATGCTACCATTAAGACCCCAGAGGATGGAGAAAGAAATTTTACCCAGGGCTGAGAATATTATTTTAAACGATTTGAATAATAAATTATTCATATATATCTGTATATGTGTGTATGTATACACACACTCTGTATGTATATAGGTATATTGTTTATGTGCTATACATGTATGTATGTATATATACATACATGCACACATACATATGTGTTTTTTCAAGTGATCATTATTTTTATTCATACACAATTGCTTTCAAACTACAATTACTATATGTAACAAAGTAGGCCATGAAAACAAGAAGTAAGGATTTTAAGAAGTAAGAAAACCAATGGCAGTAATTTATTTATCATCTTTGAGGTTTGTTTAATTACAAATGCTGTTTGACATTTAAATGGCCTTTGCATTTCTTAGTAGTTGTTTTTTCTGATAAAAGAAAACAACTTCCTTCTTACTGATATATACCTATGTGTGTACATGCATATATACATATATGTATGTGTGTATATATGTCTGTATGTATGTGTATATGTGTGTATATTGGTGTCAGTCCAAATCTCATCTATGCTATGATGAGCAGACTACTAGGATAAGGGAAACCTTTAACTTCTTTAACTTCCACCAGTTGTGGAAGCTATCGCTACCTCAAATCTATTTGTGTTCAAAACTCTTGAGATCTTTAAGCCTTGGTCACTATGTGCCTGCAACACAAAACCCCAAAACAAATACATTTTTTTTTTCTGGAGAAAGATTTAGTGGCAATTATAAGTGCGATGTCTATAAGAGAATTATTAACTCGGTAACTAGCATACAGATTTATCATTAATTATTTCTATATAATGACAATAAAAATCCTTGGCAATCATACTAAATATACAAAGCATGCAATTATTAATGTTTCCTGATCCCCATAGAGTCTGCCTAGCTGCAAAGCTAAGTGAGCTTCACAATTCCTAGGGGAAAGAGAGAGAAAGGCAGAGAGAGAGAGAGAGAGAGAGAGAGAGAGAGAGAGAGAGAGAGAGAGAGAGAGACTGATTTTTTTTTTTTTTGGCTTACCAGAAGGCCAGTCTTTCTAGGTTTTCCTGCTGCTTCATCTTTTTGGTAGATAAGGAAATCAGGACACAAAGTGAGTTCAGAATGTTATTTCCTCATCACTGAATAGTAAGTTAAGAGCAAACAAAGGTCAATGGTAATACTAGGAAGTGAAGGCAGTGTTCTCATTTTGTAATTGAACCAATGCTAATTTACCAATGGAATTTACAAAATGCAATTCCTGTCATTGTAATCCATAGCACAGACAAGAAGAAAAGTAGAGGACAAGAATGATAGAGTGAAAGACAAGAGAGAGAAACAAAAGACTCAGACAATAAAGGGGAAAATGTACATTTAATTCACCAGTTATTCCTGTCTCTTGTCTTACTCTCCCTTATTCAATTCATCTTCCTCTATGTCCTTTGGGATGACCCTATCTTAAGTATTTGGTCTCTTGGTTACTTGTCTTAACTAGAGCATAAACAGTATAGAGTTGAACTAAGCCAGTCACTCTAAGAGACTTTTCTTTTTGCTCCTTAAGAAGAACTTGGCACTGGGACCAATCTTTCCCCAAGTACAACATGGTCGGCTTATTTTGGTTGGCATGGTTGATAAACAAACCTGGTATGTGTGCATTGTTTGGAAAAGGCAAAGAGGGGAACAAGCTGGGAATGTTAAGGAATCTCTTTCTTTGGGCCTGGAAGAATGAAAAACACTCCTGCAATCTGAGAAGAGCATTAATTTCTAGTCTGATCTATTACTGACAAGACATCCAGCTCCAAGTCTGCTCCTTTGCCCTGTACCAAATCATTCAATAATTACTATTCAATTTGGTGAATTCTCATTCTGATAAAAGTCAAATCAGTTGTATATATAGATTAAGCCTTAGTTTTTTCATCTTTAAAATGGAAGTGATACCAATAATTTAGAGATTCAATGAGAATCAATGCAATCATTTGTAAAAGGTTTGATATTTATGGGTGGGACAGGTTTCCTATAAATATAGTATAGATGTTATAATGTTATTATTGTAACATTGCTCTTGATAAAACCCAGAATGCATTTGGCCATGGCCCCTTTGTCTTGCCTTTTTAAACACATGTATTTTGAGGCCCGTTATATTCCATATGTTTCTGATTCCTTGGCACTCAATTCATCAAACCATTGGGTTATAAGTGCTCTTTGAAGTCCAGGATCCATTTGACTCTTTTTATGTGACATTTTATGGAACCTTTTAAGCCTTTTTTTTCCCCCTTAGATACAGGAAGTTGTGTTTTACCAAGAGTAAACAGACTTTAAAACTGAAAAGTTCAACTTTGTTTCAAAGCTCTGAATCATGAGGTTTAAGTTAGGTAGAAAATTAGCAAAATGTGTTGCCCACTGATTCCCCTCCAGATTCAGGAATCTGGGCTGAGGCTGTTTTTGTGCATTAGAAGTTTTACATAAACCCAATTTACCAAAAACCTTCTAATTTCCTTAAAGTGAATTTCTTCCAACCTAGAGCTGAAGGAAATTTAGAGGCAACCTAGTCCAACCTGTCCCCATATACAGGGATCTTTTCTATAGGTGATCACCTAACTTCTCCATAAGTATTTCCAGTGATGGGAAATTCAGTATTGCATAAAGCAGTCCATTCCATTGTTGGACAGCTCTAGTAAAAGGGGAGCTCTTTCTTTTGTTCATTTGAAATCTGTCTTATAACTTCTGGCCATTGGTTCTTGTTTTGCTCTTTGGAACTAGTACTAATATGATTAGTCACCAGAAATTACTAGTGGATTCCTTTTAAAGCGCCTGGACTTACTGATCAATTGAGATTTCATAAAGAAATGGTAGAAATTATGTAATATATTGCTCATTGTAGAACTCATTGTAAAACTTTAGCACTTATAGAGTACTTAGCAGGACATAACCCAAGATGAGAAGCTCACTATCTTCCATAAACTAACAGACAACAGATCTCTGTACAATGAACACAGACCTCAGAACAAGTGAGTTATGTTAGAACTGACCATCATCACAGACAGAACTGTTGTCTATAGTCACCCCAACAAAATACTGGTATATAAACATTTTTAAGAATAGTGTTTTTAATAACTGTCACTTTGTCAAAAACTTAAAACTCTCCAAGATAAATGGAATAGATATGGAAACAGAGCAGAAGAAATAAAAGTCACTTGGGAACAGCATGGAGTAAACTTCATCTACCTCATCCTTACTATCTGCTACAGAAATGGTCTCCGTGTAGAGTTTGCAGAAAATGAACTTATATATTAATACTATTATTCAATTACAAAGAATAGATATTTCATCTATTTGCATAAATGACCGTAGCACATTAAATATCAGGAGTAATAGCAAGGTAGTGACTTGTCCTAGGGATATCAAAAATATGAGAATGAAATGAATGATAATAATGATAAACATTTAGAAACCTAAGCCACCTCACAGGCCATAGTGAAGTTTGATGGCAGGCATATGTCTTCGGATTTGTTCATCATAATGGAAAGCAGTTGCCTCCAGATGAAGTCTATGAAATGCCTAAGAATCAAAAGACAATTTTATCAATAAGAACAAAGCAAATGACTGAGTCATGCAGATTTTTCTACAAAGATGAGGGTTTTGTGATAGTGCTACAGGACCAAGTTATTAATATACGAAATCACAGAAAAGCTACTCATAAGGTACTTGAATTTATTGATCAAAGCAAATTGTGTGAGAAAATGGTAGCAATTGCACGAAGTAACACTGAGAATTTTTTTTTAAATGAATCTGTAAAGACATGATCACCACCAGCTGTGGAAGTACCAGCCTATGATCCCAGTCACCAGGAATACTAAAGCTGGTAGATCCCACGAGCTTGGAAATTCTAAGTTGTAGTGGGTAATGATGGTTGGGTGCCCATGCTGTTTGGTATTAATATGGCAAGCTCCTAGCAGAATCACCAGGTTGCCTAAGGAAGAGCAAACTCAGAAATAAAGCAGGTCAAAGCTTCCATGTTAATTTGAATGGTACTGTACCCAGGAGTAGCCTCTGCATTACCATCGTGGGTGAGGTAGGACTACACACACACACACACACACACACACATCGAATTATATACCAAAAACTTGCTATCCATCGTACTAAAAGACAACAAATGCCTTTATTATAAAGAATCTCCCCTCCCATCCTCTATTACTATATATGATTTCAATAAATAAATTATGAAGAACAGGAACATTATTACACACAAACTTTTTGCCAACAATTTCCTTAACAAATCATGAATCCATAAAAATTTAAGAACAATGTTTTAATTAGTAGTTACATAACAAATGCTTATTATCTTGAGGAGCTAGGTGGAACAGTAGATAGAGAGTTGGGGCTGAAGTTAGGAAGACTCAAGTTCAAATCTGGCCTCATACACTTACTAGCTGTGTGGCCCTGGGCAAGTCACTTAACCTATTTGCCTCAGTTCCTTCAACTGTTAAATGGGAATAGGAACAGCATCTATCTCCCAGGGTTGTTGTGAGGATCACCTGAAATAGTAGCTGTAAAACATCTCACTGTGAGCGGCATAAAATAGGTACTATATCAATGCTTATTGGGGCTGCTAGGTGGCACAGTGGATAGAGAGCACATGGAGTCTGGGAAACTCATCTTCTTGAGTTCAAATCTGGCCTCAGACACTTACTAGCTGTGTGACCCTGGGCAAATCATTTAACCTTGTTTACCTCAGTTTCATCATCTGTCAAATGAACTCAAGAAGGAAATAGCAAACCACTGCTGTGTCTTTGCCAAGAAAACCCTCAATGGGGTCCCAAAGAGTCAGACATGACTGAAAAATAAGTCAATAACAAAAATGTTTATTCCTTCCATCCCATTTTTAAAATACATGAAATGAAAAGCTTTCAAAACAGAAGACCAAGAGGAAGAAATAAAACCGGTGTACCAATATGGTTACAGAGCTATCAAGTGTCAAAGTGACACTAAGGATCCAGGCCTTCCTGAATTCATGTCCAGCTATCTAATCCACAGAGCATACCTGTTTCTTCTTCATAGCTTTTCATATACTGACAGTTATCATGTATATACTACAAATTGTCTTGCAGTTATCTTGTCTGCAATCTAGAATTGGCATAACACAGCAATCTAGGCATAGGAATCTAGAGGCACCCTGGGGAACATTTGGAAAACAAACATAGCAGAAAGGGCCTTCATGCTTGACAAAGTAGTCTTGGAGTCAGTGAAATTGAGGGTCGGTGGAGGGGAGGAATATTAGAATATATATTGAAGTAGGAATCAGGACACCCCTGGGTTCCAGTCCTAACCCTTCCTCTCATTAGCTATGTGACTTTGAGCAAGCCATTTCTTCAATCTAGCTGTTTCCACGTCATTGAAATGAACGTATAATAGCTACCTTCCAAAGCTGTAGGAAAGAGACGAGATGATGAAGCAAAGTGCCTTGTAATTACAATGGGCCAGAAATGTTAGCTATTTTTTTTTAGTGCTCTGAACACAGTAGGCAATTAATAAATGTTAGTTGACCTGAACTGAATTGCAAGATAAACAGACTCACAATTCCCTCCTGGAGAGGAGAGGACCTTCTGCCAATGTTTATAAATCAAGGGAGAGAAAAAAGATGATCTCTGTACTTTTCATTTGAATTCCATAACTACACGAGCAATTCATATTGAGTAATCTTTGGAGTTGTTTATGGTTCTGGACCTGTAAAAGATCTAAGAAGGTTATCTAGTTTTTACCTTTTCATTTTTCAAATCAGGAAACTAAGGCCCTAGGAGCATAAATGACTTATCCAAGGTGATACACAGCAAATATGTATATAGCAAATAGCAAAGGCAGAATTTGAACCCAGACATTCTCCGACTATTAATTTTGTATTCTTTCCTTTGTACCACACTGAGGTTTATAAAGTGTCTAATTCCTGCCAGATTGGGGGGTTGGCTGAAGTAGGTATTGTTTGTAGTATTATGTAATATGTTAAAATGACTGAGATCACTATTACAATCACTTGCTAAATTAGCAGATCCCTAAATTAGCAGTTAGAAAGCTACATGGACATGTGCTCATTTCTGAGTTGATCTCTTAGAGTCATCTTCCTTATCATTAAGCCTCCATGCTTTGCAGAGAATGCTTGAGTGATAGTTGTACCTGTGCCAATGTCCTCACCTTTCTCTTCCTTACCATTTTATAAGGATTTTTAACTTTTCATATTGTAATAGGGAGAAGAGATTAAAGGGAGAAGCCCAACTACCAAACATTTACAAATGATTTATTCACAGCATAATAGCAATGGACAGTTAATTGAGCCCACAATTAAATTAGAAGGAAGAGAGAGGGATAGATTGCCTTCAGGAAACTGTCAAACTTCCATTAATGAACCCAAGCTTCTACTTGAAACAAAGTTCTATCTTTTTATATACATATTCTACCAGAGGAACAGAGCATTATTGGATGCAACAGAAAGAGGCAAATGGAAAAACAGAGAGTGAGTGCGAGCAGACAAGAATATATAACCTGGGAGGAACTTTAGAAAGGGGCTATAGGAAATCATGTCATTAAAGAATATGTAATCGGAAAAGAAAATGGGCTGACCATATGGTAAGATCGAGGGACAACACATAAATAGCCAGGGTGTTTGCCTTGTATCTTCCTAATGTCAGAGAAAGTGGTAAGGAAAGGAAAGAAGCATTTATTAAGCACCAACTATGTACCAGGCGATATGCTAGATGCTTTGCAAATATTATCTCATTTGAATCTCACAACTCTGGGAGGACGTTGCTATTATTCTCCCCACTTTACAGTTAATGAAACTAAAGCAGACCGAGGTTAAGTGATTTGACCAGGGTCACACAGCTAGTGAATATCTAAGACCTTATTTAAACTCATGTCTTCCTGACTCCAAGCCCAATGCTGATCTATTGTGCCACTCAGCTGCCTCAGTGGGGAAGGCTATGGTACAGCAGCCGGCCTAAGAGAATAGGCAGAAATGGAAGAATTCTGATCTGTACCATTGGAAGGATCATTGAGATGAATAAAATCAAGACCCATTTGAGAATATGAGCACTCACAATGTGCTAAATGGTACGAAAGGTTTCTGTATACCGTATGATACCACATGACAGCCAGTTCAGTTAGAAAGAACTAGATGAATAGATTCTGAATATCTTTCTTCTGGAACAGAGTTGATCATTTATTCCAATTCCCTCATTTTGTAGATGAAAAAAACATTGGGACCCCAAAGAAATAAAGTGACTTGTCCTAGGTCACGCCAGATGTAGGTAGCACAAGTCACAAGAACAAGGCCCATTACGTCTTTCCATTAAATTTTCCCATGGTTGGAACAAATAGACTTCTAGATGCCTGTCCTCCTAAATCTTAAATACTAGTGTAACAAATCTGATATCTGAATATTCGCATTTCTTTCTGCGTAGGAGTCATTTAGGCCCATGAATGGCATTGGTTTAGGAGTAAGGGAAGGTGTGACATTGTTATAATGGTAGGAAGAGAATGATAATAACAACAAAAAGTAAGCTATGAAAGCTTAAAACTGCACTAAAACTTTTGGGACACCAAGTTTAGATATGGTCTCTCATTTGAGCTTGAAAAGACTTTTGGGTGATAAGTACTACAGTATTATAGGTGAGAAAGCTGAGTCTTACAGAAATTAAATGACTTGTGGTGAAGGAGGCATTTGAACCCAGGGCTTTCTGGAAAGTACAAAAACAAACAACAACAAAACTAGAGCTCTCTAGTATTCTCTTTACCATGCTGTTTCCCAGACAAAAAAGTGAGCCCCACACCAGCAGACTGTTCTAATGGCCATGGAATCATGGAATTCCAACCTATTCCAATCACAAAAGTCTTCTAGGGTAATACTCATCTCATGCATGAAAACACTTTACAGAATGCTGGAACGACTACAGGGACAGGGAATTCACTCTCTTACCAAGAATTCTATCCAAATTTGGGCATTTTCACTGGCTGTATTCCATAGCCAGAATTCTTTCCTTCTTCTTATCTGTCTCCTGGCTTACCTGGCCTCCTTTAAGTCCCCATTACATTCTCACCTTCTACAAAAAGTCTATTTTGACCCTCATCGGTGTTAGTGACTCTTCTGTTGATTATCTCCAGTTCATCCTTTGTGTATTTTCTTTGCACATAGTTATTTTATGTTGTCTTCTTCATTAGACTGTGAGATTCTTGAGAACAGGGCTTTTCTTTGTATCTCCTGTGCTTAACAAAGTGCCTGGCTAGTAGAAAGTGGCGTAGGAGGCAGGTAGGTGGTGCAGTAGATAGAACACTGGGCCTGGAATCAGAAAGATCTGAGTTCAAATCCAGCCTCAGATACTTATTAGCTCTATTACCCTGGGAAAGTCACTTAACCTGCTTGCTTTAGTTTCCTTATCTGTAAAATGGGCATAATGATAGCATTTACCATACAAGGTTGTTGTGAGGACCAAATGAGGTAATGATTTTAAATCACTTAGCATAGTGCATAGTAAGTGCTATATAAATGCGAACTGTTTATCAGTTGTTCTAAAATAAAAGTTTATTTACTTGTATACTGACTTCCATCATTAGTCTTAGTTCTCCATTTTAGAGATACATGAAGGAGCACTGTCTCATTTTACGCAACCTACTTTTCAGTTGAAGATCACTCCTATCTCCCGTAAATCTTTTCCTTTTCAGGCTAAACATGCCTAATTCTTTATACTGTTCCAGAAATGAAGTGGTTTTGAGTGCCTCTCACAACACCACCTCCATTCTGTTCACCACCCCCTTCCATGGCCATGCTCCAGCTTACCCATTTCTTTCTTTAACTCCAGCCCAAGGAGCATATGGCTTGTTTCCCTCAATCACCACAGATTTATGTTAAGCAGATTTTATAAAAGTCAAGGTGAGAAGGAAAAAACAATGAAGGAAAGCCCTCTTGTAAATGGAAAGAGCCCTCAACTTAAAGTCAGATGGCCTGGCTTAAATCCTAAGTCTTTTATTTAATAATTGTGTGGTCTTGTTCAAATGGCTTCATTTATCTAGGCTCCAGCTCCAATATCTACAGAACTAGGTGTATGTCTAGGTTTCTAGGTGTGTGTGTTTGTGTGTGTGTTTGTATATGTGTGTGTGTGTGTGTGTGTGTGTGTGTATGTGTGTGTGTGTTGGGATGCAGGGGCAAGGCTTGGACCATTTTTAAGTGACCTTTCATCGCTAATATCCTGTGATTAGTGGATTCACTCCCTCTCTTGGAGATATTAAAGTCATACAGCAGAAAAAGCCAACAGAGGTCAACGTGTCCTTCTGGTGGGTGGGGTTTTTTCCCCCATTCCACTGTATATTAACTACAACAGAAAGAAAAGTGCTGCTATCCCAAAAGCTAGTTTCCCAAACTAAGTGAAGTATGAGCTAAGCTGGAAGAAGAGAGGTAAGCACTCCATGTGATTGTGGCCTGACTGACTTGTAAAACAGCATGCAAAGCAGGGCTAGTTACTGATCTCTTTGGGGAGAGAGTCCCAATGGCAATGCACAAAACCAAGAGTGAAACATGAGTCTGTTCTTCATCAACAGGCAAAGATAACATCTTTTAGCAATTAAAATCTCCCTTCTGAGCAGATTGTGGGTCTCTGGCCTTCTACATGGGACCTCACATCCCTTTTAGCTGAAAACATGTGTTCTTAAATTATTACTCACATTCATACATCACTTAAAGGTTTATGAACTATTTCCCTCCATAGCCCTAAGGGTGTAGAGACTAGTGCAAGTATGATTATTATTGTTTAATAGATGAGGTAACTGGGTCTCAGAGGCGAAGTGACTTGTCTGAGGTCACACAGCTAGGAAGTGTCAGAGTTAGGAGGTGAACGCTAGCCCCTTTGCTCCCAGCTAGGCCTCTTTTGCTTCTGCCTCTCAGAAACTTTTTGACACAGGTGGTGACCCAGCTGGAATGGGAAGGAGCATTTGGCAGTAAGTTTCCACTGATTAAACACTTGTGAAAATAGTAGTAATTTAATTCAATGATTTCTTATTAAACATATACTGTGGACAGAACATTGTGCCTGGGAATATTGGGGGAGAAACAACGATTAAATAAGATGTGGTCTCTGTCTAATTTACTACCTTAATTTCTAGGAATGTGAGGGGGATACCAGCAAGATGAAAATGAGTAAGATATAATTAGAATAGAGTTCATGAGGTAATTGTACAGTGCCTGGTGAGGTCAAATGGAAAGAACCATAATTCCTAACTGTTGGGGAATCAGGGAAGATTTTATAGAGGAGTTGGTGTTTAAGCTAGGTCTTAAAGGAGAAGCAGGACAGCAATAGCAACAAGAACAATGGTGATGATGATGATGATGATGATGACAATGATGATGATGATGGCAGACAGACACGTCTGGAAAATTACTTAACCTCTCTCAGCCTCAGTTTCCTCATTTGTAAAGTGAGGGTGATAACAATAGCACCTACTCCACAAAGTTATTACAAGGATCAAATGAAATAACACATGCGAAGGGCTTCACAAAATTTAAAGTGCTATACACATTAGAAAAAGGGCATAGACATGTTATTTAACAATTGTTCGTGCTTTACCAAATCCAGCCAGTCCCTGTTTCCAAGGCCCAGAGAAGCGACTTGCCCCAGCTCACAGTCAGTGGTAGAGACTAGAGTCAAATCTTGGTCTTCTAATCCCAATCCCAAGGCTTTTAGGACTTCACCATGGTTTGATGGTCTATAGAAAGTGAACTTGAGATGTGTTGGCCCAATGCCAAAACAACTGATTGAAAAGGGAGAAAAAGATTTAGTCAATCGTTTTGCCTGTATGATGCTAACCTGATTTGACTGATCTCCCTTCCCCCCTCAACACGCACACTGAATTAGCCAATCCTCCAGCTTCATTGACAGGTTGACTCAGTCAAAACCATTGAACATTTTATATTCACGGCCACAGTCTAAATCTACTTCAACATGTTAGCAGTAAAACATGTGTGCAACAAAGTATCTCCCTGAAGCTTTTCCATTCCTATTTAACTGCCTAAGGCATCCCAGAGTACTCAGAACCATGTTTTAAAGCACTGAGTAGTAGATTTCAGCCCAGCCATGCCAGAGTAGCTCAGAAAAACCAGGAGAGGGGGCTTAGTGTCAATTAAAAGAGAAGCTAAGTCCATCACCCTAGCCCCATCCCCAAATGCAGACTTTCTCTTGGGACTGTTTATAGATAGAAGGATCTTAGAGAGTGTTTAATCTAACTTGTGTCCTATTTTACACATGAGGAAGCTGAGGCATACAGAGGTAAGGCAATTTATCTAAGGCTACAAAGTTAATAAACTTCAGAAGTGACATGACATTTGAGGCCAAGTCCAGAGCCAGTGATTTTTCCATGGTACCAGAATACTCACCTAGTCTGCCTAATTAACCAGGTGATCTTATTCAAGAGAAACAGACTAAGGCCATATTAATCCAACATACTTCAGTCTCATTTTATTTAGATTTTAAGTTCCTCATAGGCAGGAGCCCTGATATTTGTAGCACAGCATCATGATAACAGCGTTGTATAATGGGAAACACACAGTTATGCTAAATGTTAGGAGACCTGGGTTCCAGTTCTGGCTCTAATGCCTTTAATTGTGTGACCGGAGCAAGAAATTTAACTTCTTTGTGCCTCAGTTTCCTAATTTGTAAAGCAGAGGTCATGATTAAAAGTGATTTGCAAACCTTAAGACACTGAAGAAACATAAACTGTTACTATAGTAGGTGCTGAATGAATGCTTATTGCATAAATGAATATTCCTCCTGCCCACTTTGTATTTCAAAAATCAACGTTTGTTAACATTACCCAAACCCAGTCCCTGCCATAGTACCCCAGCTCAGGAAGTAATTATGTGAAATCTTCTCCATAGAGACACTGAGGACTGTTGGACTAGGAGCAACCAACTCTGTAACTTAACCCGTTTGCTTTTGCTTCTTTAATTCTCTCTTACTCATGCACTGAATAGTATTACTATAACTTCAAAAGCTCCAAAGAAAAACAAACACTGATGCAGGACTTGGAAGGAATAATATGTAAGCCAGACATAGAGACCCTCGTGTTGACACTATTCATTTAGAAGGGGAAAGAGAGGCAGGAGACAGTGTTGATTTATTAGACTAAGAGGCCCAAGAAAGTTCATATATTTTCATTTATTCCATTACCACGTGCCTGAGAGAATGAGCATAGATGCAATGACGCTTTCATTTTTGGAGAAAAAGGAAACATTGATTGCTTTTGCCATTAGTGAGTCAAGAGACTTAAGATGTCCCTATGTATGTCCCATGGACTCACTGTATAAATTGTTCTGAAAAATGAAAGAATTGAACTTTGGTTGTTTAGTTGTCTTTCAGTCATGTCCACCTCTTCATGACCTCTTTTGGGCTATTCCTGGCAAAGATATTGGAATGATTTGCCATTTCCTTCTTCAATCCATTTTGCAGATGAGGAAACTGAGGTTTGCAGTGCTAATTGACTTTCCCAGAGTCACACAGCTAGTACATGTCTGAGACTGTAGGCCCACTATTCTATCCACTGTGCCACCTAGCTGCCCAAGAATTGAAGTAGACAACATTTTTAAAAAAAATTTTGATGACATTTTTTCAATATCACGTTCATTTCCTAATATGTCCTTCCTCCTTTTTCTATCTTGGGAGTCCTCGTCTGTAATTATCTTGTATGTGCATAGTTATTTTTGCATATTATCTATTAGAATGTGAGATCTTTGAGGGACAAAGTGCCTGGCATATGTTTGTTTAATTGTCATAATGGAGGGGGATGGAAATCAATTTGGCAAAACTAACCAAATGCATAACTGAGTCTGGTGGCATATGTAATATTCCTTACCTAGTTTCCTGCCTCTGAACAGAAGGGAAGTAGATGCATTTTCTCACCTTTTCTTCATAAAAATCTTGGTCATTATAATTATAAAGCATTCAATTTCTTTTTTTATTCTTTTCATTTACATAGCATTGTGTTTATTGTTTTACTGATGCTGCTCACTTTACAATATTCCAGAAAAGACATCGCAAAGTCTTTTTGAAATATAATCTTCATGTTCATTATTTCTAATGGAACAAAATATTTTGTACCACAAATTTTTTAGTCATCACCTCATTAAAGGACAAAATTTTATCTCCAATTCTTTGCTACTACAATTCATATTTTGCTATCATATTTTGGTCTCTGTGTGACGTTTCTTTCTATGTTTCATTCTCTTGAAGTAAGTGCCTGGCAGTAGGATCTCTAAGTCAAAGAATGTAGACATTCTAAGAATGTAAACAATTCTAAGGTCTTTTCAAGATTTGGACTTCTCTCTTCTACCAGAGAAAGTCTCAAGTTTTAGGTGTCCTTGATCTCATTCCTTCCTACCTTTCCTAATGGCTTGCCTTCTTTATCATCCACTATCTCTTGCGAATTGTCAGTCTCTTGCTCTTTTCTGGTTCCTGCCCTGCTGCCTTCAAACATAGCCATTTCTCCTTATTCTAAAAGCCATTTTGCTAGCAAGAAAGAAAGAAAGAAAGAAAGAAAGAAAGAAAGAAAGAAAGAAAGAAAGAAAGAAAGATAGATAGATAGATAGATAGATAGATAGATAGATAGATAGATAGATAGATAGGAAGATAAACAAACTTTATTAGACCCTCTCATGCACCCAGGAAGGTACTGTGCTATATATTTCCTTCCTTTCTCAGCTGAACTCCTAGGAGAAGAATTTTTTTTTAATCTTCTATACATGCCTTTATTTATTTACCTCTTACTCACTCTTTGAAATCTGGCTTTTAAACTCATCAGTCAGCCATAATTGTCCTTACCAAAGTTGTCACTGATCTCTTAATTGCTAAATCCAATGGCCTTTTTCACATCCTCTCTCATCCTTCTTGATTTATTTGCTGCATTTGAAACCATTGTTCACCCTTTCCTCCCATAAACTTTCTCTTCTCTGGGTTGCGTTTGTTGTTGTTTGCACTTTCAAATCACCCTGTGCCCTTTCTTGGTTTTCCTTCTGTGTATCTAGCTTCTCTTTCTCAATTTCCTTTGTTGGGGCAGCACGTTAAACTTTCACTGGCTTCCTATTATGTACCAAATAAATTCTATTGTCATTGAATGTGCACTGTAACGCAGCTCCCACCTACCATTCTAACTTTATCTTATGCTATCCCCTTTCACGTACTCTGTGCTTTATCTGGTCCGGTATCTTTGCCAAGAAAACCCTTAAAAGGGTCACAAATGGTTGGACATGACTGAAAAAGGACTAAACAACAAAATGTTTTAAACAAATAGGGCTTCTTACTACTCAATGTCTTCTCTCCTCCATTCTTTTTCTTAAGTTGTTGCTTAGGTCTTCAATGTCCTCATTTGTTGACATCCTTCTTATTCTTTAAAGTCCAGCTCAAATTCCTCCTGTTTCATGAAGACTACCTGGTTACCGATTTCAGAAATTCTCACCACCTTGGAACACACACAGAACTTTAGTCCAGCCTTTGCATTTACCCATGTTCTTTTTGGTAATACAGTTGTGCACATGTCAATCCCAACTACCAAATTATAAACTCATTGAACACAAATAGCATATTTTAGGAGCAGTATAATGTAGTGTATGGATCATAGGACATAGTCTCAGATGACCTGGGTTCGAATTATCTTTCAGACCAGTCATGTGATCATGAACAAGTTATTGATCATTCCAGACTCAGTGTCCTCCTCTGTAAATTCTGACATGCTAATGGATCTACGTGGTCATTAATATGAATACTCCCTCCATCTGTGGAAATTATGATTCACCCATTTACTATTATCTAATGCAACTTTTTTCCCATATCTTTTTATAATTCCTTCGCAGGAGGTCTACTTAATGTGAACTTCTTCCAATTATCTTTACAATGCATTATGCAGGTGGAGCACTATGGCTCTCTATACATTGTCGCTCTTACCATGTGACTGTTTCAGGTTCTTCACAGTTATACAACACTGGCCCCATCCCAACTCCCCCATTTATCTAGCTCTCGTTAGATCCTATTTCCATTGAGGAAACTAAGGCACAAAGATATTAATTGCCTTGCCCGGGATTGCATAGCTAGTTAATATCTGAGACTAGACTTGAACTTAGGTTTTCCAAACTCCAGGTTTGGTGCTCTATCCACTGTGCCACCAAGCATGAGAATACTGTTATTGAAATGATGGTTCTTTGTTTCAGGAAGAAGTGTGGGGATAATTAAAAGCATAATAGAGTTTCCCAATGAAAACCAAACTGACTTTCTACCTTTTAACTTCTGGATCCATCTTGCTATCCATAAATAGTGAGTTTCTGTCCAACTCATAGGTTCAATGCACCAACTCTATGGCTTGTTTTATGCAACTTAAAATCAGAGTCTGGACAAAAGGCAATCTTCATCCACTTATTTGTTTTTCCCCAAGTCTGGCTGGTTCAATCAAATTCTTTGTAGTGATTATGAATTTCATTTTGGGATTATTATGTTATCTGCAGTATTCTTTTTTCTTTAGTTTTTTTTTTTGCCTTTTGATTTCATTTATTTAATATATTTAGTTTTCAGCATTGATTTTCACAAGAGTTTGAATTACAAATTTTCTCCCCATTTCTACCCTCTCCCCACTCCAAGATGGCATATATTCTGATTGCCACATTCTCCAGTCAGCCCTCCCTTCTGTCACCCTACTCCCCTCTCATCTCCCTTTCCCTTCTTCTCTTGTAGGGCAAGACAAATTTCTATGCCCCATTGCCTGTGTATCTTATTTCCTAGTTGCATGCAAAAACTTTTTTTTAGTTTGTTTTTGAACATCTGTTTTTAAAAGTTTGAGTTCCAAATTCTCTCCCTTCTTCCCTCCCTTCCACCCTCCTTAAGAAGGAAGCAATTCAACATTGGCCACATGAGTATCATTATGTAAAACCCTTCCACAATACTCCTGTTGTGAAAGACTATCTTTTGCTCCTTCCTAACCTATCCCCCTTTATTGAATTTTCTCCCTTGACCCTGTCCCTTTT
>CM053624.1:90110644-90153633 GCA_028646595.1 Phalanger gymnotis
AAAAAAAAAAAGCAGGAAAAGAAAGTCCCTGCCCTCAAGAAGCTTACAGTCTAGTGGGGGAGACAACATGCAAACAGACATATACAAAGCAATCCAGATATAAGGTAAACAGGAATTAATTAACACAGGAAAGGCACTAGAACTGAGAGATCTGGAAAGGATTTCTATAAAAGATGAGATGGTTGGAAATTAAACATTATGCTTCACACCTAATTTGTTCCAGCCAAATTGGCCTGCTTACTTTCTCTGAACTGAGTCTTGTACCTCCACACCTTTGTCTAGGCCCTTCTCCCACCCCACCCTCCCTCCTGCCTAGAAAACACTCCCTGCTAACTGTAATCTCACTCCCTTTAAAGCTCAATCCAGGTGACATTTCCAATATGAATTCTTGCCTAATTCTTCCTAGTTGTCAGTGTTTCCTCCCTCCTCAAAATACAATTTATTTACTTGTTTGTGCTCATATTTAATTCCCCAGTAGAATGGCCAATCCTTGATGCCAAGAGCTATTTAGTTTTTCTTTCATCTTTGTCTTTGTATCCTCAGTACCTAAAACACTACTTGGTTCATATATTTTGGTCACACCTGTGATTTCCATGATATATACAACTCCTAATGTAGAAACTCCATCAACCAATGGAAATCATATTTCCTACCTGTAACAACAATGTTACTTGCAGCTGCTGTGGAGGTGTAAGACCAACAACACCAGCACACAGGAGGGCTGCTAGCATGGATTCTTTGATCTGCTTTTCTAAGGAAAGCAGCTTAAAGGGATTTACAATCTCACTTTAATTAAACACACATATAGCATTCACGTAGTTCAGGGGGGAAAGTCAGCACCCTGAACTTCAGAGAAAACACAAGCAGAAATGACAAGCAGAAATTATACAAACAGAGCAAATAACACAGATCAACAGACAGGCCTTCCAACTGTCTGTCTGTAGTTATCATACATAATTACCAGAGAGAGAAAGACCAACCTCTGGGTTTTCAAAGCCTGGGTGGGGCACTCCTTAATGGGTACCCAGAGTCTAATCTGGCCAAGTCACAGGAACACTCTTCTGATGAGTAAGCCCCCAAAGCAAGATGCTAACCTCAGAGTATATATACACTTCTTCAGGGTCAGCCGACAGAGGGCATCACAATCATGTGACTCAAACTCATGTGACTTAGGCTTCCTTATGACTTAAGGAGGTCATCAAAGGCTTTTGATTCAATCAATGGCAAGGCTCAATCAAAGGCACTTGATTGCCTTAGAGCTGAGAAGCACTCCAAAAAAAAAAAACAGCAAAAGTTCCCACTTTGCTTGCCATTACACTATCTATCCTTTGAGAGTTGCCTGGGGAGACTTAGAAATTAAATGACTTGGTCATGATCTCATAACTAGTATCAGGACTTGAACTGAGGTCTTCCTGAGTTTCAGTGTTATTGCCATGGTACCAAAGATAGCCCTTTATCCACTATGTCATACTGTTTCTCTGCCTTTTACATAGCATGCTTGTTGAATTAAGGTGAGACAATATAATTAAATGGCCAATTCCTCCCTGGAATCTCCATTTAAGGACTCACTTATTTCTAGCTCAGATCAGCCCCAAACTTCTTAGACTACTTTTCTACATCGTCCCATACAGGTCCCTCCCTCTCCTCGTCCACCTGATTTTCAACTCCTTTTTATGTGTTGTCTTCTTTCATTAGAATGTAAGCTCCTTGCCCCAGTGCTTGGGGCTGTAGGAGAGCAGAGGACCTTGTCAGAGTTCCAGGACCAAGAGGAACACTAGCACATATATCTGCAGGGGAGCAGATGCCCTTCCTGGATAAAGACCAGAACATAGGCCACAAGAGTAGAGAACACACCTCTCCCCAGAACACACCATTTTTGAAGGACCAAAAATTTGCAGACACTCAGAATCAGCTCTGAAAGCAGTAGCATTAAAATGCCTGAAGCTTGAGAAAGTGCCTACCCATTCCCCGGTGAAGAGAGCCCAAATTTAACATAAAGTTTAAAGTTTTTAAAAAAGCTGAAAAAAAGAGCAAACAATAAAAAAGAACTTGACCATAAAAAGCTACTATAGTTTTACAGTTTTAGGTAAGACTAAGATATAAGCTCAGAAGACTACAGTGTGAAAACAGCTACAAGCAAAATCTCAAAGAAAAATGCCAATTGGACCTAAGCCAAACAAGAATTTCTAGAACAGGGAAAGAAATTGTGATAGAGGAAAATATGGAAAAATAAATGAGAGTGTTGCAAGAAAATTATGAAAAGAAAATTAATAGCTTGGTAAAAGAGGCACAAAAATTCACTGAAGGAAAGAACTCCTTAAAAAAGCAGAATTGCCTAAATGGAAAAAGAGGTACAAAAGCTCACTGAAGAAAATAATTCCTTAAAAATTAGAAATAGCTGGAAGCTAATGTGATATCAAGGAACAATAAAATGAAGTCAAATAAAAAATGGAAGAAAATATGAAATATCTCATTGGAAAAATCTATATGGGTACAAGTTGTCTATGTTGGGATGGGCTCAAAAAATGAAGGGGTGAGAAAGAGGAACTCACTGGGATACTGGGAGAAGGAAGTAGGGAGAGGTAGAGTAGAAAATGTTTCCTCAATTAAGAAAAAGGCACGTAACAAAGAGCTTTTATACTGGAGAGAGAAATGGGACAATGGGCAATTCTTGGACGTCACTCACATCAGAATTGGTTCAAAGAGGGAAGAAGATAGATAGATAGATAGATAGATAGATAGATAGATAGATAGACAGACAGACAGACAGACAGACAGACAGACAGACAGATAGATAGATAGATAGATAGATAGATAGATAGATAGATAGATAGATAGATAGATAGATAGATAGAAGGATGGATGGATGTTTGTGTGTGTGTATAGAGTATGAACACACACAGTTGTATATAGAAATCTATCTTATCCACTAGGGAAATAAGATGGTAAGGGGATAAGAAACATGGGAGAGCAGGGAAAATAAAAAAGGGGTTGGATTAAAGGGAGCAATGGTCAGAAGGGAGAGAGAGAGAGAGAGAGAGAGAGAGAGAGAGAGAGAGAGAGAGAGAGAAGGATAAATAGAAGAAAATGAGATGGAAGGAAATATACAGTTAGTAATCATAACTGTGAATGTGAATGGTATGAGCTCTCCCACAAAATAGAAACAAATAACAGAATGGATAAGAAACCAGAATGCAAAGATATGTTGTTTACAAGATACACACCTGAAATAGAAAGACACACAGAGAGGAAATAAAAGGGCTGGAGCAGAATCTATTATGATTTGGCTTAAGTTAAAAAAAAGGGGCGGGGCAGGAATTGAAATCAAGATCTCAGAAAAAGCAAAAGCAAAAATAGACCTAATTAAATGATATAATCAGGGAAACTACATTTTGCTAAAATATATCATAGACAATGAAGTAATATCAAGATAATGTTAAAGGCATATTTCTCTGATAAAGGCCTCATTTCAGAGCTACTTTCCAATTGATAATATTCAATAGATATGAACAGATAGTTTTAAGAAGAAAAAAAATCAAAGCTATCTATAATAATATAAAAGTCACTATTGACTAGAGAAAGGCAAATTAAAATAACTCTGAGGTACCACCTTATATGTATCAGAAATTACAAATATTGGAGAGGAAGAGGAAAAATAGATACACCAATAAACTGTCAGCAGTGTTGTGAACTAGTCTAAACATTTTGGAGAACAATTTGGAACTATGTCCAAAGAGTCATAATAAGGATGCATACCTTTTGACCCAGAAATACCACAATTGGGTCTGTACCCTAAAGAGATCAGAGAAAAAGGATTTATATGTACAAAAATATTTATAGCAGTCTTTTTGTGATGGCAAAGAATTGGAAATTAAGGGTATGCACAACAATTGGGGAATCACTGAATAAGTTATGACATGGGATTGTGATGGAGTATTATGCTATAAGAAATGACAAAGGGGGTGGTTTCAGAGAAAACAGGGTAAGATCTATAAAAATTGATGCAAAGTGAAGTGAGAAGAAGTGGGAGATCATTTTGCACAGTAACAGCAATGTTGTAATGATGATAAACTGTGAAAGACTTGGCTACTCTGATCAATACAATGATCCAAGGCATTCCAAAGGACTCATGATGAAAAAATGTTATCCACGTCCAAAGAACACTGATGACCTCGGAGTGCAAATTGAGTGCAAATCTTCTCACTTTGGGGTTTTTTCTTCTTTTTTTGATGTGACTAATATGGAAATATGTTTTTTTCCATGATCTCACATGTATAATTGATATAATTTTGATTGCCTTCTCAATGAGTGAAAGAAGGGTGGAAAGGAGGAACAAAATTTGAAACTCCAAATTCTAAAAGGAAAGAATGTTAAAAAATAAATAGTTTAAAAGTAATGAAAGCTCTTTGAAGGTCTTTGCTTGTATTTCTGTGTTTAACACTGTGACTGTCTTTATTCATCCATCCATCCACCTATCCATCTATCTATCCACCTATCCATCCATCCTCCCATCTGTCTCTATGTCTGTCTGTTTACTAAAGGCATTAGGAGGCTTTAAATGCTTTGAGATAAATACGGAAACAATGTGGCATAGTGGTAGAAAAGCTAGATTTGTAGTCAGAAGACTTAAAACTTGAGTTTTGGTTCCACTTGTTAGCTATGTACCATTGGACAAGTCGCATCATCTCTCTAAGCCTGTTTCCTCATTTTTAAAGTGAGGATATTAATATCCGTACTCTGTACCTCAAAAGGTTTTGTGGATAAAATAAGGTAAAGTGTTTTCCAAACTTGAAGGGCTGTATAAATGATGGGCTTCTTTTTTGAGGATAGAACTAACAAGATGAAAGTAGTCTATTACTAAGTTTAGTCTGATAATCCACTTTCAGAATGAATCAAAGGAATCAAAGATGGAATAAAAGACATCAGCTTCAAGACTATTTCAGCAATTTATTTATTGAATAGTGAGCATCTGATTGAAGGCTGGGGCAGTAAGAATCTATAGGAGAAAACAAATTTGAAAGATATTTAAAAGGAAAAGTTAACAACCTGACAACGAACTGGATAAATCAGGCAAGAAAGCCATGATATCTCCATCCTTAGAGACTGGTAGTGGCATTAATAAAGATTAGGTTCACAGAGATTAGATGACCTATAAGATGATTGTTTTAGACACAGAATGAATTTTAGAGACCATTTAGGCCAACTGTGCTGAGATAGCTAGCTGGTACAGTGGATAGAGTGGTAGGCCTACATTAAGAGAGACCTAAGTTCACATCTAGACTCAGATACTAACTATGTATGTGACTCTGGGCAAGTCCTTTAATTTCTGACTGCCTCAGTTTCCTCAACAATAAAATAGAGAGAATAATACCACCCAGGGTTATTTTGAGGAACAAAGGAGATATTTGTAAATCACTTAGTACTGTGACTGACACGTATTAGATGCTTAGTATATTTTTATTTTCTTGTTCTTCTCTCTATTATTTTATAAATATGGAAATGATACCCAGAGATGTTAAATGACTTAGGCAACATCTTCTTGCTAGGGAATAGCAGAAGCAAATCTGACAGACCCAGGTCCAATGATATTTCCATTCTTCTTCTGATATGATATGAAGTGAGTGCATTGGGGAAAATAGAGCTGTTAGCATTGGTTGCTTCATGAGCAAAATCTAAACAAATGTGTAGCTAGTTTAGGAATGGAATATGGCAAATTTGGCTCTATTTGTGTTTGTGGTGTTGGGGATACATTGAAAGGCTGATTTCCTGTAGTAGCATTAAGACATAAGCAGGTCTTCCTGTCTGCTTTGTATTCCATAAAAGATGGTTGCTCAGGGTTAATGGTTAGGGAGTTTCCAAATGGCTTTGGAATAAAAGAGAGGATCTTTTACAAAGTTTTGACCTGAAGGCAAATGATGCTACTATTTCTTGTTGTTGTTTTATTCCCCCTCCCTATCTTTAGATATTGACTAAACCTAGTTGTGGGAATAGAGACCTAGTTGGCTGATTTCTCATGATAACTTTTCTAGGTTAAAGAAAGGCATCTGGAATTTCAGTAGCAGCTTTAGCCTAAAAGTGATCTTTTTTTTTAAGTGGAAAGACATAAATGAATTCCCTGAACCCACATTTGGTACCTAATTCAGTTTCTCACAGATATACTTTAGAAGTTCACCATAATCTAGTGGGAGTAAATTGTGTATATAAAATTTGCCAAAATTATATGATCTCCTTGGTATATCAAAGCACTTTACTCAAGCAGTTCCAATTTAAAAAAAATTAAAAAAACTTTTTTTTATTTTTTATGACTTTAAGTAACAGCTGCCTACTATGTTATTTTTGGATTTATTGCAGATTAATTTTCCGTTAACTAAATCTCTCCCTTCTCTGAACTCATAGCCTTTATTGTCTCTACCTCCTTGGACACAATCTTATATGGACTCGTAACATTTCCCATATGGGTTTTTAACTCTTGCATAATTGTGAAATCTTTCCTATGCATATGTCTTGTCTGTCCAGCTTGATTACAAGATCTTCAAGGACAGGTGCTTTGCTTTCTCCTACAACGTATCACATTAGTCAACTAGTCAGTCCACTGGCATTTATTAAGGACCTACTATATGCAAAATACTGTACTAGGTGCTAGAGATAACAGTGAAATTTTTTCAAAGCATAGATAGATGTAGATATAGATGTAGATAGATAGATAGATAGATAGATAGATAGATAGATAGATGAGTATGATATAGCAAACATCTTAATAATAACATGAGAAATCAGCCAACTGTGTCTCTATCCCCATAACTGGGTTTAGTTAATATCTAAGAAAAGGAAGCTATGTAAGCTAGGAGGCAGAGATGAGGAGGAAGAGAAGAGGAAAGAGGGAGCCAGTGAAAATACTTGGAGTAGGAGATGAGAGTCTTTTGGGAGAAACAACAGTCTGTGTCACTAGATTACAATCCAGTACATGAAGGGACGTATGTCATAAGAAGACTGGCTAGATTGGAAAGAGCCAGGTTGTGAAGGACTTTCTAAGCCCAACAGAGGATTTTATAGTTGATCCTGGAAGTAATAGGGTTCTGATGGAGTTTATTAAGTAGAAGAGTGTTATGTTCAGAACTGTGTTTTAGGAGGATCAATTCAACAGCTGAGTGTAGGACAGACTAGAGACAAAGTGGGGAGACCAATCAGGAGATTATGGTAATAGGTCAGGTGTGAGGTGATGAGAGCCTGTAACAGAGTCGTTGTGAGGCCTCAACACATATTTATTGAATATGTTCTATATGAACAGGACTGCCCCAAAATCAAAATGATATAAAAGAAACTTCAAGGGAAGAAATCTAAGATAACTCTAGCCATTTGAAGAAACATTTCAAATTATTAATAATGAGAAAAATGCAAATGAAAGCAACCTTGAGGTTCCATTTCAGATTTAGCAAAGCTGACTGCTCTCACCACCCCCACCCCCAAGACACAAATGTTGGAGCAACTACAGGAAAACAGCCACATTGATGCGCTGTTGGTGATGTTGTGAATTAGTCTAACCATTCTGAAAAATAATTTGAAATTCTGTCCCAAAAGTTTCCGAAGTATTTATGCCCTTTATCTTACTGATTCCACTGCTAGTTCTATATTCCTAAAGAGGATTTAAAAAGACATAAAGGGTATATATGTCCAAAAATATTCATAGCATATCCTTTTGAAATGGTGGCAAATAATTGGAAACTAAAAGCATTTTCATCAAATGGGGAGAAGTTGGACAAATTATGGTATATGACTGTGGTGGAATACTATTATGTTGTAAGAAATGAAGAAATGGTTTCAGAGAAACTGGCAAAGATTTATAAGAACTGATGCAGAATGAAGTGAGCAGAACCAGGAGGACAATTTATGCTACAACTTCAATATTGTAGAAATAAACAATTCTGAAAGACTTAAGAATGCTGTTCAACCCAATGACCAATAATGATTCCAGAGGACTGATGATGTAATGAATACTACTTCATGTCCACTTCATGATAGAGAGGTAATGGACAATGAGATACATCTTTTTGGAAATGATCAATATAGGACTTTGTTTTAATTAACTATGCATATCTATACATACATGCATATTATATATTACAAAGGTATGGTTTTTGTTTCTTCTCTCTATCCCACTGCACAGTGGAAAGGGAGAGAAAATCAATGCTTGAAAGCCAGAAGAATGCATTTTAAAAAGAAAATTTATGACAAAGTATTTCTTCCCACTTGTTGCAGAAGTAAGAGATAGACACCTAGAACTATGGAACCCTCCCTGAATATAATGTCAGACATTTTCAATATGTTAGTTCTGTTGGACTATTCTCCCACCTCTTTTTATTATTTATTATATTATTATTCTTATTACGGCTGTACCTGTAATTGTTGCAAAAAATAACAACCAAATATAATTTAAAAAGAAAGAAAATCAGACAATAGGCTTAAGAGATGCCATCTGGTCTTCATAGTTTCCTTCTGATTTGTTTAGAGTCAAATAAAGGTTTCTCAACCTCCAAGTTACCCAGTTGTATGTCTTGATCACCTTTGGACCAGCAGCAGCATGTTTCCTCCAAATGTTTAAGAGCTAAGGGAAGGGACCCTAGAGGTTGTCTAGTCCTTCATTTTCCAGATGAGAAAATTTATCCCCTTTTACATTAAGTGATTTGCTCAAGATCACATGAATTGGAAGTGGTAGAACTGGATTCATACTGAGGCCCTGTGACTCTAAGTTGTATCCTTCCCACTTATGGCATGATGCCTCTACTACTAGCTTAATTACCTCTAAGATCACACTTCAAACCAAATAGTATTTTAAATCAGAGTTCAAATCTTTACTTAGACATTGTGTTAACTGTGTAATCATGGACCAGGTAACTTAGTCATCATCAGATTAAAATCAAATTCCTTAAAATCAAATTCCTCATCCTGTGAATCCATAAAATGAAGAAGTTGGATTAGATGATCTATAAAGTTCCTTCTAGCTTTAAATTATGAATATGAGATCAACAAATATTCTGGGCATATGCCATGTCCAATTCTTAGGCAAATGAGAAAGGCAACAGTTGAACCACAAGTGTGTCCGCAGTATTAAGGAATGCTTCCAATTCAAAGAGACTGTACTTTGACACTTCTTAAAAACATGAGAGTCAACAACAAGCCCAAGTGATATTTGATCTCTAAGCCAAGAACCATAATTCTACTATCACAATGCAAAGGAGAAGAACGATGATACAAGGAAAGATTTTCAGTACTGCATGGTTCATAAGAAATGACAAATATGAGAAATGTCAGAAAACTCAGGGCAGTCACCAATCAATAAGAAATTCCCATAATCATCCTTCTTCACAATACTCACCCCCTTTGTACCTGCTTTAAATGACACAGAGCAAAGTAAGGACATTCAAGAGAACAATATACATAATGACTACAATAATGTAATGGAACTAACTCTATGGCATACAAACTCAAAATAATCGCCATGAGTAACCTTGGTCACAAAGAACAAATGAGAAAATATACTTCCACCCTTTATGAAGTAGGAGAGGATTCTGAAAGTGGAATGCTGCATATACTGTCAGATGCAATCGTTTTGTAAGTCAGTTGCATGACTTTTTCCTCCTAACAAAGGAGTAAATTTTAGGAAATTACTTCATTGTAAAAAGCAAAAGGCATGAATAAAACTTTTTTAAAGGAAAGTTTCATTGTTTTGGGTTCACATATATCTTCCACCTTGCATTTATGCTTGCTGTTAGAGCTCTCCCCATCTCAATGAAATTCATGAAGAATAACTGAAATTTATCTTATATATGACCCTTGAGAATATCTGGTATATCCTTGGGCATATCAGCAAGCTGCCTGGAGGTCTTAGTGTGTAGACACCAGTAGAAAACTGATTAGTAGTGATGTAATGCCCCAGACTTTGCAACCTACCTGAACTGACATTTCTGATGCCTTTTCTTTTACTGTCAGTAACAACAGTCCCAAACGCCCCTTAACTGGTAGAATGGCATTTAATCAAGGATTATCTCTTCTTTCACATCATATTTGTCATAAGTGCCAAAGGAATTTTGGGGGCTGTGTGATTATCATAATGAAAGAACCTTATAAATTTAAAATGTTATATCAATAAGGGAATATTTAAAATTTGAAAAAAAAAAGATATGTTCATCCTTTCAGGCTAATAGTATGATGGAGCAATAAAAGGAGGAAGCAAGATTTTTAAAAGGTCGGGTGAGGAAGGAATAGTAACAATACAGGACATGATAGAAATGTGACCAAATAGAATGGAACAAATGAATTCTGAAAGCTATTTGCAAGACCATAGTATATGTCATTTGCAGGGCAATCTTGATATTTATACTTTCTTATTTTTGAATATTCCTTAGTATATGTTCTATTTTTATATTGGGCTGAGAAATATATTTGTTCTTCTATGTTTCCAATTAGAAGATGCCATAAGTCTTTTATATTTAACTTCCAACAGTTTCTTCATTTCTATATTCCCTTTTTTGTTTATATTTCTATTGATACATGACTTGAAAAAAAAGATTTAAAAACTCCAGCAATTACTGTCTTACTATGTATGTCTTTTTGGAATTCAAATAACTGCTTTTGACTTGAGATGCTATGACATTTAGTACATAAATGTTTCATTTTGATATTGTTTCATTATCTATGTCTCCTGCAGACATAATGTAGCTTCCTCATTTATCTCTATTGACATCATGAATTTTTATTTTTGCTTTTTTCTGATAGCATGATTACAACTTCTGCTTTTGAGGTAATCATATAGTAAATAGTAAATTTTATTCTGACCTCTCATTTTCATTCTGAATGGGGTTCTATTTTTAGATATGCTTCTTATAAGAAGGAAATTGTTGGGTCCTGCAGTTCAACCTACAACCCAAAATAAAATAAGCTATAGAGCTGAACCTGATCATAAGCACAATGAACGAGATGGACATGCAACCAAAAATAGTCAGTTAAGTCAAGCGACAATAATAACATAGCAAAGGAGGTCAGTATGATATCGGATTTGTAAACCCAAAGAAAAAGAGAAAATGTTAAGTAAAGAAGTCAATGACAGACAGAGACAGAGAGAGAGATAGGTAGACAGACAGAGAGAGAGAGAGAAAGAGAGAGAGAAGGAGAAGAAGAAGAAGAAGAAGAAGAAGAAGAAGAAGAAGAAGAAGAAGAAAGAAAGAAAGAAAGAAAGAGAGAGAGAGAAAGAGAGAGAGAGAGAGAGAGAGATCATTAGGTCTTGGGATCTTGCCCTGATAGGGAGATGAAATTGTGCCATTGTGCCACTATAGAACATGGAGGTGGGTAGAGTGAAGGTTTTCTAGGATAATGAAACAGGGATCTTATTGCAAGCTTCAACTTCTTTTAGAAAGTATTCTACTTGTCAGGAATTTGTCAGGTCCCAGAAGAGGTAATGCACGAGTCCCTAAGGGCAGCCCACTCTGAAGAGCGTAGTGAGGGGGAATACAACCAGAAGTAAAATAACCTCATCCTAGAAGTGATGAGTAATCATGGTAAGACAGGAATCTGGGACCAGAGCTCATACCTCAGGAAACAAAGTGACACCCATTCCATGACAATGTTTTTTACCAACACTGTCAAGGGAGGAAAAAAATATTTATACACACATACATGCATCCATACATATGAATGTACATACATGTACATACATGGATGTACAATACATCCATGAATATGAATGTATGGATGTGTGTGTATATATGTGTATTCCTTATTGCCCATATCAACCCTCCAAGTACTTGAAGACAGCTATCATGTTGCTGCTGAGTCTTCTCTAGAGGGAAAATTCCTACTTTTTTCAACTGAATCCTGCATAACAAAGACCCAAAGCCTTTCTTCATCCTAGCTGTCCTCCTATGGACACTTTTTAGTTTGTTAATGTCCTTCTTAGATGATAGCACCCAGAACTGAATATACCATTGAAAATGTGGTGTAGAAAAAGCATAGAACAGAGGGACTATCTCCTACTTATTTCTGGAAGTTCTGTCAACACCCTGTTGATTCATGAGTTCATTAAGATGTGGCTTGAGTTAGGAAAGTATAGTTTGTGGTTACATGAATGGGTAAATGAGAGCTAATGCTAGCCTTACTTAAACTTTATGTTTTGCCCTGGTTTTATTAATTCAAGTATTTATTCTAATTATGTGCGGAAGCTTGAACAATTAGGAAAAATGTTGGGAAAAGGACAAGTGGAAGAAACTTTTCTGGGTCAGAGGGCAGGGTAAGAGAAGAGCTAGGTGGTACCAACTCCTAGGCAGGTGAGAGCAATGATGCCTCACAGAAAGGTATAGAACCTAAGAGTGAATGGTAGCCTATTCTTAGAGAGCAAGAGAGAGAGAGAGAGAGAGAGAGAGAGAGAGAGAGAGAGAGAGAGAGAGAGACCTTGTTGGCTATCCTAGCATTCACCCTTCTACTACGTGGTCAATCAATCAATAAACATTTATTAAGTGCCTACTGTGTTCTAGGTTCTCAACTGACAAAACGGGCATGCTCTGGCCCTAACTCTATTGGAACCAGATTTAGACCAAGAACTGCTTCACCTTCCACCTTCCCCATGGCATCAACGTTTAAAGAAGATAATTCTAGCAGTAATAGGAGTGCTGTTTTAGAGGCAGTACAATAAATTAGAAAACCACTGCCAAAATCCAGGCAGGTGGTAATGAGGCTCAAAGATATTGTGTCTTGTCCTAAGGCCACATGTTTAGCAGGTACCAGAGCCCAGACTTGAACATAAGTTTGCCTGCCATCAGGTCTAGCATTCTCTGCCCTATACCCTACTATCATTAGGACGTCCAATGATTGCTGACAATTAGTGAGGCTTTTTTTTTTGCTTTAAATACCAGGATAGCTTGGCTCTGAGATCTGATTGTTTTAGAGATTTTATGCCCATTTAGGCCTTCATCATTGTAACGCTCAATAAACTCGTCAATTAGATTTCAAAAGAGCTATTTTTTTATTAAAAGTTTTTTTTTTAGGCAGTGTTTGGAGGGAACTAAGGTAGGTGGTTGAAGGAATTGTTTGCATATGATTTAAATTATGATGATTTATAAGCAGGCTGGGATTGTGTGAAATATAGAAGTAGGTTAGGTGTATGTCTTCTGGAAAATAGACTGTGATCCCACTTCAAAGGATGTAGTGTAACTCCTTGTACTCTTGTCAATGGTGTGGGGTGTGTGTGTGTGTGTGTGTGTGCGTGTGTGTGTGTGTGTGTGTGTGTGTGTATGTATTTAATATGGAGAGGAAAAGATAGAGGGAGGATGGGGAAGAGTCAAATTGATTAACAGATTATCCCCCTTGTTTTACAGAAGAAGAAATTGAGGCCCCAAGAGGCGCTATGATTTGAACCAGGTGAAACAGCTAACTAATCTAGGGGCCCATTAAATTTATCTTTGCTGTTCTAAGACTCTCTCCACCTTATTACCATTCCCTAATCTTTCTTTTCCTCAGTGTTAATTCCCCAATGCTGCAGGAAGAAGTGCTGTGTTACATTTGTCATTGTGAATTTATTCTTAGATGGATTCTTAAATTTCGATCTTGATGGCTCTGTGAGTCTTGGGCCTCCTTGAGTGCTCTCCAGCGAAACATCAACGACTGAAAGGGCCTCATTGAAGTCGTTTTCTCCCTGAAATGGATGGGTCATAGATACATGCCATGAATCTTGAGGGCAATGACCTTCTTGTTGGTGAGGTAGAGTTGTAAAATCTAATTTACTGCCACATCAAAGGAGGGACTTTCCAAGCTTTTCTGGGTGGTGGGGAGCAAGTACACATACATGCTTGTTTTCATCTAAGTTTTATTGTCATACACACAACATATACATATACACACACTTCAAATTATCTTTGATGCTCATATAAATCTTTTCTGATTTTTTTTTTTTTGGCCCATGACATCCGGGACAACTAAAATTGTTTCATTTGCTTTGACAGACAAGGTTGTCTTTTCTCTTATCAAAAGGAAAGGGGGCAAGTTAGCACTATTTCTTTTGCCAGTAGCCAATGAGAGTTTACACACATGTAGATGCACATGTGTGTCTATGTGAAAGAATCTTATTTTGTCTTTCATTGTCCTTTTAGGAGCATAACGTGTAAAGTGTTCGTTGTGCTAAGTTGGAAGGTAGGCTAGAGAAGGCTGCCTTGTTTTTCATTGCCTTGGGTATTTTGGAGGGGGTGGTAAGTGCTTCCCTCTAAACATCATTATGCCTTTCTTCATCTTTTAGAATCATTTCTGCCGTGTTGTTTGAAGTTGCGTTTCATGTTGAATTCAGGAGCTTTCATAGTGATTAACACAACTCTGCTTCCCCCTGATTATATAAATCTCTTTAGAGCCCAAAGCAGAATGAAGTGTGTCTGTAACAAATCTTTTAACAGAGCTCAGGGAAACCTGTCTAAACTTGATGTATTAAAGCCCTAACCCCAGTCACCAGAATCATGTGAGGGAACAATGTGCAGGGTCAGATAGAGGCTTTGTGTCTCTCAAATCACCCAGTGGTGTAACACAGCTTCATGGGGGCCTTCGTGGACACGTGGGCTGAAGATGGCTGAACACTTGAAGGAATTGGTGCTAATAACACTGCTTTCCTCCAACTCAGGGAAAATCAAAATATCAACCACTAAGTGTTGAGAAAATTGTCAATGGTTTACCTTGAAGGGAGTTTGGGAGAATCCTTGCTATGTGACAGCAGGAGTATTGAGGGAGATACCAAAAGAAATAAACCATGTTCCTTGCCCTCATTCTACTTACAATTCAGAAGTTATATAGAGATGGGAGGAGGGAAAAAGAGAAGCATATAATTTGTATGTAGAATTACATGCTACAACACTTTTCAAAAAGGTGAAAGATATGTTATTTCACCATCAGTGGGAACTCTTGCTTAAGGGAGTTCCCACCACCAACCAACTTGTATAACTTAGTAGATAAGTCCTAGAGAGTTGCCTAAAGTACTGAGACATTAGGTGTATTGCCAAGGGTGGCAGTTAATAATTTTCGGAAGCAATCTTCATGTCCTTCATCCCCTCCAATATTCTTTTCTGCATTAAGATATTTAAATGTCAGATCAAGACAAGAAAAGAGGAAGCTAAGTAGTAGCAGTTGATTAATTTTTAAATTAAATGTATAAGTGACTTGTTCTCCACCTATAGGATGTGGACCCTCTTAGGGTCATGGAATTATTGTTGTGTTTTTGGAAATGCACATGCACACCTAGAATAACTTATTTTTGCCGTTATCTAGCTCAAAGTAATATTGAGCTTCTCAAAAGTCTTAGTGTGGTGTTAACTAATTAAAGCTTATAATTACACAAAGACTTTAAGGACACCCTCTATATACATTTATTCAGTCAAATAAGAAAACATTGCTTCTATAGACTCAACAAATATGTTTTACACATATATATTTAAGCATAAGTCATACCGGCCACTTGCTTGATTTGGCTCCAAAATAAGAACCAGAAACTGGTAAGCAGCACTTAACCCAGGGGTTATGCATTCCATCCTACACCAAAAGACTCTTAAGAGAATATCAGATTTTCTTGGGTTCTTAAAAAGTTGAAGGTTTAAAAATTAAAAAGATATAAAAATAATGTTGCTTCCAGTTGCTGTGGGGGTGTAAGACCAATAACACCAGCACACAGGAGGTCTGCTAGCACAGGTTCTTAGATCTGCTTTTCTAAAGGAAAGCAACTCAAAAAGGGTCAGCAATCTTACTTTAATCAAATATATATACATATATGCATATGTATACATACATATACATATATGTGTGTGTATATTTATATATATGTATATATATATATATGTGTATATATATATATATATATACATACACACACCATTCACTTAGTTCAAGGGAAAAGTCAACACCTTGAACTTCAGAGCAAATACAAACAGAAACTATAAGCAGAAATTATATAACCATAGCAAATAATACAAATCAGTAGACAGGGCTTCTGTCTGTCCATAATAATATATACGTAGTTAGCAGAGAGAGAAGCACCAATATGTGGATTTTCAAAGCCAGGGGGATCCTTAATGGCTACCCAGAGTCTCATCCAGTTACATCACAGGAACACTCTTCCCATGAGTGAGCCCCAAAGCAAAATGCCAACCTCTGAGTATGTATACACTTCTTCAAGGTCAGAGGGCATCGCAACCTTCATGACCCAGGCTTATGTGACTTAGGCTTCCACATGACTTAATCAGGTCTCATGGGTTTATTAATGGATGGGAAAGATCTTCTCATCAAGCAAAAAACACATTAACAATACAGTTGATTACTTCTTTATCCTAGTTTTGGCCCATTCTGCATGACAGTGCTCATATAGTCAGTCTAGGGGATATGATCTATATGGGTTTAACAAGTTAGTGTCTTGAATCAATTGCTACTCATCGGGAAATACCATCCTCTTCCCTCCCTTCCTCCCTCCCTCCCTGTTTATCAGTAGATCTCAAGCCCATGAGAAAGACATAATGGCGGAGACCAAACAAGCATGTGTTAATTCTATAGTTCCTTGTCCATAACAAAAGGAGCAAAACAGAAAATTAAGAATATTAAAACAACTTCTATACAGTTATTCTAGTGCCCAGTGAATTTTCTCTGACCGGCCACTGTATGAGGGATGATGAGCAGTAAAAACATGAATAAAGACCAAAATTACAACAAAAATTAGATGGTCCCAATCCAATATGATGTTATCTGGCAGGTAAACTAGTCAGAAGACTATATCGAAACATAACAACAGCTATCTCTGAAGCCATGAGAGGGATTGTGCAGGTGACAAAATGAATTTTTTTTAATTGTCTACCATCACTAATATTAGACCATGTTATTGAGATGGTGACAATTCTGTAATGGAGTTAATTATTATTGCTATATAAGGTTGCTAAAAAGGTGATGGTGATTTTAAGAGTCTAGGATGGAAGTGGTTTTCTTTACAGTGTCTAATCAGGCATTAAGTGACTCTAGGTATCAGTTAACATAGTGCCAATGGCAAGGTCACCAGAATTCATGAGTATTGTTATGAAATTCTTGAATTAATTCCAATGTGCCCTTCAATCAGTCCTGCTCAGTAGTTACTCCCCACTGAATATCTCCAAGGGTTACATATACTTCTGATCAGAAATCCAACCCATCTCTCTACTGAGGGGTTCTTCTTACTTGAATGATAGACAGTTGGGTCTGATCCCATGCATCCTACCCCTGATGTCCATTTATTGAGATGATGGGGCTGAGTGATTACAAAATTCCCAAGCTGCAACATTGGTATCCTTGGTGACTTGCTTTGGTTTCTAAGAAAATGCATTTGCTTGCTGACTGTAGAGACAGGTGTGGCAGTGTGGATTTGATTACTGTCTCCAAAGCTAGAGGTGAAAGGGCCTGGGAGAAGAGAAAGGAATTGTTACGTGTGTAGTACAGAAGCACTGTCATAGGAGATGGGGGTGGGGGTCTGAATCAAGATAGTTTTTTTTTTAAAGGTTTGTTGACCTGTTTTGTTTTTACATTGCAAATATTTCCAGATTAACCTACCCCACTGAGAATTCTCTTATAACAAAGTAATTAAGAAAAACTAACTATACAGTTATCTCATCTGAAAGTGTGTACAATGTTCCACACCTGTTGCCCCACTTAACCTCTCTATTTTAGGGTTTTTTTTTAATTAATAAAAATCTATTTTCTCTCCCTACCATGACACTGGGAGAGAGGGGGGAAATAGGGCAAAGGAAAGAGAAAGAAAAAAAAAACCCTTGTAATTTGTGTGTAATTAAACAAAACAAATTCCTTCATTGGCTATATAAAAAAAAAATATACATATCTGTGGCTCATTCTATACCCTAAAATTCCTCGCCTCTCTCAGAAGGTGAATAGAATATTTCATCTTCTGTTCTCTGGAAACAGACATGGCCGTTTCACTGATCATAGTTCTAGTTGCTTTCAAAGTGGTTTGTCTTTATGTTATTGTTGATATTGTATAAATTGTTCTCCTGGTTCTGCTTATTTCATTTTTCATCAGTTTATAAAAATCTTCACAATTTTTTTTATGGTATTGATAATAAAGTACAAATTTTTCTCTGCAGTACTTATATGACTCTCCATGTCTCTTTGGAATCATCTATTTCCTCATTTCTCACAGCACAGCATTCAATCAATAAGCACTTATAAAATGTCTACTATGTGCCAGGGTCTGGGCTAGGCACTGTACATAAGATATCCCATTGTATTCATATACCACAATTTATTCAGTTATTCTTCAATTGAGGGGCACCTCTTTAGTTGCTAGGTGTTGTTATTGTTAAAACATCATGAAAATAACTGCATTAAAGATTTTTGTTTATATGAAACTTTTTTTTATTTCTTCGATCACTTTTGAGTATAGGACTAGCAGTAGCACACCCACATTAAATGTATTGTTTAGTAATATTTTTTTTGTTTACTTCCAAATTGTTTTCCAGGATGTTTATACCCATTCATAGGTTCACCAACAGTATATCAATGCTCCTGTTTCCCCACAGTCCTTCCAACATTGATAAATTTTCCTTTTTTGCCACCTTTGCCAATGTAATGGGTATGAGATGGCGTCTCAAAAAGCTTAAATTTGTATTTCTCAATTTAGGAGTGATTTGGAGCGTTTTTTTTTTCGTATGGCTATAAATGGCTTAGGTTTCTTCTCTTAAGAACTGCCTGACTGCATCCTTAGACTATTTTTCAACTGGATAATTCATCTTATTCTTATAAATCTGAATCCATTCCTTACATATTTTGGAAATTAGACTTTTATCTGAGAAATGTGCTGCAAAGATTTTTCCACTAGTTAATTATTTCCTTTTTAATCTCAGGTTTATTAGATTTTTGAGTGCAAGAACTTTTTAATTATTAAGAATTCTTAGCAATCAGAAGCCTGAAGGCACATTCAAGAGTGCCAAGCTAAAGGAACACAGGATCATGGGTGAAAATCACAGGGAACAACAGCAGTGTGAGGGTAGGAGGAGAAAGATCCTAGAGTAGTCTTGAATCAGCTAGAAAAGAATAAATGCTCTACTTTTCTGTTGTTAGCTTTATTCTCTGGTATGTTTGAGGTGTTCTGGATTCTTATAGTACAACTGGACCACTATAGACTATTGGACTTCCTTTAAGTTATAATGGTAAGGTTCAAACCCTGCCTTAACATCTAGCAGTCCTCCCTACCACCAATAATATAATTGTCTTTGGTTGCTGATAGTTTCCATTGAAAAAAAGTTATGCAAAGATCAAAAGCACCTTTGAGGAAGTGCCAGCATTTGATAGTATAACCCATTCTCAGTGTCTTACAGATTCTGATGGTCTGGCTGTTTCAGCACCAGAGAAGTAGTAGGTTGTTATTTCACCTCTCTGTTGCAACAGTGGAAGTCCAGCAAAAGGTCTTTTGGTGCCTCTGTAAGTATTTGATGAATGTCAACCCTGAAAAACATGGGATCAAGGGGTTTTCATAGTCCATAAATCTCACAAATCTTCATAAAAACCCTTGATTGTTGTAGGCATAATATCATCTCTGCCATTTGTACTTCCAACTATAAGCTATTATATGCCCCGAAGATTCTAGCTCCTCTTTCCCAAATTGGCATTTCTCTATATCCATGAACAGGTAGTTATGGTGCGGGTTATAGAGGGGATTTTTTTTTTACCAAGGCTGGCTATAATCCCATAAATATATCAAAGAATCTTAATTAATTAAATTAAGAATTTAATTTGTTAAATTAAAAAGCTTATACAAACAAAACCAATGCAACCAACATTAGAAGGGAAGCAGAAAGCTGTGAAACAATTTTTATTGCAAGTGTCTCTGATAAAGGCCTCATTTCTCAAATACGTGGAGAACTGAGTCAAATTTACAAGAATACAAGTAATTCTTCAGTTGATAAATGGTCAAAGGATATGAACAGGCAATTTTCAAATGAAGAGATAAAAGCTGTCTATAGGCATATGAAAAAGTGCTCTAAATCACTTTTGATTAGCGAAATGCAAATTGAAACAACTCTGAGGTACCACCTCATACCTATCAAATTGGCTAATATGACAAAAAAAGGAAAATGATAAATGTTGGAGAGGATATGGGAAAATTGGGACACTAATGCACTGTTGGTAGCAAATATTGGAAACTGAGATGTTGGGACGTCCATCAATTTGGGAATGGCTGAACAAGCTGTGGTTTATAGGTGTAATGAAATACTATTGTGCAATAAGAAATGATGAACAGGTAGATTTCAGAAAAATTCTGGAAATAGTTGTATGAACTGATGCACAGTGAAATGAACAGAACCAGAAACACACTATAGATAGTATCAGCAACATTGTGTGGTGATAAACTACGAATGACTCAGCTCTTCTCTGCAACACAATGATCCAAGACAAGTAGAAAGGAATCCCAAAGGAAAATACTAACCACATCTAAATAAAGAACTAATGGAATCTGAATGAAGATCAAAGCATATTTTTTCACTTACTTTATTCTTTCTCATTTTTTCCTTTTGATCTGTTTCTTCTTTCATAACTATGACTAGCATGGAAATATTTTTACATGATAGCACATATATAAACTATATCAAACTGCCTGCCATTTTCAGGAGAGGAGGAAGGGAAGGGAGAAAAATTTAGCAATCAAAACCTTGTAAAAGTGAATGCTAAAAACCTTCTAGACATGTAACTGGGTGGGGTGGGGAATAAAATGCTATTAATTTTAAAAAAATCTTGCCAGCAATAACTAAGAGAGAGATCCCCCGTGTAACCATCACAAGACAACCTATTTCCTCTTCCTTTATAGGGATGGACAATGGAGACATCCTTGGACTCCTGAGGGACAACCTTTTCCTGCATATAACTTGGAAGATTTTAGTCAACTTCTGTATGAGCAGTGGACCCCCTGCCTTATAGATATCTGCAGGGATGGAATCAGCACCAGATGCTTTGCCACATGAGAGGACCCTAATGTTGTTTAATACCTCTTCCTCAGTTGGAAGTTCATCTAGAGAGGGATTGACTTCGACTTGAGGTATACTATCAATGGCTTTGGCATTGGCTGAAATGGTCTATTGAGAACATTGTAGAAGTGTTAAGTCTATCTCTTGAGGATAATGTCCTTATCACTGATTAGTGTGGCACCATCAATGCTGAGTAGTTGAGATGCACCAGAGGTCTTTGGCCCATAAATAGTCTTCAGGGCGTCATAAAAGTGCTCTGGATTGCTGCTATTGGCCCATAGGGAAGAGAAATAAGGCTTTAGAAGTAATAAAGATTATTGGGCAATGAGGGCCTGGATTAGTATGGTGGCAGTAGAAATGTAAAGAAGTAGGAGAATTCAACAGACTATCGAAGAAGAAATAGTAAGCTCTGGTGTCAGATGGAAGACAGGAGATAAAAGAATCAAAAATAATTCCAAGAGTCTGAGCCTGGGAGATGAAAAGATTGATGGTACCACTGACTGAATTGGAGAAGTTGGGAAAGGAGATCCCTTAAAAGATGAAAAATTATCTTTCCCATACGTAAAAAGAATGAGCAAGTTTGTGAAGGCTAAAATGAAGCACAAGGTCACTGTCAGATATATATAATTCAGCTCTGTCCTAATGGGTATGAATAATGACTCTCCTGAAATGGTCACACTATTCAAATTTTCACTGCATATTTCTATTAGGCCGAAACAAATTGCTATATTTTACATAATTACAACTTCAAATAGTGTGAACTTGAATACATGCTACCTATGAATTTGAATACATGCAACCACTTGAAGGGACTCATTATTCACACTAATTTAGACCTAGATGTTAAGGCAGAAATTTGCATGAAATGTAGAGGCTAATGATGCTATATGGGTCAACAAGACCTTTGTTCTTGCCCAACTAAATTTGTTTACCAATCAGAAAGGAACCTGGAATTGAGGAGAACATCTTTAACCTAGCTTCTATAGAGCTTCTAGGGATTTAGGGCAGGGAAGGGGCATCCCTGAAATGTGCTTTGAGGGCTATATATTCACATGTATGAATAACAAGACGTAAGAGGAATTTCCTAACACCCAGTAAGATAATCCTGAGAATAGGACCTCAAATCATCACCAGGAGAAAATCATTTACAAAAAAAAAAAATACTTAATTTTAGTTTGGCACATTCTGCCGGCTTTTTGTTTTGGTTGTCTTACTGGGCATAATGGGTCACAGCCTTGAGCTACATACTATAATAGCTGAAGCTTTCTCTATCAAGCAGCAGATTTCTACCTATTGCACCTAAGTAGATGGTAGCAGAGACAACAGCCCCAATAGTGAGTGGATATATAACATTTAGGATAGAAACAGAGAGCATCATGATGATAACACTAGAAGACATTGGTAGCTTTGCAGTGTGGAAGTGCATGTGTAAGTTGCCTCAGCTATGTGTGTTCCCTGGCCATGTGGCCCTATTTGTGTAGTATTCCCTCAATGTATATACCCTGGCCTCTTAGATTCCTGACATATGACCTTCCATGCATGTTCTCTGGTCACATGTTTTCTTTCCCTGTATGCCATTTTTTATTAATGATGTGGTAACTTGTGGGAGATGTGCATGGGTGTGAATCTTTTCTTTACTTGCTGTGCTATTTGACTATATATCTTTTGCTTTGAACTCGTGTTTTCTGGCTGACTGGTAAAAGTGAACACACTGGCCCCATGATCAATAGTTTTGGGTAGACGGAGACAAACAGATTACCTAAAACTTGGGGTATCTTCTCTGGGTTCCTAAATAAGGTAAAGGGGGACACTCAAGTGCTACATGTACGGTGAAATTAGATATGTTGGAAGTGGTGAATGAGAAATTCTTTTTGGCTTGTAGGAACTTGGGGTATACAACCACCAACCTCAATCTTCCCTAAATCAAGTGTCTGCACATATCCTGTCCTTCACAATGAGCAAGTCACTACTAAACATCGAGTTTGGATGTGGTCATGATGATAACAAACAGCAAAAAAAATCTAATTCTTTCTTAATGGCCAATTATTTGTTTATTTGCTTGCTTGTTTATTCCTTTGTTCCTTAGTTCATTCGTTGGTTCAATAAGCATTTGCTGAGGATCCACTGCATACTATCCTTAATGCTTGGAGCTAAGGGAGGTGCTTTAGTACTTTAAAAGATGTGTAATTTTCTCAGTGTAGCTGCTCCTTCCACCAAAGCAGATTTTTTACCCCTCAATATTTTCCCTAAAGTAACTTCATGAATTGTGCTAGGCTAGACTTGAAATCTGTTCAGCTTGGTAAGAGCTACTAGACTTTATACTCTATTGGCAGCCTTTGAGAACTCATGGTCTCTTCTATGACAAATGAGGAATCAGAATGGGGCTTGGGAAGAAGCTGAGGAATCTAAAATGATAAACAGACAGCCCTTCATAACCTGGCCCCTTCCTCTCTTTCCATTCTTCTTATACCTTACACTCCTCCCCTCCCCCACATACCATAGGATCCAGTGAGGATGTGATGCTATCAGCTCTGGGCATTTTCACTAGCTGCCTCTCATGTCTGGAATGCTCTTTCTTCTATTCTCCATCTCCTGGCATCCTTTACTTGCTTCAAGTCCCAGCTAAAATCCTGTCTTCTATAAGTAGCCTTTCCCAGTCCTCCTTCATCTTAGTGCCTTCCCTCTGCTAATAATCTCCATTTTATCTTGCATATATCTTTTCTGTACAAAATAGTTCACATATTGCTCCCTTCATTAGACTGTGAACTCCTCAAGAACAAGGACTTTGCTTTTGTTTGTTTCTTTTTGATTTTTGCCTTTCTTGGCATGCCCAGTACTTAGCACAGTGCCTGGCACATAACAGGTATTTAATGAATATTTGTTTACTTGCCTCAACATGGTCACTGACCAAAGAATCTGTTAAGGGGCAGTGGGACATATACACAGATAAATGGATTGCAAATTAGAGTTTGGTAAATGAATAAAAGAATAAAGTGCTATGAGATCATTTGACAGAGAAATCACTTCAGAGACACAATGAAGTCCCACTCCAACAACCTGGAAATCAATAGCAGGCATCTTAAAAAGCTAATCTGGGGCACTAACACTGCCTCAAGAGGCTAATAGACCAAAATCCCTTATTCAGCAATTGGAGAAAGCCTGGAGCCTACAAAGTTGCTGCTGGAACATGTCAAATGCTCCAGGAAATTCATTTATCCCCAAGAGCTTTTGAGTCTGATCCTTCTTAGCTTTGCTATGTGTGGAGCTGGTCTGAGGTGGGATGATTTGATGCTTGAAGTAAATAAGAGTCATAAAGGAATGATGAAGCTCTCAGTAACAGTCAAAGTATATTTTTAGGTGCCTGCTATACTCTGGGCATAGGCTTCACCTTTGAAATGGAAGCCTCATGTTCAGAGAGATGCCACTTTGTTATCTAAAGAGCATCTCTACATCCTTTGTGACTGCCATGGTCCCCTCACTGCTGGAGGAAAGGGTAGGGAACGAACTCAAAAAGCCTCACTCACAATTAGGTGCCTGAGATTTCAAGAAAATGACCAATCTTTGAAGTTCGACATTAGAGTCTTCCTAGCCAGTACCTAGTTGAAATCCTCACTGCTTTCTGTTTGGGAGAACATAAGGGGCAATTTATTCATTGATTCCAGAAAGCTTCCAGACTTTGACTTGAGAGAGGGGGACAATCCATGTTTCTCTCCACTGAAAGATTGGATTTCCAAAAGGAACTTTTAAAAGCACATATTTAGTGTTGCTGTTTGACCATGGAGCAGCTAAAAGCTTTAATAAAGGGAGTTAAGCTTTGGAAGGTTAGCTTAGCCATACAACACATGGTTCCCCGTTGAGATCAGGATGGATGTCAAGTGCAGTCAGTATACAAGAGCCAGACTGTATGAGCAAATTCGTCTACACTGATCCCTTGGCAGCATTCCATTATTGTTATGATGGGCAGAGTGCCATGAGTGTAATCACTCCAAGGAGTGTTGGTCCAGGGCTATGTTCCAAAGCTCATCAAACTCCTTCCATTTCTAATCATTTTAGCATGGTTTCTTTCATCTTTAAGCCTGGCCTCCTTGGTAAACTGTCAGGCTTACCTGCCAAAGGCAAACGGCATGAAAAAAAAATCGGAGCCCCAACTCTGGTTGAAACACACCTTCCTCTCAGGGTTGGTTCACATTTCCTCCCTGGGCACAGAGCCACAGTCCTAAAATCTCTTTTCATCTTGAAAGGAGGCCATGCTGACTGATGGTTAGCGGCAATCTTCTGGATCCCTGTCAACACATACCAACCAGTTTGATTCAATTTGGGGAAAGAAAAAAAAGTGTTGGGTTTGTAAAATAAATTTAATTTTAATTTTTCTTTTACCTTTGGCTTCCATGATGACACTTGGTTTTGATTGAAATCTTCACTTTTAAACCATTTTTTTCTTAAATTTTGTAAACTCAGCCAGAATACCCCTCTTCTGTCCCCAGATTTTCCAGTGATTCCCCACATTTCTGCAAATGCGTCACTGGCCTCCCAGGTTTGTTTTCACCCATCTGTCAAATGTAAGCATGGAGGCCTCCCCACTTCCTACCTTCTGGGAATGATACGACAAAGAATGAGATCATGTCTCTAAAGTAAGCATATTCTGAAAGAGACAAGGAGTGGTATAGAAACACAACCTCCATCCTTCCTGCCTGTGTATTCCCATTGAGGCATCTAGATCATACAGTGGACAGAGGGCTAAACCTGGAATCAAGGAGACCTAAGCTCAATCTGAATGCAGGCATGTATTAACTATGTGACCCTTGGCAAGTCATTTAACCATTCTCTTGATCTTAGTTTCCCCATCTGTAAAATTAGGGTAATAATAGCACTTCCCTCCCTGGATTGGGGCAGTTAAGTGGCACAGTGGATTGGTCTTGGAGTCAGCAAAACTCACATTCTTGAGTTCAAACCTGGCTTCAGGCACTTATTATTCAGGCACTGTAACTCTAGGCAAGTCACTTGACTCTGCTGGCCTCAGTTTCCTCATTTGTAAAACTGAACTGGAGAAGGAAATGGTAAACCACTTCAGTATCTGTCAAGAAAACCCCAAATGGGGTCACAAAGCTTTGGACATAACTGAAACAAGTGAAGAATAACGCCTCCCTGGATTACTGTGAAGGTAAGATGTGATATTTCTAAAGCACTCTGCAAACCTTAAAGCAGTATGTAATGACAGCTATTATTATTTTTATTTATTGTTATTGACACATCCTCAACTTTGGCTACTTTCTTTCTTTACCTTCTGTCTATGGCTTTCTACTTCTGGTGAAGAAGAATGCTACCGCGTTCAATCTTCACAAATATGCATACGGTGCTTCACACCTTGCATCGGAGAGTTTCAAGGACACGCTTAAGCTCTATGCCAAGAAGACTGGCTGAAGAGCAGGTGATATGAGCCACATACTTCCACAGATAACCAATTTGGTTCCCACAATTGGTTTCCCTCTTCACACTAATAAAAGTTCTGTGAAATAAACAATTTCATGAGGGGGACCAGAATGGTTTTGTACAGTAGGTGGGATTATAGCTGAGACTTGAAAAAAAAACAGGTTATGTGAATAATAAATTGCAGAGCTCAGATTTGATATCATCACCATCTGCCTACTATTATCAACACTACACAGAAACCAGCTAGAACAACCATGGAATGGAAAAATATTGCATTTGAAAATAGGAAGACCAAATTAGAATTGTACCTCAGCCATTAGCTAGCTGTGTGATCCTATTCAAATCACTAGTTTCCTCATTTACAAAATGCACCTACCCCCCAGGGTTGTTATGAAAATTAAATAAGGTAATATATGCAAAAGCACTTTGCAGACCTTAAAGCAGTATTTAAATGTTAGTTATAATAATAATCCTTACCATTATTATTATAGTCATCATTGCAGAGTAAGAAGATATCTCAAAGGTCATTTAGACCAGTGGTATCAAATGCAAATAAAAACGGCCACTGAACCATAGTTGCGATCTCTGTGGGCCACATATTGGCTTAGAAAACCACACGTTAACATTATCTATGTTCTATTGTATCTTTATTTATTTTGTTAAATATTTCCCAGGTTCCAAGCTGCATTTGGCAGCTATGGCCATGTATCTAACACCTCATCTTGCCCAATGTAATATTTAGCTGTGCTAATTAGTCAGACTTCATAGACTCTGGACACAAATGAAATCGGAAGGAAATAAAAAGAAATCAGGATGTGGTCCAATGTGCACTTTTTGTAAAACAATAATTACAACCAAAAGAATTAGCAAAGTAATTCATCGGAGTTGCCATTAGCAAGAGAATAACCCAGAAAAGGCAATACAGCATTTATGGACTGAGAACCAGGGATTTGTAAGCCTATTTTCAAAGGCTTAATTGAGTCAATTCAGGCATAAGGAAATCTCTAATTTAATAAGAAAAGAAGTTAGGTGTCCTTTTATAATTTGGGGGCAGCATGGTACATATACCAAATAAAGCATTAGACTTGGAGGTCAGAAAAATCTGACTTCAAGACTGCCCCACCATGTCCTAGCTATGCAACCATGGGCAAGTCACTAAATCTCACTCAGCCTCAGATGTTCTGACCTGCAAAATGGAAATAAAAATACTTGTCCAAACTACCTCACAGAGTTATTTTGAGACCCCAAAAAAAGCACTTGGTAACCATAAGGTACTACATAAATATAAGCTATTATTATTTCCTATCTAATATGTCCTCCAGATGAAGCTCACTAACCGTAGGTACTTTGAGTTAACAAAAAATAGATAAATAAAAATAGAAATATTGATATTCACATATACAAGTGCAATAATTGATATAGAATTATTTCCTTTAATTATTCCTTAAGTGGCATGAATTTGAGGTCTTTCACTCTTTGTCTCTTTTTTCTTGAAGCACTCTTGCTTATCCATCTCTCAAAAACATGATGCCCAGAAATGAATGCAATGCTACAAATATGACCTGACCATGGCAAAATACTGTGGAACTTGGACATCCTTATTCTTGGATTCTCTATTTCTCTTAAAGCAACTCAAGATTACCTTCTTTGGAACATTAGGGGAGTAGGGGATGCTGACTTGTGCTATTGACTCATCATGAGCTTGCATCATTTCTTAGCCCTTTCCTTCAAGATGAAGACCTTTTCAGTAAGGGATCAGGAAAGTCATGGGTTAGGAACTTGTCTCCCTATCCAAGATAAAATACAAAATCCTCAATTTGCCATTTATAGCCTACATAATTCTGGTGCCACCCGACCTTTCCAGGCTTTTTGCACATTAGTCGCCTTCACACATTCCATATTGTGGTCAAATTAGTTTACTTTTTAGTTTCCAAACAGAATGTTCTGACCCACGTATCTGGAATCTCTTCCACTTCTTAGAATCTCTAATTTACTTCAAAGCTCTCCTTCTGTGCTTCTTTCTTTCAGAGCCTGTTCCTGGTCCCTCTTAATTTATATTGTCATCTCTCTTTCATATTATCTTGTACTTACTTATCTGTGAAAAACATTACCCCAGGAGAATGTAAATATCTCGAGGGAAGGGACTGATTCATTTCTGTTTTATATTTCCAGGTCTAGCATAGTGCCCTGTATGTAGTAGGCTTTTAATAACTGCTTATGGGATTGAATTGAATATAAGGAAATAGCAGCTGAAGTATATTTTTTAAAAGTTTTAATAATGCTGAAAGGAGTTTTAAAAGAAGTCTGCCAGGCCTATCTTATCTAGAAGATGCAATCACAATGAGAGCTGACTAAACAGTTAGCAAGAAAGTCCTAGAGGGCCTCAAGGAGAGGCAGATTAACTTTCTCTTCTGCATTTTTCATGTGGAAATCCATGGGTGTTTAGGAAGAATGAATAATTACCCAAGCAGACTGATGCCCAAGTGAGCACAAACGCTTACATTGTGCTTTGAGATTCTAGTAATAATAATCGCCATCCTCCTTCTGGCTCCCAGGATTTGATAGCTCCTGGGTTTATTTAGTCACCACCTCAGCCAATTGAGCTCAGATCTCAGATCGGGAGCCTCTGAAAGTTGTCACTATGATGGATTGCTTGTGGAAAATTAGTCTGGCTTCTGATGGTAGGATCTGGAGAGAGGTCTTGTCTTGGTTTTAAGTTTTGAATGGTGAAGTTTTCCATTTCCTGGGGCTTTGATGGAAGCAGGATTCAGTGTTGCCTCATTTCTTGATACTAGCTTGGCTCTGCTGGAGTGGTATCCCAATTGTCTGGAAGTGAACAAAGAGCTCAACTCTCACTTAATATGCTTGGGAATAAAAATAAAAGCATGGGGACGCCATGATGCTACAAGGCCAATAGAGAAAACATTGTGGTAGAAGCTTAAAGGATGAAATGGAATAAGAGAAATTTCCTCCCAAGACTCTTTTTCTGGCCCCAGCATTCAGCTTGGGTACTTAAACCTCTCTTTCCGCTCCTTAGCAACTTCTCAAGAAAGTAGCAGGAAAGGATCTTAGGCCTTAAAGCTAGAAGAGACCTCTCAGATCATCTTGTCTTCCACTTCATTTTATAAATGTAGAAGCTGAAACCCAGAGAAGTGATACAACTTGGCCAAGGTCATTCTGTCAGTTAGTTGTGAGGCCAGGATTCAAGCACAGTTTTCTGACTTAAAGCAAAACCAAACCAAACCAAACAAAAAAAATTAATAGTGTTTTATTCTACTCTAGCATGCTACTACACCAAGATATTACTGTGTGTATGTATATACGCATGTTTATTCTTAGGAATCAAATTCAGAATAATCTAAACCAAGAGGCTATCCTTTCATATCTTCGTTACCAGGTTATAGAATATATGATAATATGGTGTTGAATGGGGACAATTCTCTCTGGAGAAAAAGCAAAACAGTTCTACCAATCTGGTCCTGATTTATTCACTCTAAATTGTTTTTATCTGTGTGGATCATGGTGAAATAATTGGTTTAGGTCATGCCAAAAGAAAGAAAGAAGGATGGCATGAATGCAAGCTCTGATTCACGCAAATGCTGCTCTGGCCCCACTGGCAACACTAGCCATCAACCACTTGCCCCATCAAAACACTTACTTGTGGGGTCAGAAGGGTCACATTCACATCCATATTCAGAATACCAAATCAAGTATGCCATATTCATTGATACTGAATTCTGGATGTGCAAAATTGCTAAGAGATTCACAAAAGCTTTGTCCAATCAGTTATTGAACCTAATGGAATGATTTAACTTATTCATTCTTAGAGAGGACACCCTTGTGAATTTTTCTTGGCCAACTATTCATTTCAATTCAGCTACTTACTAGATTTCAAATGTTCCCCAGATAGGTAACCAAAACAAAAGTTGGCAATATAAACAATTGTCAGAGGCAGCCAGCAAATAGATGTGTCTTTAGGAATAGACAAAGCCAAAAAATAAACCTAAACATTTTTGGTCCAGAACATACATCTGTTAGTAACAAGGGCTTTTTGCATGATGATCACTGTCTGGTGGTGCTGTATGCTGAGCAGGATTTCATACATTTATCTTGCAGGTTCTAAGACTTATCTGTCTACAAATATTTTTGACCCTATCCCTTCTGACCTCCTTCTGGGACTTGCTCCATCAATGATTTTCTCTATTGATAGAATCTTTACTCTTTCCTCAACTGACTCTTTTTCACCCACCTTCAGACAAGCACAAGTCTCTACTATCTTGAAGAAATCATCTAATGACCCCCAGGCTCCCTTCTGGGATAGGTCTACTTTCTTCTTTCCGATGCCAAACAGTTAGAATGAGGATTCTATACTTTCCATTGCTACTTCTCACCTATTAGCTCCCTCCTTAAAATTTATTTTTCTATCCCCAAAATTTTACTGAACCTGCTCCATTAGTGGTCACCAATGAGAAAATCCATTGGGTGTTTGTGGAGGGAAAACCCTAAACAACTATTATTGAGGAGGAAAGTAAGAATATATTGATAATGTAAACATTTGTTATTATTATGTCATGTTTTCAGAATCCATGCCATTCCCTAAAAAGGAGGAGTCCAATTGGCATCTGTGACTCTTGACCTTAAGATAGATGATTGAATACTTATAAGACAATGAAAATTATTATTTACAATCTGACTGCAAACTGCTTTTCTACATTTATTACACATTAGTTCCTTTTATATAATAGATGTGCTAGCCAAACAGTTCTCAAAGACCCTTTCTGGGGATCTACAAAGTCAAAACAATTTTCATCATGATGCTAAGATATTTTAATTTCTATTAGAGTAAATATAGACAGATTCAACCCAGATAAAACAAAACTCTTTGGGATCCTCAATAGTTTTAACAGTGCAAAGGAGTCCTATGATAAAAAGTTTGAGAGCTCAAAGCCCCAAAACCTTGAATTTTAGCCAAATTGTACAACTAGCAGTTCCCTGTATGTGACATTCCATCCCCTGCCTCTGATTAGTGTAAATAATGAATCCCATAAAGTGGTCATATGTATTTGAGTTTGCACTATTTGAAATTATAATTATGTAAAATGTGGTAAGCGGTTCCAGCCCAATGGAAATATATAGTGTGAATTCAAATAACGAGACCACTTTTACAGGATTCATTACTTATTCTAAACAGACCTGTCTATAGTGTGTCTGTCATGTATGGCATACTCTCTCTTCACCTTTGCCTCAAGGAACCTCTAGCACCTCCTCCATGAGGTCTTTCTGATCCCCTCAGTAGTTACGACTCCCTCTTTTAAGTACTTGGCATTCATTTTGTATGCAATTTTTTAAAATCTATGTACATGTTAAATCCATGCCCCCGCCCCCCCCCCCAGCCCTGCTCAGTAGAACAGAAGATCTTTGAGGGCAGGGACCCTTTAATGTTGTCTTTATATCTCTTCACCTAGCAAAATGCTTTGCATGTATTAGGCCCATAATTAATGTTTGTTTAAAAGATGAATTTAGTTCTTTGTATTGCTACTTAATTTTTATATTTTAGTTTCTCAATTCTTTATTCTCTGTCTTCCCACCTATATTGCAAGTGACCTCAATTCAAATCAATTAATTTATTAGGTACCTACTTATTAAGTGGGCAGCTAAGAGGCTCAGTGGATAAAGTACCAACCTGGAGTCAGGAAGACTCATCTCCCTGAGTTCAAATCTGGCCTCAGACACTTACTAGATACGCGGGCAAACCACTTAACCTTATTTGCCTCAGTTCCCTCATCTGTAAAATGAGCTGGAGAAGGAAATGGCCAACCACTCCAGTATCTTTGCCAAGAAAACCCCAAATGGGATCACAAAGTGTCAGACAGTTCTGAAATAACTGAACAACGATCTATTAAGTACATAGTATTTCACTAGGCCAAAGATTCTTAACCTGGATTACAGACCCTTAAAGAATACATGTTTAGATTTTAAAGTCTTCGGACTTATATGTGAAAATACACACACACACATCTTTATTTTCACTAACTTCTAATTGAAATCTAGTATTTATTTTCATTGTGAATGTAGGCAACAAATTATGTATGTTGATATATGGCAAACCACTCCAGTATCTTTGCCAAGCTTTGGACATTACTGAAATGACTGAACAACAAAAAAAGACAACAAAACATTTTTCGAGGAGGAATCCATAAGGCTTCACTAAACTGTAAAAGTGCCCATGATACAAAAAAGGTTAAGAAACCCTTGATTAATAGATGGAGGGGTGGCATGATACAAAGTTCAACTATGCTGTAGTTATTGCCCTTGTGGAGTTTATAGTCTAGTAGGATGTTATAACAAATGCAAAAATATCATATGTTACTTTGTACCATAGGTAAATACATCAAAGAGACCTAAGCAGTATGGGGTAGGAAACGTCATTACCAACAAGTCTTTATGGAAAAATGGGAGACAAATTAGGCCTTAAAGAATAGGTAAAAATATATGAGGAATGGGGTAAGCTGAACGCATTACAAGTATGTAGAACTGTATCACTGAAACTATAGAGGCAGGCAAATTAGGTTTAATTCTAATGCATCTTTGTAATTCTCACCATGCTTAGCACACAGCCCTGAATGCAGTAGGTATGTAATCAATGTTTAGTAATTGACAGTAAAATCTCATATTATCAAGAAATAACCGTGAAAACAAAACCTGAGGAAGTGTGTACGTGTGTGTGTATGTATGTCCATATAGAGACATTTATAGATACACACACACACATACACTTTCACACATACATTTTCTGAGATGGGGACCTTGTTGAGTTCTCCCCTTAAGAATCTTGAGAGGAAGAGAGGAAGGATAGTAGAAAAGAAGAGGGATGGAGGCATATAAAATTTTACAGGGTTAACTGAATGGTCCTGATAGGAAGACAATAACAACAAACCCAGAAAATATAGAACAAACAAAAGCCAGAACATACAGAAAACCAGAGGCCTGAAAACCAAAACAATGAAAACTGTCCTCCTTTTAATTGATTGGAGCCTGGTAACGCAATTTATTGATCTAAGCATTGAGTTTCTTTCCCATCTGGTTGCCTGCCTCAGTAATTAGCAACTAGACAATAGAGTGAATAAGCAAAAGTAGTGACAAGAGCTGTGTCTTACTTTTTGGTAGCTCTACTATCACCCTTGGTGTAAAGGATATGAAAGAAAAAAAAATAGACTTGGTGCTAATGCTGCTCATTGTAGGGTAGCCCTAACTTATTTTCTTCCTGTTAAGCTGGAATGGAAGGGTGAAGAATGGAAGCACGAAGACCAAGGAGGAGGTCAGTACAGCAATCAGGTCATGGGGTTTCATGTATTCGTAGGTTTTAGAGCTGGAAGGGATCTAAACTGTCATCAGTCATCATCCTCTTATTTAACTAGTGAATAAAGTGAGGCCCAGAGCAGTTAGGTGACTTGCCCAAGGTAACATAAATAGTAATAATTAATCCTTTGGGGGAAACTCTTGTCTTCCACCAATACATCCAATGTTCTTTAAATTATACTATAAGGCCTCTATGATATAAAAATTCAGAAAGGGGAGACCATTGTGGGCTCCCTAAAGGTAGTGTCTGGCATCTAGTAAACAATAAATGTTTGTAAATCAATTAGTTGATTGCTAAGTTGTTAATGCAAAGACTTTAGAATGTTTGGGAAAGAAGGGGGTTGGGGAAAGACATTGAGATAAAATTTAATTTCAATGTAATGAAAAATGCTTTGTAACTGCAGTATGAGGAATGTCCCCGGATCAGCCCATAGACTATTGAGCCCAGGGGCTGTGGTAGTGCAGGGAGGGGAAGCATTAAGGGTCAGGCTCTCCTCCCTGAGTCTAATCTCAAGTGGTTAGGGACATGACCTCATATAGCCCCAAGTTTTAGTTAATAACATTTACAGACTAGCTATTCATGAATTTATCAAAATCTTCTTAAATCTATTTATAGGTTTAGCCTGTACCACCCTGGGGTAATTATTTCCATATTAAGAACCCACCGTATAAACAAGTAGTTCTTTTTATTTGTCCCCAAACTAATGCCTCCAAGTTTTAATGAATATCCTTCCAAGATTCCTTTAGCACCTTGTTCCTGGCAAATATGTTCTATGCTCCATTGTTCCCAGTCGTTTTTGTGGATCTAAATTTCTCTAGTTGTACTGGGAGGGATGAAAGACAGAGACAGATGCTAGAAATTTTTCATAGAAAGACTTGACAGGACCTTTTGCTTGACTGCCTATAGAGCAGGAAACAGAGAAAGAAGAATGAAAGATGCCTCTAATATTTGGAGCCTTGGAGCCTGGGAGAATTATTTCTCATTTATATAAATAGGGAAGGCAGCAAAAACAGCTGGTCTTGGGGAAGGGGAGAGAATATAAAGACAAAGCTTATATTGGATTGAAGTATCCCACAGGCAAGTAAAAATATGGTACATACTGGATCTCAGGGGAGGGATCAAGATGGTAGTTTGGAAGTCATTTGCATGGAGGCAATAGCTGAATCCGGAAGCAAGAATGAAATTTGCTAGGGAGAGAATGGAAAAAGGTAGGGGACCAAGGACTGAACCTTGGGCAATGCCCACATTTATGTGACATCTGAAGGCAGAAAAGCTAAAGAAGGAACAGAGGTAGGGTTGTTAGTGAAATAATTTTGAGGGGGGGGGGGAAGTTAGTTTAGAGTACTCCTCCTTCAGACCAAGTATTCCCAGCAACTTCAGGGAGGCTTAAAATGATCCAGAAACCCTCAGAATTTCTCTTGCAATGCCTCATTCATCTATCCCAAATATCCAAGAAGAGAGCTTTTCATACTGCCTCTGTCTGTCCCTCAAGACAGTTTAACTGAAGGTTGACACAAGACTCTACTCTTTCCCTTTTCTCAGTCTGAAAATTGCAGTAATCCCAGAGTCACCTGAAGCCAACTGGGATGGGTGGGATGGTGACTGGTGGCCAGCATTCTTAAATAACTTCCTCGGGCTAAATCAGCTGTGTTGAAAAGCTTTTAAACTCACTGCTCTATGGCAAAGGGTTCCATATATTTGTCAATATGTGACAAGTCTAGTCAAAGTCATTTAGCTAATTCTATTCCATCAATTCAAGCTCTTCAGAAGAAGAAGAAATGGAGAAAGGAAAAAAGAAAAGAAAGCAGGAGATGCTAGAGAGAGAGGGGTGTTATTTCTGCCCTCTTAGAAGTTAAAGGCAGAGTAAGGGAATGACTAGGAGGAAAAGTGAACTTTCTCCCTTCTCCCTTCATCTATCTCTCACTCTCAAGACACTTTTCAAGTTTGGATCCATTTTTTTTTTCAGTATTAGCATTGTGTATTAACATGGATGACTGAGGGTTATTAAGTGTGTTAATGTGCAAATCTATTGTCTTGGAGTTGAGTTTACTTCTCAATATGCAAATGGTGCCCTCTACTGGAACAGGACTAATGTAACATTAAAAAAAATGTACCAATCCAGGTGTCCAATTAAAAGAAAAGTTTCTCTTATGTGGAGAACACTATACTATGCTGGGGTGTTATGGATAAGAATGATGGGTTTTGCCTTCAAAGAAATTAAAGTCTACTCATTGGACACAATATAATCATTAAAAAGTACAATACGAAATATAGCGTGATGGGACAGAGGAGAGAGGGAAGTAGCACTCTAGAAAACATTAAAGTAATAGCTAATTAAATATGACTTATCTTCTGATCTCCTTCTTTCTCCTCCTCTTTCTCCTGCTCTTCCTCCTCCTCATCTTCTTTCTCCTAGGACCTGATATTTTATCAGTTTAGGGATCTCCTGGTATGAGAATTCCTTTCATAGATGTACATTAAAAATTCCTTTTAGAGAATTGTTTGGATCACCGAGAAACTGTGATTTGCCCACAATCACGCCCATAGTATTCATTATATATGTATATGTATATATATCATATATATATATATATATATATATATATATATATATATAATGATCTCTCAGGCCCCTTCCAGCTCTAACATCTATGATCCCAAGTCATGGCAGGTCTTACCAAGCTAGAAAGATTTAAACTGCCAATGCATAATGAACTCCTTGTATGTTGTCTGACAAAAACTGGAAGAGTTCATTCAATGGGTTGGCTAGAGGAAGACACATTTTTTCTGTGATAAGAAACTCTAGATGACCATTTACTAAGCTGTAGACTGGTCACAATTTGTGATGGTGGAGTATGCACACTGTACATGATGGTGGAGTATGTATCCGGTTCAATACAAGAAGGAGTTACTAAGTGTCTAAGATATGCAAAACAATGCACTTCTGTCCTAGGAGTATAAAAAACGAAAGAAAAAGCTGACCATACCCTCAGGAAGCTTATGTTCTACTTGGAGAAAACAATATGTGAACCAACAATTCAATGCAAGAAAATTTAATAAGAAAATGGACACTGACCTAGGGGAATCAGCAAAGGCTTTCTATAGGAGGTGACATTGATTTGAGCCTTAAAGAAAGTAAAGCATTCTAAAAGGGAGAAGTAAGCAGGGGGAGGATTCTAGGCATGTAGGACAGTCCATGCTAAGGCACAGTGGTGGGAGAAGGAATGCCAAATTTAAAGAATAGCAAGTAGGTCACATTACCTGGAACATTAAATGCCTAAAGGGTATTATGCAAAATGCCTGGAAGAGGATCCTAGAGATAGTCTATGAAGGGCTTTAAATGCTAAACTCAGGGGTTATTGTTATTGTTGTTTTCTCCTAGAAACAATAGAGATACGTTGAAGCTTCTTCAGCAGAGGAGTGGCACTGTCAGATCTGAGCTTTAGGAAAATTACTTTGGCAGCTGTGTGGAGGATGGATGGGAAAGGGGGAAAATGGAAGCAGGGAGATGAGTCATTAGGAGGTTATTACAAAAGTTATGGGAAAGATGTAAGGTGACACAAGAGACATCGCAGAGACCAATTTTTTTAAATTTATTTTTATTCTGAACTTAGTAAACAAATAAAACAGATCTTTCCATCTATATAATAGAACAGAAAAAGAAGACTGTACATGAAGCTGCAGATGTTATGAGGCACAGCTTGCTTTTCTTTTTAAGTATACATAAATTCAGCTTATCGTTTCCAAGGCTGTCTTGGTTATCTGTGCTTCTTTCTGACCTCTCTTTAGTTCTTTTTTTGCTGTATTTAAATTTAAAAAGGCATGGGGTAGAATTAACAAGACTTGGCAATGAATTAGATATGAGGTCAGAAGGAAAGTAAAGAAGAGTTGAAGATAGCTCCAACAATACTATTATATTGGAACAATGATGAAAGGGATAGTTTCAGAGAAACATAGAAAGACTTATATAAATTGAGGCAGGGTGAGTAAAGAGAGCATAACCAGGAGAACAATTTATGCAATAACTATATGACAAATTGTAAAGACAAATAGCTTAGAAAGACTTCAGAGTTTGATCAATACAATGACTAGCCACCATTCTGTTCCAGTGGAACCATGATGATGAATCATTCCTCCTCCCAACAGAGAGGTAATGAACTCAGGGTACCACACACACACACACACACACACATACACACACACACACACACACACACATGTTTTTATATTAAAGATGTATGTAAATGTAGACATGTAAATGCATACAGAAATAAACATATATATATATATACACAGGAAGCTTGCTCTGTGGTATTCTTAAAACTTTGTTAGACATTGAAGCTACCAAGGTCATGGTATCATTTGGCATGTACACACATGTGCACACATATGTATATTCATATATACACACATATTCACATATGTGTGTATGCGTGTGTGCCTGTGTACCCATGACATGGTCAATGTGAGAATTTGTTTTGTTTGACTATATGTACTTGTCATGATAGATTTGTTTTCCTTTCTTTTTCAAAGCCAGAGGAGGAGAGTCAGAGGAAGAGAAGGTAAATTTTTGTTAATTAAAAAAATAAAACTATTTTTTAAATGGCTCCAACACTCTTGGAGTACGCTAGCAGCAAAAAAGACACTGTAGCAGTTGTCTGATCCTTTTATCCTGTGGAACGAAATTACTTAAGCCCAAATAACTTGACTAAATATACTATAAAGTTTACAGAAAGCAAGTAGAAGAAAAGAATGGTTAATGTACTGAATGATCACTGAGATTCAAAAGTATCTCAACAGGAGAAAATGATGGACCAAATATAGTAATATAATCATGATAGATGCAAAATTCTGTACTTCAGCTAAAAATGTCAATTTTGTATCTAAACATTTCCAAAAAAATCAAGGATTTTTAGTGGACAACAAGCTCAATACACCATGATATGAGTTCAAAAAAATTAATGTAATTTTAGGCTTCATTAAATGTTCAGAATGAGAGAGATGGGGTTTTTTTTTGATAACTATACTCTGTCCTGGTCAGACAACTTCTCCAATTCTAAAAATCCTTGATTCTTATTATAAATTTCAGCTGTCAATCACATGTAAATTCTCTTTTCTTTCCAATTAAATATTTTTTTTTCCTGCTAAACAATGAAAAATTACCGACGAGGCAAGCTAGATTCCAGTTAATTTTATGCCTGGTAATGATGTGAGCCTTGAGAAGACTCACTTAGTGAACAGAGATGAGAACCACAATGAATAGTAAACTTGATAAGGGCCACAACCCAAACATTTCCCTAACTCTACTGCCCTTATTACAACAAACTAGTGACCCTATTTATGAAACTGTTGTTCATCCTTCATTTTTGAAAGCCAAAAATATGTTTGACTAAAAGTCTATTTTATGGAGAACTCACACAAGGCAAGAAGAAGCAATACAATGACACTTTCAAGGTCTCTGAAGAACTTTGGAATCAATTCTGAAACATGGGAGACATTGGTACAGGACTACCCAGTATGGTGTGCCCATATCAAACAACGTACTGTGTTCTATGAGCAAAGCAGAATTGCAGTAGCTCAAAAGAAATGTGTAAGGTACAAATTTAGAGACATCTCCACTCCAAATGTTCATATGGACTATATGCACCTGACCTGTGGTATAACCTTCAAGGCTCATATTGGTCTGATCAGCCACAGTTAAACACACTGTACCTTGGCCCAACATAGTGATGTCATTTTGGTCCTCTTCAAGAACAAGAGAAGGACAACAACCAACCACGTCCCATCCAACTCTCACCTGTGGCTCCAAGAAGTTGTAGTGTGTGCAGCAACCACATTGCAGTAAAGCTATCTGGGCAGGCAGGCTAAATCAGGTTGAGGATAATTGACAGACCTCAAACCTATTGGTGAGTTAAGGGTATGTCTACCCCCAAGCATGTGACAACTTCCTCTGGTGGAATGGATGGATGAGAACAATTTGTTCCAAGCACCAAGAAGGTGGCTGAAGCTTGCTCTGTGGTGTTCTTAAAGCTTTGTTAGACATTGAAGCTACCAAGGTCATGGCATCATTTGGCATTCAAACAATGTGGCCATCCCATCAGAGTTGCACTCTCTGCAGCAGAGTTTGAATGCTTAGCAGTTTAGCTTGAGAAAGGACCTCAGCGTCTGGTACCTTATCTTGCCAGGTGATCTTCAGAATCTTCCTGAGATAATTCAAATGGAAGCAATTCACTTTCCTGTCATGGTACTGGTAGACCGTCCAGGTTTCATAAGCACGTATGGGTGGCGCGGTGCTAGCTGGTGGAGAACCTCTGTTTTCTTGGCAAAGAAAGATACTCTCTTAGGTCTAGTTCTTGGGTTGGAGTCACCTTGTAGGTACAGACTATGTGGCCCCAGGTAGAGAAATGCAGAAGCATTGAGTTGTCACTCAGTGGAATGGCCATGGAGAGACAACATATTATAGTGGAAGAGCACTAGTTTTGGAATTGGAAAAATGAGGTTCAGGTTCTGTATCCAACATTAGGCATATGTCCCTGGGTAACCCATTAAAGCTCCCTGAGTCTTTTTTTTTCTCCATATATAAAACGGAGGTAACTATACTTTGGACTGGACCTGACATTTCATCCATATATGGAATTCCCAGAGTGAAAAATTTCTCTGATCAGTAACTCATCTTAGATTTTCTGTTACTTATAGTCACAAGGTCATCTGAGGGCAATGAGAGATTTAATGGGTTACATAGAAGCATATGTCCAAGGCAGGATTTATACCTACATCTTCTAGTATATAACACCAGTCTTCAATCTATTTTCATGTATGCTATTTTATAAATTAAATTATTAAAAAGAAAAATTGTAATTTCTCACCTAGCCTTCCAACCACAGGAGCAGCTTTTAGGAGTTTTGCCATGTGGAGAGGGCAACGCTCCTTACCAAAAGTCTTTTGGTTATAATGGTAGAAAAAAGGTCAACTTATAGCAATCAACATGCACCTAAGTGCAGAGGGATCTGTAAAAATATCATGGAAGGAGGGAGACATAGCTCAGATCTTTCCTTCTTATATAGTGTGTATTTATACTGTAACACTTTCCAGAGAGATAACTTTTCTATATTCAGTTCGATGAACTGTATGGAAAACATAATTGTAAGTGGAGGGAAAACGTCTTCTTTCCAGGATGCACCACTTGTGATGTTTCGATGGATTGTAGCTCGCTAGTAACTTTGGCCTTGGCAAAGAGAACTATGTTTCTTAAAGAGAAAAAAAAATGCCAGTAGCAAAATCTGCCTTGTTAAGGTTTTGTCACTGACCCAAAGAGAGAAGAACTGACATTCTTCCCCATTCTTCCCTCCATCTGTCCATTCATTCTTCAGGCCTATTTTTTTTAAACTTTTAGAAGGTTTTTTTTTCTTTTTTAAACAAACACATCACCACTACTCGAGAGGACCATATGTAGTAAAGGAGGTACTTTTAGTTCTTTTTATGGGGCCAAATTATGAAAGTTTTGCTCACGATGGAGACTATAGCATAATCTTTTGGACGCTGTCCAAATCCCTGACTTTAGTATTACTTAGGATATTGCTTTATGTTGATGAGCTCTTAATGATTCCTAAAAGCCATCCTCTCCTGTCATGAGCCACAAGATGCTGCCAGGATTTCTTTTAAATTGTTTTGAAACTACTCTAGGCAATGCTGTATAACAGGAATTGACGTTTCCATCCCACCTGAAGGTTTCCAAAGTGATGCCTTCCTTCACAACAACACTATGCTGGGAAGTAATGTAATACTCCTATTTTCAATGTGTGTGTGTGTGTGTGTGTGTGTGTGTGTGTTCTGGACCTGAGATTTCATTATTGTATAGAACACTCAATGGGGAAGCTCTTTTGATTTGCAGAGGTCTACACTATGCTCGGAGAGATACCTGGAAGGACTGAGGAGTCATGTCAATTGTCACAAAAGCCAACATGGTTTAGAACTGGGACTGGAACCCAACCCTTCTAGATTCTGGGTCTGGCTCTCTGTGTGGCCATGATGCCTCTCCTCTTCATTTTAGAAAGGAAGAAACAGAAGCTTAGAGAGGTTAAAAGACTTGTTTACATTCACAGAAAGTCTGATCTACAAACTCAAGGACAATGCCCTGAATTCCATCATTTGTTCAGTCTTCCAAACCATAATACCTATACATATCCATGAATTTATCATTCCAAATTATTGATAATTTAAGGCGAATTAATCCATAATTGTAGTAGTGACATTTTAGGAGCCATAACAATAGTTTACACTCACATTTAGCTGACAATGCATTTTTTATCTTATCGCTTTCTTCCTCAGTACAGGCAAGTATCATATAGCCATTTTACACGCACAAGAAATAGAGACTCAGCTTTTCAAGAGTGTATCTGAGGTGTTACAGCTAGTAAGTGGGGAAAACAATATATGAACTGCCTACCTTTAATGACTAGTGTTTAGAACAAAGTGGTGCAAAAAATATAGCATAATGGACAAAGTATTGAAATTGGAATTGGCAAGGCCTGGGTTCAAAGTCTGCCTCTGATACTTATTAGCTATATGACTATCAGGAAGCCTCAATTTCTTCCTAGGTAAAACAGAGGTAACAATAGCCTACAAACATAATATGAGTTTCAAATGAGATAATATATTCAAAATTCTTTGCAAACTTTAATATGTCATCATTCTCATTATTATTTTATTATTAAGCACTCACATTTATATAACGCTTTAAGATTTGTAAAACACTTGGCATGTATTATCTCACTTGAGATTCTCAACAACTCTTTGAGGGAGGTAATTATCATCCTCATTTTACAGATGAAAACACTGGAGTTTATGGAAACTGAAGGATTTGTCTAGTCCAGAGGTGGGGAGCCTGTGGCTTTCAGACCACATGTGGCCCTCTAGATCCTCAACTGTGGCCTTTTGACTGAATCCAAACTATTCTGTAAAATTTGGATTCAGTCAAGAGGCCACACTTAAGCATCTAGAAGGTCAAAGGATTTGTTCTGTGACATTTGGATTGATCAAAATTCTGCACTTAGGGACCTAGAAGGCCACATGTGGCCTGAAGGTCCCAGGTTCCCCACTCTCGGCTTTTTTATTTTTATTTATTTTATATTTATTTACCCTTGGCTTAAGGTCACAGAGTGTGCCAGTAAGGCAAAATGGGCTTAGTTTAA